>OY757251.1:10458292-10770479 GCA_963584085.1 Pyrausta aurata
TTATTACGGTGGATGTAATTTACATAATAAAAAACACGTATCTGTAAAACAAACAAATAACAACAACAATACGTTGTTAAACTTACAAAAATGAGAGAGAATGATGAGAATGCACATATTTTTGGACTTGTCTTTAAATCTACAACATTGAATAATGTAAATCAGTTTGTTATTTTCAAGCTTGCGGTGATTATTCTTTCAACAAATTTTAACCATAGCTCGAAATAACCAAATAAACTGATACACATTAAAATAAACATGATTTTGATATCCCCCGCGTTTCGCCAGTTCAACTATTGATCGCATACCATACAAAGTCCATATATCTAAATAGTTCACTCAACTTGTAACTAAATCCAATTAAATGAAGCATACTATTGTGGTAATATTATCGAAATTTTCAACACACATTATCCTCAGTGGATGGAGCGAATGGATTAAAAAAATAAAAACTAATAAGTAATATCTGAAGCATTATGAACTCATCATCAGAAAAATTTTTACAGTTCTATAATTTGTTTCGAATGTAGTTTGTAGTTTAGTTTCGCAGTCCTAAAATAACAGACATTGAGATATGCCACTTTTACACGATACCACAACTCAACTCTGAAATGCGTTTCTTTGAACCGATAAAAGAACACGTTTGACTTCCGCGCAACTAATATAGTTGCGAATTGAGCCTGAACTACATCGGTATAGTAGCAATAGTTGCAGTATGTGAAGACCCTAAAGAAAAACACAAAAGCAGCAGCACTGGTTGTTAAGCAATCATTTATCCCGCTAACAAATAATAAGGAGGAAGCCATAGAATTGCAACGAGATAAGTCTCGTACACATGCTTTCGAACCACTCATACAATCACATACAAGTCTGCAGTAATCCCGTATCGGTGGCTAACCTCTCGTCTTTATTAAAGTTACAATAGGAACCATAAATACACACATGAAGCATGCAAATATCGATCAACAGACGGTAGAAAGACTGGTAAGTTGAGGCGCATTTTGCCAAGATATATTTATCGCACGCCCGTAAAAACAGTAAGATACATTATGGTTTTAATTTTTCACGGATTTCAGTATGCAAGTGGTCGTCAGGCGGAAATTTGTTAGGTGTAGATTGAGTTGAGTTTCATATGCCTAGTTATTATATCCTAATATCCAAATTATTACTTCTTTTCGTCTATGATTAATTTTAAAGTTGACGCTAAAATATGTTACTTTTAACGACTCGATATTATTATTGACCACGAATAATTTCCGTTGAACCATTTAAAAAGTTAAGCTTTAACGAAAGCTATTAGACTAACAAAGGTGCAAGCTACGGCCGTGACTTGTTGGTTACCACACCCCAACACGCAATAGTGGCAATAAAATCACAATGCTGTATAAATTATCCAAAGCCGTTCGACTCATACGCAAACGTTGTTACCAAACTTTAGTTCTACATTCAAAGCTACATCGACATACTCGAATCTGTCAGAAAATCTTAAATTTTATTGAGCTCCTATAATTTTCTTTTATGCTCGACTAGATGCTATGCATGCACAGGTGCACAAGATCAAAACACTGCGCTTTAAAATCAGAGTATAAGAATGTTTGCAAAGAGTAGTGTGTGTTATTAAACGCCCACAACCAATTAACATCTTTTCACCAGCGAGCGCCCGCGTGTCATGAACGAATTAACTTGTCGTTACTATTCCGACAGGGATTACTTTGGACGCCATCAAAAATTATGTAATCTGAGGTGGAAACACTATGTTAGGAGGACGCCATAAAAAAGAAGCAGAAAAAGAAGGAAGTCTACTTTTAAGCCTTTTCTACAGAAGCTGAGCGGGGTGAAACTGTTGAGACATGTAAAATTGACCAATGACGTAGCCAAAAATACACGTCGTGTTTTTAGCAACGTCATTATTTTTTACACATCTCTGCTCAGCTCCACTCGGCAAAGTTTCTGTGGAAACGCAGTCTAAAAGTAGAGACTTTCTCAAGGTAGAAATGGACCCTTACGCTGACAACATGATTCGCGTACGTTGATTAGGCAACGGTTACACCATCAATCTGGGATCAATATCTTCCATCAGTCTGAACCGACACCAGGATGATAAATAAATAAATATGCGCCAGAAAACATACCAATTGTGTGGTTTCGTGGTAAGGAATTTTCTTCCTTGTGTTACGAAGTACCAGACAACGATTATGACGGGGGTGTCTCCCATAAATACTTAAATACATATAACATCCATGACTTAGGTACAAATGTTGGTGCTTATCACACAAACATTTGCCCCTTGCTGGATTCAAACCCGCGACGGCCGGCGTAACCGTCAGGTGTGCTAACCAATACACCAAACGCGTCGTCAATGATGACATAACATCGATCACAACGATCATTGATTCAGTCTGTCAGTTCGTGTAGGTCACAAGGTCATTAGTTATTCTGACCAGACTAATGGTGTATCTGTTGCATTATACAAAAGTTTCCGCATGCGACTCACCTTGCGCCAGGCCCGCGCCGGCCGGATTGTTGTCCATCGACAGCGTCTCCACGTTCATGTGGGGCTCCGGGTTCTGCTGGATAAGTTGAAATACTAATGTTATTGTTTTTGAACATGTGTGAAAAATTTTAAATACCGAAATATTGAAAAGGAAACATGCATGGCCATAATTAACGGGGCGGTCACCAGAATTGTTTCAATCAACCACTTTTGTAAAAAAAAGGAAGTTAAAAAAGACAGCATTTGCTTTTATTTCGATACCTTTTCTATTGCAATGGCGTTATTATGTAAAGTGTAAAACATCGATATTTATATTAATAACTAAAGCAGAATTGTTCAAACTAATATTTTTCAACAACAAAACGCTATAGACAGAATTAGCGGCGCTAGACGCTAACTCCGTCGGCTAACCGCTAACTTTCGTTAATATGCAGAAGTCCGTTATTCGTTAATCTAACTAATGCCTATTATTTTATTTACCGCACGGCACCGCGGAGCGGCGTGAAAAACAGGTTCAGACAAGTTTGAAACAAAGCGTTTTGTCTGCGAAGAGATTTGTTCCGTTTGATCATTTCATTGCTTTTACCTTAACGATAACTTTAACTTTACTTTAACTTTAGTAACGATTAACTTTAACTTACGTTAATTCTTCCGTATAAAGTAACGCTTCAAAGTTTAACGAAGCGATTTTTTACCGCAGCGGATTAACAAAGTTAACTATGCCCAGCACAACGGTACCCAGCTCTGCTTATGTCGTCGACAAGCATTAGATACCCACAGCCAATATACAATTGATTACCTGGTGCGCTTCGGGCGGGCGCTCGTCCGCGTAGTCGCGGCGGCGCTGCGGCACGCTGCTCAGCGTGATGGTCTCGCCGCGCATCACGTCGCCGCGCACCAGGTCCACCGACTGGCCCGCGTCTTCCCTGGTCTCCTCACCGACCATGTTCACCGACGTGGAGCCCGTTGAGCTCTTCCTTCTTCTGTTCGAAGGAGGATTGCTTTTATACCAATTTTAACAGACGTTTCAGATTCAGATTCAGCTTTATTGCATACTACATTATTGTACACACAGATAAAACTTGGTACAAGGTCTTATAAATACAATGTAGCACCCCGTAGGGGCACAGTTTTTTTATTTTAAATTCATTCAAGAGCCCTTCAATTACATCAAATTATACATTAAAAATAGATTATTTGCATTACATACATATAATATTCCATAAAATACTATACAGTATCAGCAAATTAATTAATTAGATAGCACGGCATGTCAACATTAAATTTATTATTGAACATCATTATTAAATTAATTATTGAACATCATTTTAAAAGTAACTAAGAATCCCAATCCATAGTCTTTACAGAGGAAACATCTGCTCAAAACACGTCTACTGTTGTACAGGTCCACTGAGTTATTTGGAGAATGACAGTACGGCGCCACAATCGAAAAGAGTAACTCATTTATTTCAAATTAACTAACACTTCTGGCTTTTTAACTTATTTAAAAACTTTAACTTTTGTGAACAAAAAGGTTATGAAGGGTAAGGTTAGGACTTATTGTAAAAAGTGACCTCTCCCAGTCAAACTTTAAGGTTATGCCGAAAGATTGTAATGGGTGCAGTAGAATGTTGTAGAATAAAAAATATACTCGTGACAACTACACGATAAAAAAATATGGTTCTACTGACCCTTAATATTACAAGTAGTAGATAAAAGGGCTACTTACGCGCACCTTTTCCTTTTATTATTGGGCGAGGCGGCAGGCGAGGCGGAGTGTCGCTGCGAGTCGGACTCCGCCGTCGACTGGAAGTCGGCCGCGGTGCCCTGGGACCGTGTGAGCGACGTCGTCTCTGGCATCTCTGTGAGACCCTTGATTTTCAGCAGTTTTGCTGTGTCTAGCACCTGCAATGATAATTGACAACACGTTTGGTGTTGTGGTTAGCGCTCCTGAATACTATGCCAGCGGTCGCGGGTTCGAATCCCGCAACGGGCAAATGTGTGAGCACGAACATTTGTACCTAAGTCATGGATGTTTATATGTATTTAAGTATTTATGGGAGTAGCCCCCCGTCATAATTGTTGTCTGGTATTCGTAGCACAAGGTATAAAAATCTCTAGGTTAAAACCAAGGCAATAGGCTAGTTTCCACTAAGAACAAATCACGATATTAGTTGTTTCCAGTGATTAATTATGATATAGACATAACAAAAAACGAATACATTTATTAATTAAAATAAGGATTATTAAGAATCATTAAATAATGTTGTCCAAAACACACATTTGGTCGCGTGATCGTAAACGCCTATCAGGGGATGTGACGTCACACCTTGGACGGTGGCGGGCTTTTTCTGCTGTCATAGACAACTCCCCATAGTATTATGCTGTCAAAAAGACTTTCGACTTGAGGAGTGACGTCATTTTGGACGCCATGACAGTTCGAGCGTTTTGAAGTCCCATTCAAATTGAATTTTTCAAATCATACATTGACCATGTAAAGGTTTTTCATGAATATATTTACTTGTAAGGTATTATCTAGTTTTTTAAATTAGGTCAACTAGCATATTTAGTGTCTTGTCTAGCCCATATTTATTTGTTTGTTTTATCTGTAATAACAACATAAATCTACCTGGTTTCACAAATAAAATAATTGGATTTGATGACTAAGGTATCTTATGTAACAGTTACACCAACAGTCTAGCGTCAATCTGGTCCATCAGTATAGCCAAAATAATCGTGTAACCTCTACACGGACTGACAGACAGATGAAAATTAAACCGTGAAAAAATGACCATCATTCTGGCGGCAATTTCATCCTGATGGACTGAACTGACGTTAAACTGAGCGTGTAAACTTTGCTTTACACGCGGTCGGCAATTTGCGTTAGCAAACTGTCTACTTTAATCTGTTTTCTTGTTCTCAGACAAGTAACGGCAGTCAACAAGAGGCGGCGTCTATTTAGTGTTGGCTTATCAGAGGCAGAGAGAAATTGAGCTAAATGGGTATTGTTCACTTTAATGGCTGGTCAGTTTTTAAAAAGAGAAAAATAATGCAAATATGGAATGATTGTTATATAGGGTGTCCTACATGGAGTGAATCAACCGAAAACCGTAGATGGATTAGGTCATGATCTATCAGAATAGGCCAACATGGGTGGAAAAGAAAAACAGGATCCTAGAGCTAAAATAACCGGTTGTGCACATGTAGCGAGCTATGTTAATTTTGTAATTAATTATCAATCGTGTGTATGTATTGTGTTTTTTTTTTTTTGCATTAAAAATATTGTAGTATCATATGTAACTCACCTGAGGCAGCTGCTCCTCTGTGACGTTGACTTCCCCATAATACATGAAGTCGACCATGGTCCTGAGATCGGCGAAGGTGACATCCTTCAGGATGACTATGGGGTGGCGCGACGGGTTATCCACGAACAGCGCCTGAAACAGGGATTAATTACACTTAGGATAATACTAGAACAATGTGACAATAGTTTCATATTACTTCGATACAGGTGCTGTAGATAGAGGCGCACAAACATAATGATTGCTGAAGTCAGGCAGACTGAAGATGTTACCAGCTTAAATCTGGGCGGTTTGTGAGAAGCTAGTTTCATTTTGCGCCGACTCAATGAACATAATATGTATGAACATGTGTATTAAAATATAAAACCAAAATAGAAAATGCCCTACCTACACAAACAATTATTTTATTTGTATACTATTTTCTCCGATCAGATCTATGGTTGACTGGTAGAGAATGCTTTTAGCATTATGTCCGCCATATCTACAATATTTTGTTATGTGCATAGTTTGTACAGACGGGAAGAAGTCCCGATCAGGAAGGAAACTAACCTGGAAGTACGTGCTGCACGCCGAGAGGACCACCTTGTGGGCCAGCAGGTGCTTGCCCTCCGCGGCCAGGGTCACGTCGACCAGCGTCTGAGTGTTCAGCAGCGTCGTGAACATGGATATAAAGTTCGGCTGGTGGTTGTTCCACCGCAAACTGTATTGTTGAGACATCCCGGCGGTCTGTGGAAGGGGCGACGTTGAGTCAATACTTAATACCATGCTTAAGTAAAAATTTTGTACGTTTTTTCACCACTTTTAACTCGAGACAGAGTTGACCGATTTTTATGACTTTTACATTTTTGGATTTGTCTTGGCTCCGAATAAAGTATTAAAATAAAAATGTAATTAAAATTAACCAAGTACTCTGTGTTATACACAGTGTTGCTTTGCATCCCCTAGCCATATTCAAAGAGATAAAAGAAGGGAACAGTACTTATTACTTTAGATAAACAAGAGACCCCAAATAAATAAAGCTCAATAAGTTTTAGGAAAATTTGGTTTTGCAGTACACGAATACATAATTTTTTTCTCGCACGTGCAAAAGTCGCAATAGGAATAAACCAAGTGGGCGTGGCCTAGCCGGCGCTTTTTTGATGTTAGAAAGAGAGCGCAATCGCCGCGGCTCTTTTGTGCCGATGAACAGCCAACAGTGATTTGTATGCACTACGATAGTTAATGGTGTGCGTAACAGATTGTCGATAAAATTAAATAATCAAAATTAAAAATCAAAATTTTAGGTCACTATTTTTTTAATGATTTGAGTTCAGTGTCCGTAATATATTAAATTTACCTCCGTGAATATGGCAAGAATGCAAAGTAACACCGTGTATACATTTTGTTCAATACTCAAGTTATTTTAATGTTTTTTAGCTTTGAATCAAAATGAGAACGCTATGTGTGATGTATTCGTGGTAATTAATGGTCTGAGGGATAAATCAACATTATGAATGACCTTAACAAAGAACATGGATTTACATCACTAATCATACATTTGCAAGTGATCCAATTCTTGATAGCCTCACAAAGAAAATACACTATTGTGGCAATATAGGTAGTGTAATAAATTTATATTTGTCTACCTCCGTGGTACAGTGGCTAAGCATGCTGGATTTCATTCAAGGTGTTGCCATCTCTTAGATCTGGGTTTCCATATGGTTGTGTCAGTTTATTAATCATCATTTCCATATTATATCTGGACTAGTAATTCTGATTTCCATAACACGAGTGTAATAGTTTTGAGATCAGAGCAATGTTTTGATTGATGTTCAATATTAATTTATTTACCTGCATAAATATCAGATTCATAACTTTTGACATTTATAATATGAGGAAGTATACTGACCTTTTCTAATTTTCGCAGTAATTAGAGATTGAAGGGATTTTTACTGTAAAAGGAAAATATGTATGTTATTATAATAATCAAATCAAAGGTATTCATTATATAAATCAGGACTGCATAACCTTAAAAATACATGGTACACTATGCTTTTAGATGTAAACTACGAGTCTAACACACCCATAGTTGGTATAAACAAAAAAAAGGATACACTGAAAAACAATGATAATGAAGACTTATTTTTGCAACACAAATATATTAAGCCACAGATTTTTAATGGTAAAAAAATAAATTAAATCATTATCTTTCTTCTTGAATAGTTACAATTTAGATATCTATCCTTCATTGTTTGGTTGGGATACATTTGTTAAAATAGTAAGCATTTCGCATTGGCAAAGGTTATTCTAAAAATCTTTGAACTACTATTTAGACAGATATACAGTTTTTTTTTACATTGATATCACTGAACATAAAACTAAGTAGATATAATGCACCTTTCATATTTTATTTTGTTCATGCTTTCATAAGATTTTAGTTATTCGGAACATTTATATTTGTTATGTTGTTTAATTCATCATTACTTCAGATTTTTGTAAGTATACATACACAGTGTAGGATATGAGAATTTGAAAAGTATCATGAATAAATAGTATTTAAGAAATAAAAGAGTCATGGTGAAAGCCTCCCCACTACTGTTTAAAAGGTACATGATTATTCATTTTCTTATAATACATCAGATATCTCTAAGGGTTTGCTCTTGAAAGGACTAAGCCAAGGATTCTGCTTTGCTCTTGAAAGGTCTATGCGAAGGATTGTGGAACCAGAGTCAACAATATCTATCTTTTCTCAATAAATACAACTGTTGTTAGGGTATAGAAAAATAGGCATCATTATCATCAATTCGCCGAGCATACAAGGTTCAAAATGAATTACAAATGTGAAAAAAAAATGTGCTGTATTACAGCAGACATTAGACTACACAATGTGCAAAGTTCAATTGTAATCAAAACAAAATCTGTGCAGGTTGGGATCATTGTGCTGCCATACCACAATATTCGGCCAACAAACACCATAAACATACCTTCGTCATTTCAATCTTTTATACCATTACATACAATGAGAATAGTCTGCTGAAGTAAGAAATCTCTTGCAAGTCAAAATTTCTGAGATCCACTTTTTGCAACTACAACACTAATTGGTAACTGTTACTTCACAACAAAGTCGCCAAGCGTTAAAACCCTCGCTTGAGCACAAATATGATGCAGCTGCACAAATAAATTACAATGAAAAAATAGTCTTTACTCAGACAGACCACCCCGGTCCGTGTCATCAATCAATATTATTAGACAGTGATAAACCTCATAAAGATGAAATTTGTAGAATCTTACTCACCATACTGCACCCTTTTTTAATTTTGTTTGTAATAACAATCAATTATCCACTTTATTTTACAAAAATCTAATGATAAATTCAACCCACGCTAACAATAGTCACCAAAAACCCACGCCGATCAATGTTGCCATGTTTAAAAATAGTATGTCATCATGTCATGTCATGTCATGATATGGATCTTCTGGCCAACGGTGACAGTCGGAACTAACGCTGTCAAATTCAAAAATCCGGCTGCCAGATCGAATGTAGGAAGTCTCCCCAATTTTACAATAGATTTTCCGATTTTTCCTTTTATTTTATTTTCGTACGTGTCCTGTGTAAAGTATTAATATTATTGTTTTTAAATACCGTAGAACTAAACTACTTAAATAAAATTTTAATTTTCAATGGTTTTTATTATTGATAATACAATTGTTTTGCGTCTAAAATCAGTGGAACATATTGTATGCCTCTTATGGTAAGAAATGCCTTATACGACATTTCCATCCATGAAATCTTTTCTTTGACTTTGCCAGGGTTGAATAAAACAAATATTCGCTAAAAAAGGTGATAAATTAAAATATTCAAATAAATAATAGACTCCCTGAATCAAGGGAGATTTTCTTGCTCTGGCTACCTTTATTGAATAAGCGCCCCCCTGACAATGGCATCTATTGGCCAGAAGATCCTTGTCACACTGTACAGTGCTTAAATTACAGTGCGACATGGATCTTCTCTTCTGCTGGCCAACTGGTGACATTCGGAACTAAAGCTGTCAAATTCAAAAATCCGGTTGCCAGATCGAGTGTAGGAAATCTCCCCAATTCGTACGTGTTCAGTCAGTCAGTCAGTCAGTGGGTCAGTAGTTTTTATTGTTAATACAATTGTTTCGCGTCCAAAACGGTGGAACATACATGAAATGCCTTTTATGGTAAAAAATTACTTCAACGACATTTCCATCCAAGAAATCTTTTCTTTGACTGCCATGTTTGGGTAAAAGTATTCGTTAAATGGCTTCCTAAACTCCCTCTATTATTCATTAGGGTATTTTTATTTATCACCTTTTCAAGCAATTTTTTTTTTACCCAACCACGGCCAAATCAAGTCCAAGAAAAGATTTCTTGGATGGAAATGTCGTAGAAGGCATTTTTTAGCTAAAGAGGCATATAATGTATGTTCCACCGATTTTGGACGCAAAACAATTGTATTGTCAATAAGAACCATTAAAAATTTAAATTTTATTTAAGGAGATTAGCTCTACGGTATTTAAAAACAATAATATTAATTCTTTACACAGAACACGTACGAAAATAAAATAAAAGGGAAAATCGGAAAATCTCTTGAGAAATTGGGGAGACTTCCTATACTCGATCTGGCAACCGGATTTTAGAATTTGACAGCGTTCGTTCCGCCTGTTACCGTTGGCCAGAAGATCCATGTCGCACTGTACAGTGCGACAAGGATCTTCTGGCCAACGGATGACATTGCCAGGGGGGCGCTTTTTCAATAAGGGTAGCCAGAGCAAGAAAATCTCCCTTGATTCAGGGAGTCTATTATTTATTAGGGTATTTTTATTTATCACCTTTTCTACCGATTATTTTTTAACCGACCACGGCAAAGTCAAATAAAAGATTTCTTGGATGGAAATGTCGTAGAAGGCATTTTCTACCATAAGAGATGTATCAAGTATGTTCCACGGATTTAAGACGCAAAACTATTGTAGTATCAATAAAAACCATTGAAAATTAAAATTTTATTTAAGAAGTTTACGGTATTTTAGCCCCCCTTAGAATATATTTTTTTTAACTTTTAGTACATGAATCGGAAAGCGGTAAACAAGATACACTTACCAAGTTTCAGCTGTGTGATGCTTATAATGTTGGACCCCCTATCGATCCCTGCACGCACCCCTTTGTAGTGACCCTGCCTGCGGCACTCCGTTCCGGCGTACCTCAGACGAACACACCTGTCCTCGAGATAGCTGTCCACTATTCGCCGCAGGTTTGATGGACAACCTGATTCGGCGAGTCGGCATTTAATGGCGGGCCACCATGCGCTATCGAAGGCTCCCTCTATGTCTATGTGATTTACTTTCACAATATTGTTTTTATTGGAAATACCTTCTGATTACTTTGATAAGTCCTATTTGTCACACAAAACTGTGTTTTATCATGGTCACCCTAAATCGGCTTGAACTAACCAACCGTCGTCGAAATTATGCTATTTGAACAGTTAGCATTTTACCCTCTGGATTTTGCAAATCCGCGAGCGCTTATAAACTGACGATGCCATTAAACGGCGGAATTATACGTTTCGTCTGCGACATATACAGGGTGTCCTGTGGAGATAGAGATAGAGTACAACCTATACGGAGATGCGAATACGTAGTGATTACTTACTCACTCAATTGAGATGCGTGGCTTCGCGTTTCGCGTGCGGCGTGGCTTCCTGCGGCGCGGCGGGCGCGTCGGGCATTTCAGTGAGGCGGCACGTGAAGCGAAGCGACCTGCGACGCGCTGACTCAATAAAACGCTTCTCCTTGAACGTTGTGAACCAAGACTTTGTAATTTTTTTAGTTGTAAACTTTACCGTTCACCGTTTGTTTGTTTTTCTGGTGGCCCACTACGCGCAACGCGACGGTATGTGCCATTTCTTTGAAGAGGCCTTAACTAAAACTACCAATATATTTGCCTACCTAACTTAACCTAACAGCGATCCGGGTAAAAGTTCGCTTTCATTGCTTTCTTCATAAGCACAAATGACCCAAAACCAATTTTACAAAAATAAAGAAATATTATCTTTCCAAATCTCATTTTGTTTCCCGCGCAAAAAAAAACTATCGGTCTGTACAGTGTTGCCATCTTGAATTATTATGTTCTCCGTTATACGCACGCAGCGAGCCATCTATCTGAATGGAACAAAGAAAATCTGTCTTTCCTTCTGGGAATAGGCGGTTAAGCGGAACGTAGCGATCTGTCAAATAATAAACTGACGTAGTGACGTCATTGCATTCGTTTTATTTTCCATGAGTCCTTGTAAATATAAACGTGATTATTTAAAAATTGAGCAAAACAGACGTGCCTACTAACTAGTGCGTGATCTTTATTTTAGCTCCAGGTAATTTGTGAATTGTTTTATCGAAACTACAAAGAAAGACGCTGAGCGATTACAAAGTAATACACTTCTTAAATATTACATTTAAATCGTAAACTTTAAGTGATTTTCAGTGTCTGCAAACTTAGCGATGGTATTTTAAATATATATTTTCTTATTTAAGGGTGGTTCTGATGATGATTTAATTCATGGTAGGTCTGTGAGAGCGTTATGTGTTAAGTGCGAGAAATGACCTTCGTGGCTAGCAGAAGGTCGCAATGGAGAGACATGTTTACATAATTGGAAGCCGTTGTGTGTTTTGGTCACTCGATGGTGGTGTGATCACCCGTACCCTTGTTTACACAGTCTCGTGATATTCAAAACACGCTGTGTTGTAGTGTTATCACAATTTTCTTTGCGTACTATTTTTAGACCATTGAATTACATACACAGTGGACTTTAGAGTTTATGTGGGTGCCTTCTAGTTTAGACGGGTAAATTCGTGTTATTAACCTTTCGTTTAAGCTGTTTTTTGCCTAAATTTTAGAAAAAAGGTTACTTAACAGATTAATTTAAAACAAACAAAGAAATTGATTAGCAATTAGATTTTTCTACACGTTTTTTTTTATCTGATAATAAATATATTCACTAATATTACTGCAATCCCTTAGGGAAAGATAAAGATAAATGCATGCAGTTATACAATATTTAAAAAAATTCAATTGTATATAATATACAAATAGCATTTCTCAATTTAATGTGCTAAAAATAACTAGACAAGGAAAACAGAAGTCTTTGAATAAACAATGAAGTTTTTACTTGAACACTCATGCTATTGATACAAAGAAACTTCCATCCGATATCTTTGTAAACAATGCCATTGTTTGCTTGTTGCTCATTACTTCACATCAGGTGACCTTCATGAGAAGAGTATTAATTATCAGTATACTTGTTTTATGTGTGTATACATACATACATACATAAAACATGTATGTACCTACCTTCTACCTAGTAAATAGTGTTTTTAACTATTATTTTACACTCCTTTGTCAAGTATATTTGATTTTGTATGATAATTTATACATTATCAAATATTAATTTAACAATGCAAATGACTGAAATAATAAACTGAAATCAAAAAAATAATATGCTTAAGCAAGAATACACTACAAAAAAATCCAGCTAATTCTTAATTTTAAGTCAGGTGGTGATACCATCCTAGTTTTTGCTACAAATTGTGTCTAAACCTAGCACTACTTTAAAACTCATTTGTTTTAATCAGGAGAATCAAGGCTGGAGTTGAAAAACTGATGTGGCATTGCTGACAAATATCAGTGGTTATCACATGTCTGAATGTTTATTTTTAGGTTTTAAAATTAGAAATAATTAAAAAATAATGATAAGCTATTTTAATTAAGAAATGATTGGAGCTGTATGTTCTCACTGCTTTCATTTGTTTCTCATACTTTGAGTAAGGAAACATTTTTATAAATTTTGATGATAATGCTTAAATTCCATTTCAATATGTAACCAAACCATACCAGCATTTAAAACAAATGTCTTTCAATATATTATGCATATATCATTTGGTACTGCCTATTGTGTTTAAGTACTAAGAGACACATAATTGCAAAGTGTTTAAAAACCAGCTCTTCTATTATATGTATAGGTCTCATAGTGAGATAACTATTCCTGGTGCATAAGATAGTAAATTCAACCTTAAGGGTGAAAGCAATAATAAATCTATACTAGTCAACAACATACTTAGTTGTCTGGTTAGAGTTATGGGTCAAGCTATGATTTCCTGTTATTAATCATAAAACAATACATGGACAAACAGGAGTACCAGTAGTATAACCCTATTTTTAATACATTTACTGATTCATTATGACTGCTTATTTTGCGACTTTTGTACCTACCTCAGAACTAATTTTCTTTAAAATATTAAATTGGTTACACATTATGTAGTACTTTATTTATACTAAGTCTTTTGCTTTTGAAGCTTCATAAGTCATAACATTGGTAATAATTACAAAAGTGTAATAAAATACCTATTTTATTTGCTTGAACTGTGGAAATTAAATCTTTGCATTATAACATTGCTATTAATGTAGTCATATTATAATGACCATTGTGGTGTTATTTATTGGGTCATTATTGCACACCAGATAACATTAAATTATTATTATCTTGTGAAAGGGTTATTTACACCGGTTTGTTGATAGCAATCAATGTTATACATGATCATAACGATTTGTGCACTTACTTACATACTGCTAGCATAGGTCGTAGATCATACCTAACATCTATCTTCTATCGGCGGTCTGTTTCAATACGCAAATGAAGAGTTTTATTAAATTATTTTAAAAATAGTTCTTTTTTAATTACAGAGCTTAGGTGAAGCACCAGTGAGTCTACCACAGCTATTAATGAACCTATCTGTTCTGTGGTTTTATGTCACCATGTTTATCATTATGTCTTTCCACATTGAAAGGTTTTTTCAAATATGTAATATCTCATAATACGTGTATTGATAGGCCACCTCGACCAACGGACGACGCCACAACCACCAAGTTAGCAACTTTAACCAGGGCCCCGATTCTCACGTTTATTGGACTTTTTCCGTGTGTTTTAAATTCGAATAAGAGTTTCACCGATCTACTGAAAAATATCAAGTAAATATCCACAAAAGGTCGATTGCAAAAAAATCGTGAAACTGAAAAAGAAAACACTGCTTTTTCTTTGAAAAAGAAAATTCCATTAACTATACGAATGTGAAATGCATGAGAATCGGGAACTGATTGCAACGATTTTGTTGTTGAATGCACATGTTGTTTCCAGAGTTCAAAATGAGTAAGCTGTGCAGGCAGGTGTCCATCGAGTCGCCGGGGCCGACGCTGAAGGAATGCGTCTTCAGTTTCGACGTGCCGGTGCCCGATGTGCCTATGTATGGAGCCAGGATCAGGGTGAGTGCACCTTTTTAAGGCAGGATATTATATTAATAAACTAGCGATCCCGGTGAACTTCGTTTCGTTGCCCTCGGCGGCCCCGTCCCCGTTTTCTATATTTTGACACCGTTTAAACCTTCCTTGGACTTCCACGAATATTTCAAGGCCAAAACCAGACAATAAATCGGTTCAGCCGTTATCGAGTTTTAGCGAGATTAACACAAATAAAAATCTGCGAAATGTATGTGACATTGACCTGATCCCAAAGTAACTAACTCAAGCATTTATGTTATGGAAATAAGATACAAAGGTGGTACCACAACACCCAGACCCGGGGCGATACAGAAAATTATGATTTCTACATTGACCCGACGGGAATCAAACCCGCGACCTCGCAGCTGTAACGCCTTGAAACCCAGCGTGCCCCTGAAACCCCATAGCCACTATAATTTTGTAGATATTGTAATTTGTTAGTACTTTAATATCGTGATAAAAGTTTCAGTTATTAATATTTCAGAGTGCACTTCTCTCCTACGTAATTTTCATTAACTGCAATCGCAATACGGAGCTGGAAATCAATTTCATAAACTCGGAGTGCGTCGTTTGTCCGCGGTCCATAGCAAATGTGTTTACTACAGCTCTTGTTTACAGCTTGACGATAAGAATACCAACCATTGCAACTAAGTCCCAAGATATTTTAAAAGGATTGAATATATCGAATCAGAAAATATAAGTGGTCACTTTTTACTCATCATCATGATTATCAGTCTACGGACCTCCACTGCTGAACATAGGCCTCCTCCCTCCGCGGTTTTCCATAGCGGCCGGTTGCAAGCGGTCTGCATCCAGTGTGATCTTTAGTCCGCTGTCCATCTAGACTGTGGACGGATATGCAGCGCTTTGGTAGTGATGCCGAAGTTAAGCAACTTACGGCGCGGTCGTGTTTGGATGGGTGACCATTCCGATCACATAAGTGACGTATATCACGAGCATCTTCGTGCTTCGGAAGGCACGTAAAGCACTTGGTCTCGGCTAAGATCGTTTCATATTAATCGTTAAGCCTTGTCAGAGGCATAACAAAATCTGACAGCAAGGAACGTCGCTTGCCTTGCCAACACCCCTCCGCCAATCCGCACTGAGCCCGCGTGGTAGAGTATGGTTCATACTACCTCATACTGAAGATAAGGACTTTGACCAGCAGTGGGATGCGTATTATGTTTATTTTATTTATAACTTAACTTTTTACTATCAGGTGGTATACGCAGGCGCGTGCTACCGCGCAAACAGGACCAGATCAGCGTCGGTCTGCAGCACATCTTCCGTCTCATCCATCGGCAGCCTGTCGGGCGAGATGGAAAGCTTCGGCATCCACACGTCGACTCCTGCGCATATAGGACTGAGGGACGGAGCGTTGTTCCCAGGTACCTACTTTGATTGATGATACTTTCCTATGTTATTTTATGCAACTGAACTCTAGCCTAGCTAGTGAGTGTTATTTTTGTCAAAAAAGTTTATGCATTTCATGGTTTGGTATTTTTTTAAAATCCAAACAGGCATGTAAACTTGCTTAAATAATTTATGCAATGATTCTAGTGGAGTGGAAAACTTCAATGTCTTTATCGACATTAATTATAACTGTTGCTTTACTAACGCTATCGCCAATCACCATTTTATAGTCACAGTAGTATGGATAGATTAGAATATAAACTAATTTGTTTGAGCACTGTACATAACACATGATAGTGGGATTCTATAACATTACCTGACTTTGCAATAATCTTACAAGCTGAGCACTGCTGTGTCACAGCACAGTCGATACTATAAATGTTTTTTTTTAGCTAAGTCATCTATAAATCCTACAAATATTACAAACGCGAAAATTTGTGATGATGTATGTTTGTTTATGCGTGAATTTATCATTCAGTAAAAACCCTTGATTATATTCTAGCAGTTTACACGGTTTCTCCCGTGCTAAGATCACATCTCACAAAATTTCATTGTAAATGAGCTAGATAGAGCTAAGCTATATTTATAGGAAGTTTTATCAAAATCTGTTCAGTAGTCTATGCATGAAACGCGTGAGATATGATGTTTACACATTTGAAACCGAGGAAAACTGCTGGGGTATAATAAAGGGCTTCAACTGAATGATAATTTAAGTTATTATTATTACTAACATCGAAATCTCCCCTCAGGTTACGAAGTGGCGGGCGTGGTGGACGCAATAGGCAAGGCTGCGGATTGTCCCCCCGGGATGAAAGAAGGCACTCGCATAGTCCTGTACCCGTACGAGGGAGTCCCCCACGGCTACGCGGACTACATAGTCGTGCCAGACTTCAAATGCCTCGTCCCCGTCCCAGACACGTTACCCTTGAGCGTAGCAGCCATGCTGCCCACTGGAGCGCTTCTAGCCATGAACACGGTGTACACTGCTGGGGAATGTCTGAAGAGAGTTCTGGAAGGACCAAACCACAAGGACAAGGCGACTATTCTGATCGTTGGCACGGGAGGCCTAGCGCTCTGGGCGCTGAGGATCGCCAGCAACTACTTCAAACAGGGGTCGTATCATGACAAGATCAGCATCACTGTGGCCACTCTGAAGGATGAAGGATTCATTCTAGCGAAGGAGAGAGATGAGTAAGTATAGCTATGATGTTATTGTGCTAACTCAACCGTCATATTTAAGTGTCAAATCATCAATACTCCGACTTGCTTTGAGATCATAATCGCTTCTCGCTTTTTTTATCTTAATCATTTCCATAAAAATAAATTTGTTGACTCTTGGTATGCTGCATATAAAGAATTTTTATTTTGACAAAACTGCGCTGGTGACTTTAGTCCAATCTTTTGGTAAAAGTTGGTGTTGATTAGTAAAGTTTAGCCGCTCTATTGAGATGAGTGAGATGAGAATGCTATTTTGACACAAAATGTGTGTAAAGCCTCTTGGCTCCGGTACCCTGAGTGAAGTGTGTACTGGATAGGTGATTTGAAACCAGGTTCGTTCCACGGTATTCGAACAGCACTTTTTCACGTCACGCTATAACTACTACAATGAGGGTTGCTTCCTTGCTTGAATTATTCTTGTTGATTCTATTTTGGATTTGGATAAAATATGACAAACAGCGGCAGGGCTCATCTAGTATCTAAACCTGTAGTTTACTGACATTATATGCATAGAGTTTATACAATGTATGAAAATAATTTCAAACTTCCTGACTGTTTACCTGACAATTTTTCTATACATTTTCTGTAATTAATAACATTTATTTCAAAAATCCTCCCTGTATTTTCGATGCTACGCATATACAAGCGAATAGTTTCAAATTTTACACTCTTATTTACTTCTATGCGTTTACCAGACCGGATCTGTAATTATAGAAAAAAAATAACCAAAGTTATCGCACGGCTTGATATCTTGTTACTTAATGCAAATAAGTCCTCATGCGACGCGACTTAATAAACTTAAAATATAATCAAGTGTGTACATATCAATGACGTTTGGGTGTATACAGGGTGCAAGATTCTAGATGGTACGGTACGGATGGTACGAAAGGTTCCTCGTGCGGCGAGTCCGACTCGCACTTGGCCGGTTTTTTACGGACTTTTTGACATAGCTTGAACGTCACGAAACTCAAAAGATTGAATTCAAACTAAACATCTTCACCCTGTAATGTTTTGCAATATGTTTCCCTGAGATGTTTCTGGTCAGTTGCATTCTGTCCGAGGATTAAAACTTGTTTCGTTATACACTTGACCTCGTGTTGGGTTGAATGTCCTTAAGATTATTTGTCATTGCCCTTGTTTTAATATCGACGAGTTGTTCACCGCGACATCGTTTTCAATTTTCTAAAGACGTTTATTTTCTAATTTTCCCTTCCATTTTCTTATTTTTTCTTTTCGTATATACTATTATAAATAGAATAAAATATGTGAAATCGTTTTCAATTTATAGCGTGACTAAGTGTGTCACGCTATAAATTGAAAACGATAATGATTTATTAAATCACATTACCTAATTCGTAATCGCTTCCATCTAACTTGTTAATGATCTGTGTATCGTTTTCCTTAATCATATTATTTTCTACTTACTGCCTATAGCCGTAGCTAGGCAACATTATCGCTATCTGTTATTTGTGTCCGATATTTGTAAATTGCGTCATTGATTATTTTTAGAGAATGCTGTTTTTTTTTAATTTTTTGGGGTATCATGTTAGCACTAAAAGTGTGTGTTCCTTGCAATCGATATTTGTGATATGATAGCACCCTAAAGGTATAATAGTACCGCACAAAATATAGGATACTTATTCGTTTTTTTTTAAACAATTGTATTCATAAATATATTTTCAATATGAGTCACATTGAACAATGCACTTTAACACGTATTGATTTCTTATGTGGCGAAGCTAATATTGTAATATTAGCGTGATATCACCGTGTTTCACGACCCAGTATAAGTCAATAGTAACCTTACACATAAGTTAATAGAAACTAACCTTATATTTCGTGCACAGAATCAGCGTGGTCCAATGGAACGAGGATCTGTATGAGAAACAGCTGATCGAGCGCACGACCGACGCGTGCGGCGGGCCGGTGGACGTCGTCATGAATTTCGGGACTACCTCCCGCTCGCTACACCGCTCGCTGCAGTGCCTGGCGCCGGTGAGTGCCTTCCTAGTTAGGTATAGCACAAACCTAACAGCTACAACTATGACAGCATCCAAGCAGTTTGAATTCGGAGGCGTAATAGGTGATAGAAGGAGGGTCGGCATCGTAAACAGTTATCGAGCGCACGACCGGCGCATGCGGTGGCTGCAGTGCCTGGTGCCCGCCTAACGTATGTCAGAATCCAAGCAGTTTAAATTCGGGGGCCTAGTAGGAAAACTGGCATTGGAAACAGATAAAATCCTACCTACCCTGCGTCTTTGGTCGGAGGGTCTCCAATGTAGAAAGAAAGAAAGAAAGAAAAGAAAGAAAATACATTTATTCGACTCACAAACACATATACAATACTCGTAAACACAAATACAATAAACAGACACACACATAATTACATTTACATTAAGAATGAGCCGAAAAGGCACCCTCTCAGCATTCATCGTGGCAGCAAGATGCGCATGCCACGACACTGATTTTCAGAGGGTGCCTTGTGGGTATAGAAGAAACACAAACAAGAAAACGTAAAATGAAAGAAAGGAACAAAAAAAAAATCAATCTAGAACTTTTCTGTCCCAAAGGCCATCAGTTCTTTGCACTATGTGCCCTGCTGCCACTTGAGCTTCTTGAGCGTTAAGTGTAGAACACGTCGTATGTCAGAAGAAGCAGAAGAAGAAGAAGCTAAGCAGTTTAAATTCGGGGGCCTAATTGGTGAAAGAAGGAAAATCGGCATGGGAAACAGTTGTCGAGCGCACGACCGACACATGCGTGACGTCTCACTGCTTCTGACTAACACCGTTGGTCTGTTCAGTTGGTTCTATTGGATAAGATTGTTATTTTGGATAGACTTTTTAGCTATAGGATTTTAAACTTTCGCGTTGCATTGCAATAACTATAGACATGACGGCTCTATCTCAATCCACCATTTGACTCGTGACCACAGCAGTTGCAACACAGCCGAAACATCGAGTCGTGAGTAATAGCAACTCATAAGTTTTTATTCGCGTCTATACCCGTCATGTCTAATAGACTTTTTAGCTTATTCTCTATTATCCATCCAGGGTGGCGTGGTGCTGGTGACTGAGGACGTAGGCGAGAAACTGCTGCCCAAGTTCGCGAAGAAGGCTGAGGAGCTGAACGTGAACATCGTGATCGTGCCCAACGGGTCCATCGAACAGCTGAAGGATCTGGTCGGCTTGGTGGCTGGCGGACAGGTAAGGCTACGCACTTTTTTTTGTTTTTTAGCGTTCTTCTTGATGACATTAAAACTGGTTTAAGTTGATTCCAAGTGCATTCTATAATAATAGGTATTCCTGTTATCGATTTCAGTAGTGCCTGAGATTAGCGCGTCCAAACAAACAAACTCTACAGGTTTATAATATTAGTATACAGGGCGTAATAAAAGGCTTAACGAAGCCGAAAACCATGTGTTCCCCCATTCATATCATACTATCATTTTTCTCGAATAAACCATACCTGGGAAATGACGCGTTACTAAGATATTGACAGTCAAATTGATCATTTTCTTCTGAGATTTTTTAATAAAAATATTCTATTAGTAGTAACAAGTGTTTTTCTTCAACAAACATGTTCAAAATTTTCATAACTTAATTCTTAAACAGACCATAAGCCGTGCACTAATCCTTGGTAAAATTTTCCGGAAAACAAAAAGACACATTGTATACTTTTCAAAGTTGTGTTGTAAAAGAAACATTGCACTCTACCCATAATATAACAATGTATAAATATATCATACTCAAGGCAACCAGGATCTGATTTTTGTGAGTTCGGTTCAGATTCGTCAGAATCGGTTCAGCCGTCAGTTCTAACCGTAATAACTTTCACGTGTAAACATATTTTAACTGGCTCGTGGCCAGCAGCCAAAACGACTCGAAACAAACCCTGACAATAATCTCCAAAAACTCGAAATATACCAGCTTAAAATAACGTTCACAGTATTTAGGGCAATTGGGTAGACAACATTCACCAATAACCCCAAGAATAACTAACTGAACATAAGGATTCATTGTTATATCTATACTAATATTATAAAGCTGAAGAGTTTGTTTGTTTGTTTGTTTGAACGCGCTAATCTCCGAAACTACTGGTTCGATTTGAATAATTCTTTTTGTGTTGGATAGTCCAGTTATCGAGGAAGGCTATAAGCTATATAACATCACGCTACGACCAATAGGAGCAAAGATATGGTGGTAAATGTGTAAAAAACGGGAGAAAAAACTATTCCACGCGGACGAAGTCGCTGGCAAAAGCTAGTCTATACTAATATTATAAAGCTCAAGAGTTTGTTTGTTTGTTTGAACGCGCTAATCTCCGAAACTACTGGTTCAAATTGAATAATTCTTTTTGTGTTGGATAGTCCAGTTATCGAGGAAGGCTATAGGCTATATAACATCACGCTACGACCAATAGGAGCAAAGATATAGTGGTAAATGTGTAAAAAACGGGAGAAAGAAGTCACTATTCCACGCGGACGAAGTCGCGGGCAAAAGCTAGTTAGATAATATTTTTTTACAAATTAAGTGCATGGCATTGTATTGTAAACAATGAAATGCGAGTCACATAAACATAGTTAAATGTAATGTTATAGTTTAGATGTATACAGTAAACCAGTTTTCAATGTTTACACGCACGCTTTAAATAACGCTTGGAACAGTTATTAAAATCTCGTTATAACTGTCTAAAAGCGTACCGTAATTTCTGGCTAGAGATCTATAAATAAATAAATAATCGTAAAATCCAATTGTCTGGTTTCGTTGTAAGGAATTTCTTGTTTTCGAAGTACCAGACAACGATTATGACGGGGGCGTCTCCCATAAATACTTAAATACACTTAGCATCCATGGCTTGGGTACAAATGTTCGTGCTCATCACACAAACATTTGCCCCTTGCTGGATTCGAACCCGTGACGGCCGGTGTAATAGTCAGGAGCGCTAACCAATACACCAATCTATAAATCAAATTGTTATCACGATAGCGATGGTCAAGCGATGCGGTGTCTATTTGAATCACTTGACACAATTCAGAGAATGACGCACGCAGATATGTTTAATTCCTTTCAATCAGATACACGTGCAGAAAAACGGGACAGCTCTGTTGATTCGCTGGAATTGCCTATGATTTGTGAATTAAACATTGTCACTGTTATTGAGTGAGTTGCTATTGCATCGTGATTTACACGACACTTACTTTGGGAACAAAACATAACGGTGATGTTGTTGTCTTCTGTTTATAGATGTTATCTTGAATTTAGAACGTCGGATGTGTTCGACATTCTTTTGTCATTCTTTTGTTTACGAGACCGCCGGCAGCTTCCCCATATATTATGCTGCTAAAACTAAGAAGTAGTAAATGCAGAATAAATAAAAATGATTTATTATGTAAGTGCCTGTCTCACCATCGATAAATACGCACCAAAAAGAAACGTCATTTCGTATAAAGTAATGGACAGATAACGTTACTGTTTACTTATTAGGACACTGTGAAACAGGCTGTTAGTAAAATAAACAATCATTTACAAGTAAATTCATTCGACGACGACACGTTTGGTGCAGTGGTTAGAGCTCCTGACTACTGAACTAGCGGTCGCGGGTTCGAATCCCGCAAGGGATAAATGTTTGTGTAATGAGCACGAACATTTGTACCTAATTCATGGATGTTATATATATTTAAGTATTTATAAGACACGCTCCCGTCATTATCGTTGTCTAGGACTTCGTAACACAAAGAATAAATTCCTTACCTCGAAACTAAACAATTGGTGTGTTGTCTGGCGCATATTTATATTCATTAAATAGAATTTGTCTTCTTTAATCCGATATTTTCTAGAATATACATAACTGTTGATGAAAGTGGTCAACTACTCTTTGGTTTGATCAACAGAACAATTCATCTATTCATTACCCTTTTTATCCGCCAGATCGAGCCACCGCCACACTCGGTGTTCCCCGCGGAGGAAGCGCAAGAGGTCGTGAGGAAACTCTGCAACTCTGAGATCAAAGGGCGGGCGATTCTCAAGTTCCACAACGTCGACTAAGATACCACCCAGGTTTGACATCCATTTTGATGTAGTCGACCATTTTGCCGTTCACAAAATGGCCGCCGCGGCGCTAGTGTCGCTTCGCGGTTTCTAATTGGCTGGCGTCGTAATGTGCAATGAAATTATTACTAAAATACTAATTAAGCTCACATAATATGCAAGTGAAATGTTAAAAATCACAGCCATATATTTAAATCTATACGCGGTAGTCTATTAGTAATTATTTTGGGATGGAACTTGCGTTGTAATTAACGAATCTTAAATAACTTCGATTTATTTTACTTTGAGTAGATGGAAATAAAGAAATAAGTTTCCTGACTTGGCTTATAATATTTTTTTCTTCGGTTTCATATTGTGAAATATATTTTTCTGATTGTATTGGCGTGATTAAACTCCTTATTTGATAAGATTGGTTAAGCCAGAATAGGTTATTTGTGATAAGATACGTCGATAAAGATTCGTATCAAATCTAAATATTAACTGTGATTTCAATTTGGACGCCGACTTGAATAGTT
Source organism: Pyrausta aurata (assembly GCA_963584085.1). NCBI lineage: Eukaryota > Metazoa > Arthropoda > Insecta > Lepidoptera > Crambidae > Pyrausta > Pyrausta aurata. The sequence continues at coordinate 10,482,609 of OY757251.1, forward strand.
AATTTTGTTTACAGCTTCTAAATTATTAAATAAATAGAGGATGATTATCAGATTGTAAAAAAAATTATTTTTATTGTATTATTGATTAGATACGTTATTTAAGAATGTAATAACGTGGAAAGTTGTGGTCGATCTTTTCTTATTTTGTACCTATATCAAACAATGATGTATGAAAATAATATACATCCTGGATTATGAAACAGATCCAAGATCGGTAAAGCAATAGTTTATAAGCTGTAATGGGTTTCAATACGAGATAATAAAAACATGATATATTTTTTGGTTAAATTTACTTCTAAAAGAGGTAAAATTGTTACAAGATAATTACATAAAATAGGTAACTAAACGGAAAATGTGTAAGGTGTAGATGAGTATTTGTTGAAAAAATTAGGTGTCTATATTAGTGTCATTTATTATACCGGCTGCATGTGATTTCCAAAACATGTAAGTTTTTTATATAAAATGCAAGCCTATATGTATTCGTAAGGAAATATAATAATAAATGTGTATGTTTGGTGGCTGTAAGAGTGAAATTTTCTTTAAATGACGGTGTCAATTGATGTAGAACGATCGTTAGATAATGCAAGCATAATATCATTTTAATTGAAGTGGTATTACAAACTCCAAAGCTCTTTTGCGTATATATAGTTGACACGGTTTTTATGAATTTAATGCTAATTGCACACTTCTGAGTGAAGGAAAGAAAACGTTAAGATTTGCCATCACTCAGTCAGATCTTACTTCCAAAATCAGCAAAGTTATATTCTCTGTGTTTCTGTTCTCTGAAGCTTTACATTATGAATTCATTTATGTAGTTTGACTTGGTCTCGCGCGCGTAATATGTTAAACGTTATGTGCGTCTAAAAATAGGACGGACGCAAGTTGCATGACCTACTCAATGACAAATGCATAACACACACAACATTGTAAGTATAGGCTGTCAACTTTGTACGCCATACAAAATTGTATTATTGCTGTATACCTAGTTTTTGCCCGACTGATAGCTAAGAAGTGAGAGATCTTTATGTTTACCACTGCATGCCGATGCTTGATCGCCATGGCGACTAATTAAACCACGATAGTACTATTATATTGACGACGCGTTTGACAGTGGCTAGCGCTCGTGACTACTACGCCGGCCGTCGCGGGTTCGAATCCCGCAAATGTTTGTGTGTTGAGCATGAACATTTGTACCTAAGTCATGGATGTTATATGTATTTAAGTATTTATGGGAGACGCCCCTGTCATAATCGTTGTCTGGTACCTCGTAACACAAGGAAGATAATTCCTTACCACGATACCAGACTATTAGTGTGTTGTGTGGCGCATATATATTTCCTTCTGCGACTATCTAAATGCATACAAATTTTATTTTTAGCTGAACGAAAGGTTGTTTAATTTGTAGGTAACATGCTACCCATGTAGTGGTTTTACTGAAATGATTTTGCACAAAATACGCTCAAATATATCCACAGTAATATTAAGTCTTTGGTGCCATTTTTCAGTACACTTGTGAATTATTTGTACCAATACTATAATGCTTCTGTTACGTTTATAATAAGTTGACTTAGTATGTGTAGTAATCATGCAATTGCTGGTGCTGTAAACAAGTAAAGCTTTTTGTTTAACCCGACTCTAGCCTAGGTAACCTTTTGTATTGTATCCTTTTATTTTTTACGCTTAGTTTTCGTAGCGTAACTTCGAATTGCAATTACGTAATCATGCAGCAAGTCTATTAACGCTCGTCTGAATCAGCCGTTTAAGTATTGCAATCGATATTGACCGTATTTTGAAAGCCCTTGAAGTAGGCGCTTACAAGTTATTTGGCAGCGATGCGCTGACGAGCTTAGGTACACGCACTTGCAATTATTGCTGCCGCGAGTTTAAATTATAAGGTAATAAGTTTTACCATGTAGTTCGTTAGGGAGAAGATATAAACCGGCGGGTTACCAGTACCGGCAAACCCGTACGAGATAGAGATGTGGCGAGTTGAGTTTTTTATTGAATTGATTTGGTATGCGTTAAAAAAGTATCAAATAAGGGTCCGAGTCAAAAGACTTTGAAAAACACTAAATTATTTTTTAGAAAACAGATTCAAATTAGTATTCAAGTCAGAAGACTTTTCATAACGAGTAAAAAAAATCTATCTCGTACAGGTTTGTAGTTACCGGTAACCCGCCGCTTTATATTTATCTTCAATCTTACATAAACTGTAAGTAAACTATTATGATTGGTTGACTTAATTTGATACTGAACCAAAGTAAGTTGTTGAATTTTGACCAGAGAAGATTTGGATAATACATGAAGCTTGAATAGCTACCTTGATCCTTAGGTAAATCTCCATTTTGAATCATACATAATTTTAAGTAACAAGTTTTAGGTAACAGTAATATACTTATTTAGATCAGTTCGCGATCGTCATCTAAAAAGCCATAATATTAATGTCTAGTCAAATGTGTGAATCGTTTTGGTTATGATTAAGAAATTAAGCCACAACATTGGGATATGTTTTCTCAGTTATGAGAAGACAAATAACTAATAATCAAAGATGTTTAGAATTGTTTAATTGTTACATGTACTTTATTGAATAAATGAGAAGGCGGTTGTTAAGTGATTGTTTATTTTATTTCTATAAATTCTTAAATTAGTATAACCCCTATTATCTATACATGTGCTGTTTCATATGAGATTTCAAAGTTGAGGAATAATCAGTTATTTAATAAAGTACGGACGGACATAGCCCTGCGAATCATTAAGCTCAAGTGGCAGTGGGCAGTACACATAGCGCGTAGAACTGATGGCCGTTAGGGCAGAAAAGTCCTAGATTGGAGACCCTTCGACCAAAGGCGCAGCGTAGGACGTCCACCGACAAGGTGGATAGACGACCTTGTAAAGATCGCAGGATCGAACTGAATGCAGACCGGTCGTTGTAGAAAGCCGTGGGGGAGACCTATGCTTAGCAGTGGACGTCCTTCGGCTGATAATGATAATAAAGTATCAGGAGCTCTATTTTTGAATCACATGCGTAAATATGGCGTGTGTTCGATCGATTTTCGAACGAAAATCAGTTTGAATCCAAACGGACCTCTACTCACGTCTAAATTAGCGTTTTTTTCGTTGACTTAATTTATTTTCTAAAGCATATCACTCGGAATATTGACGCGAGTTGTTGAAAAATAGAGCGCCTGAAGTTTATTAATGCATGGCGATCTCAACTTATATTTTCAACATTCAATGGAGTTTACATTCACTAGCTAGCTGCCAAATTATACAATCAACATCAATAGAGGAATTTGCCTTGCCTCAACCATCACATCAGCGAGGTAAGATCAGTCTATGTGACGCCTGCTGTAAGAACTGTATAGTAAAATTGTGTAATTGTAGTATTATTAAAAATGCAATAAACAAATAGATAAATTAGGTTACTCAAAGAAACTTAGGAACTCAATATTATTTTATAAATTTCAAAACTCATTGGTGTCCTATCTTTTATTACAATGCTATGATAATGCGATGAATCTTCACTACACTTTTATTATTGTTTTTGTTAAAAAAAATATATAAAAACGTGAAAAACACAACGTAGGCCTACCTGCTTACATGCTAGTCAAATTCGGAACCTTAAATCTATCCTGTGTTGTGGTGTACAACGCTGAATTTATCAAACAGATACAACGACTTCAAATTCTTCATCTTTGCTTTATCGGCTACATTTTTAAGTGTCTTCTTCTTAGGCTTAGGGGGGTCTTCCTTCGTGCCCCATACATCCACCACCGACCGGATCTCCTGATTGGGGTCGGCGTGTAGAACTATAAGGACTGATGATGAGCCGACTCCTCCCGCCTTTATAGTGGCACTAGCTCCGCACGATCTTATAGCTACATTGTCAACGTGCACGTACTGTATTTTATACCCTGGGAAGTGATTATCGTACACGTAAACTTGTCCCTCGGATAAAGATACTGGTTTGTTCTCGACCACGGCTGAATCCATGTGTTTTAGGTCGTAACGCCACTTGCCCACTTCTAGCGGGAGCTTCGTTTTCTCACAGAACATTCTGGCGTGGGCTACGGTGCCCATGAAAGCGAGGATTACGTACTCCATATTCCATGGATTAGAATCAAGTGACCACAGGTGCTGGCTAACAATGGAGCGATAAGCGCCTTTTTTGTTTGTGCAGATTTAGCTTGTTAAGTTAGGGTTCCACTCGCGAATCAATTCGTTTTCATGAACCGCTTTATTAGCATCTCAGTTTAATTTAGGTAAATTATCCGATGTATAGCCCCCCGATTTCGTCTACTAGCTAAAGGCTTGAATTGCCCAGTGTATAAGTAAAGATAATCATTATCTTGCCTTGTTCCCAGTTCAGCTAGGAACGGCGCAGAATTATCTTTCTTCTACATACTATTTCATCACTCGACACTAAATCGTGGACTCCTTTCACACTCCTATCCTGTTTAACAGTCCATCCATCTTTTTCTCGGTCGGCCTCTTCTCTTCCGCTTAATATTCATACTCATCACTCTTTTCTCTTTTAGTAACATGACTTTCTTCCCGTCCTCATTACACGACCGTGCCAAGATAGACGATGGCCCCACTGAATACCTTATTTATCTATTCAGTGATGGCCCCAGCGGATACATATTAAAGCCCACTTTAAGGAAGACTGCTTTTCGTGCTAAGAAAGTCAGCTTGTTATGGTCACAGATCAGAGAATGTCAGAGTTTACTCTGAACTAAGCTTCGTAGAATTCAATTTTACTGTTATTTTAACTATTTTATAGTAAGTACAACGGAACTTCGGGGCCATAATCTGTGCCATCGTTTCATTTAACTAACCGACAGTGACGTATCTTAGTTTTATAGAGCGCGAAATTGAGACCTCACCTGCGAGGCACATAGGCGATAGTTTAAAAGTAGGTAGTAGCCTTAGTTATGGGACTTCCGAAGATTGATTTATGCTGAGATCATAAAAGTAAATATAACTAACGAAATATTACCTATATACAAAGTGGAGTGGATTTACAATTTATCTACAATATTTCCTCAGGTAAGTTGGCCTTTTAGTAGCACGGAACCCTTGACGAGTAAATACAAGACACATTTCCTTGTGTAATACCTTACCATTTACCATTATAAACAGGTGTGGTATGAAGAATGGTATTACTATGATCTATTATAGGTTCCCCACATAGACTTTTGATCACAAAAGATTACATAACAAGCCGTACCGACTTTCTTTTGATTTGGAATTACCTTTGTATTTGAAGTTCGATTTCCGCCACCCGAATATAGAAATCATAATTTTGGACGGAACGAAATGGAGTTCTAACCAACTGTTTTTTTCACCAAGCGTAAAACATACTGCGCCGACCTCCCTCAGATAAACTGGTGTACACTTGTACAGGGCAAGATAATGATGAATTGCATTGCAACTCTAACTTATCTAAGTATGGAAGATATCTCTAGTCAATAACGTCACCTGTGTGTGGTTAGGCGGTAGTAATTTATAGGTATACTTTGAGTGGCAAAGTTGCAGAAGATAATTTACAGCTGCAGTAGATATAAAACCTCAAAACTAATTGATAGAATCCTCCCAGGAAATTTTAAAATAATGTCAGGCAAATTAAGAAGAGTAGCGCGATGTCAATTGTAAAAAAAATATTATATTCTGTAAATTACGTGGCCATCAAATCAAATTCGGATAAAAATTCTAAGTATTAAAAACAAAATGGAAACTTTGAATCGTATCACTAGTACGTTCGAAAATGTGAGAAACACAATCAAAAACAAGAATTCATCCGAACGGCTCCAGAGCCTCAAGAAAGACATACAAAGTTTGTCAACAGAGCTGGCGGTGCTCGGTCAGGAGAACCAGGAGCAGTACGTGCGCTCCCTTGCCATGGAGGGATACCTGGCCCTGCTGACGGCCAAGACCATGCCCATATCGCTCGTAGAAAAAAGAAATATCCTACAAGCCGTTTACGACAAACTGAAACCGTATGCTTTACAAGACGAGTGCCTCTTCATTTTGCTAAGAATACAAAACCTCCTGTGCTACTACCTCATCCAATTAGATCAAATAAATGTCGCCCGTGAAATTCTGGAAAGCATGGAAGACCTGTACGACAAGATAAGCAAATCGCAGTCCGACAAATATCTCGACGCGGAAGACCTGTTCACTTCAGAACACATCAGCAATATCAGGAGAGTTAATCCCGAGAAAATCGACAAGGTAATAACGAACAACGTGCAGATGCAAGCTTTTCTGTGCAATAAGCTGAACCTACCCCAAAAGTATACTCTATATAACCACACAGCTTTAAGAAGGCAATTGGAAATGAAAGAAGGGACGCCTCAAGACTGGGCTCTGAGAGCAGCTAGGTTGGGCAACTATTTCGTTTACCTGAACCAACTCGGCAACGCCCGCCACCACCTCTGCGCCGCTTATCACGTTCTAAGAACATGCCACGATAATTGCAAGCTTATGCCAGAAGAATTCATATTGCAGAAAGCCGATTTCGAAGTGCACTTCCTGGAGCTAAGTCACCACTGGGTTAAATACGGACTTACCCTTTTTCAACAGTCTAAAAAGAAGATTTTGAACAAATACTTCTCGCAACCTTCCACTGGAGCAGACTTGTGGAAGACTGTAGACTTGCTCGAAGAGCCCGTGGAGAATTTGGAAAAGTTTGATGAGGAGAATATGAAAGATTTGGGCGCGGAGAAGTCGGGAAAAGGCGACTCTGACCAGCCGGAGGAGAAATTATTTACATTTCCTTCACTGAACTTGAAGGAAATAGAGAAGAAAGTGCCGTTGAACATTGTAAGCAACGTGGATGAGGCCAGGAAGCTATTTGCATTCACCCACAAATGGCTCATGAGGGCCAAGCACTACTATGACTTCGAGCATCACTCAGCTCAGTTTATTTCTTGCTCGTTGCAGCTGGCAGAGTTGTATGAGCACTTAGCGTTTTTTGAGAGGAATATCGACAACCAGTACAGCATACAGAAGAGGAGAGCAGATGTTTTGGAGGCCCTTAACTCTTTGCTGAAGACGTGTGACAACGTGATGTCGGTTCAGATCGACGTGATCCGAGAGCTGTCTCAGGTGCAGCTCGAACTGATGGCGTTGAACCTCCAGAAACTTTGGCATCAGGAGTCGCAGACGAATGTCTTGAACTTGGACACAGACGCGGACTCCATCATCAACTCCCTGGACTCCGAGTCCAACAAGACTTTGACGGAGAAGACTTTGAATACCTCGTCCAAGAACATGTTTTTGAGAAAGATGGAGGCTGCGACGTCGATCAATGGGAAGCTGTTTAGACTGAGTGGCCAACTGGGAGCCGCCACTCCATCTCAGCTGAGCCTTAACTTGGGCCTCCTGAAAGGCTTGTAACTAATATTAAAAATAATAAATAAGTATCGTTAAACCTATTTTTATCGAAAATCCCCTAGTAACGACTTATTTATCCGCTTTTTTGTTGAAAAACAGTTTGTAATATTCTTGTAATTAATAATGTTATACTCCTTACAAACTTGCATTTAATTTTTGGGTGTGTGGATCTACCGTTATTTTATTTATTTTATTTCTGGATATGGCTGAAATGTTATATTTTAATGAAATAAATTACAAATTATTCGTGAAGGTACTTTATTTATAATAGGTACACAAAACGACAATATGCATTAATAAAAAAACGTAATAACGTAATATAAAATATTTCGAATTATATCGCGGCGTCTATGCTACAACTCCTTCGATTAAACTATAATTAGTATAACAAGTCCAAGGTTATAAAACGAAGCACGGTCAAACTTTTACGGTTCATATCATTGTCGCTTAATAGCAATCAACGCCCACGTATTGCCAAAAATAACTGCAACTGTATTCTTAATATTTAAGTATAACGACGAAGACTCAAAATTCTAATCTGTGTAATGGTTGCACAGTTATGACAGTTAAAAGAATATTAGATATCTCTCATATATTTGTATTTTTTTTAATAGTTAATACCAGCAAGGTTAATTAACACCGAAATTAAGTCGATTGAGAAAGGAAAGGGCGTGGACTGATAGTGCTCAACGTATCGCGCCGGTAGATGGTAGGAACCATCGTTCCAAAATAAGTTTTGTATTAATATGGGCTGCGAAAGAAATTCACTCAAATAATCCACATCTAAATTTGTAGAGCCCTTTTATGAAAAAATAAAAAACACTAATTGCACTATGCAACAACAAAATAAACTACAGAGCAGTAATCAGAAGATGCCACCGGGTCACAATCTTCTCTGGCCCATTTTGAACAGGTACAATTAACTCAGGAAAAGGTGGGGCTTCACTGAGGACGACACGTGTGAGTGTAGCGCCTTACAATCTATGCCACACTTAATGTCGTGCCCTACCTCTACTGCCACCTGCACGCAAGAGGACCTTTACAACGTCAACAAGAAGGCCATTGAAGTTGCCACTTTTTGGGCGCAGAAAGTTTGATTGCCATTGACTCGAAAAGAAGACAGAGCAGTGCGGCCTGTGCCACCGTTGTACGCTGTGCCATTGAATAAGAAAACCTTCGTTGTGTCGCGGTCTGGCGTTATGGCGCCGTGTATAGTTGCATGCACGTGAGGTCTCAAAGCATCCAATGGGTGTACTGTTTTTTTTTCTGGTCTGTGTATCAGTTAATCTATCTGGCTTTTGTGGTAAACTGTTCTACAAAAAAAGGTTTTTATCAAGTAAACACCACTATAGGTCGACCGCAAAACTGAGACGTTTCTGACGTCACTTTTGTCGCTTTTATTTTCATTTTCCTCCCAATGAATGTACTCTTTATAATTGCTATAAATTAAACGATCTTTCTTTTACCTTGAAGAAGAACATTTAATTCATAATAAGAATATGGAGTGCATTATTTTGGAGAAAAATACAACAAAAGTGACGTCAGATGTCTCAGTTTCGCGGTTTACCTATAGCATGTATGTTTTTGAGGTTTTAACATGAACTTACGTTTCAATCAAAGTTATAATAGACCACAAAGTTTAACTAATCGAAATGTTCCTGTCTGTTTAATAAAAAACATGTTTCAAACCTTAATTTATCGTAAAATCTATTCAGTGATCGTAACGTGTAATCGTATACGTTTAACACTAGAAAAAAATAAAAGTAAGAAATATGTTTAAACTTCCCACTTTTCTTTGCCGTGCTTTTAAGCACATTGCTAATGCGCCTGGCGGCCATATTTTTAAGTATTTTCGTTGTAATTTCTTTCGATATCTTATTTCATAAGTTACCTACTTAACACTATCTTAATGACAATCAGAAATAAATAAATTAACTAATTGAACTTTTGGAATGTTTCTTATTAGTAGCAACAGATATTTTGAACTTATTACTTTGACAAGGTTCCAGCGCATTAGCAACTTTCGAGGCAGATACCTAAATAAATGCAAAGTTCATATCCGACCTCATAGTTCATGTATTACAAACATTAAATGTAAAAAAATGCATTACGTTTTATAAGATCAACAACACAGACAGTACAGGGTACAGGCTAACCGAATGAACCATCCAGAAGCGTAAGGCTGCGTTTCCACCAGAGATGTGCGATGGAAATGTGTCGTAAGAGGATGTCTAGCTGTGCTGTGAAAATGTGTGGGTGTTTCCACCAAAGCTGTGCGATGAAAATGTGTCTACGAGGATGTGTAGCGGAGCTGTGAAAATGCGCATTAATGTGTGGTGCGAGGATGCGTTGCGAAGCTGTGAAATGTGTCGACATGGGTGCGGTATATGCGCAAACCTATTCAACACACATTCCTCGCACACATTCCTCGCACACATCCCTCGCACACATCCCTCGCACACATCCCTCGTACACATCCCTCGCACACATTCTTCGCTTGTTTTGTATGCGCAAAAACCTAGCTCCGCTGAGCCGTTTCCACCAGAGATGTGCTGACCGAGGCGAGGTAAATGAAGCGATTCTATTGGTCCTTTCCAAACACATTCCTCGCTACGCATCCTCGCACATCTCTGGTGGAAACGCAGCCTTAGTAATGGATACTTCATTTCGTAAATTATCCTTTGCACGTGTTTTACTTATATTAGCCATTTTAGTTTTGGGCATGTATAGTAATCAAGCTAGAGTCAGATAGGAAATAAGTTAGTCTTATATAGCTTGAATATAAACCATATATTTATTAAACATTTGAGTTACAAAATATACATCATTGTATTCGTTTGTATGACTGTAAATATAAAAAATATTTTTGGTGTGTTTGACATAGTCACCAAAACCTTGCATCTAACTAAAGTGCCTTGCAACATTCGTCATCCACTGTACGTTACCTTAAAATAAATTTAACATTAGTGAACAGAAAAGGTATTTACATAAAATAACTATAATTACAACAAAAACAAACCAAACAATTAATTAATATCATAACAAATATTTACAGAAAAATTGTAGAGTCAAACAAGGAATTCAATTACAGGAATGTTGTTTTAGAGAATCTAAGAACTAAAAAAAATTAATTGCATATGGAAAAGTAACAAGGCAAAAATAAAATTAGGAACGATTAATGGAATGTTAGGTAAAAAAAAACAACGATGTTTTAAAATATCACTTAAAACTACAGGAATACCAAAGAGTTATTTTGTATTTATACGTAAACACAAAATACCTCTTTGTATGGTTTAATTAAATATTATAAATGCAAAAGTATATTACTTTTATGTCCGTAAGACTATTTTTCTGCATTGACTTGCTGTTTCGGCATGGGCTATGGAGATATCGATATACATAAGAGTTAAATGGCCATTAGCTATTGGCTCGTATTTACTGCAAACTGTTATGATTGGCTACAACTCAACGGGACAGAACCAATCAAAGCAGCCAATTTTATTGTAAGTAACGAATATACTATGTTACGATTATAATTTATGGTATTATAGTTGGTGCTATTTGATATCATTAACCATCGGACTTCTGACTAATAAGTCAGGTTTGAGAATGACAACCTCATACAGTGCAACACGGATCTTTTGGCCGACGGCGAAAATCAGAACTAACGCTGTCAGATCCATCGTAACCAAATCTCTCGGATGTTTATTTTCTAAGTAAAGCTATGCTTAACAAAGAATACAGTTTTCATTATTTTTTATTGTTATTTTTTGTTTTGTTTTTAGAATCGGTGGAGCATTCATGCATAAAGTGTTCTTTGATTTTGCTATGTTTGGGTAAAATTAGCTCAACAGCTTCCTACGCTCCATGAATCAAGGGATATTTTTTTGCATTGACTACCCTGATGTATGCTAGCGCCCCCTTGTCAATGTCATCTATAGGCCAGAAGATCCTTGTCGCACTGTAGCTAGCCCGTCAAGTCAACGCACGTGATCCTAACACATGTTTACGGTAGTTAGTACCTCACTACACTAAACGCAAACACCCGCGGCAGTCAGTGAAATAAGGATGCGCTTGCGCAAATTACTGGACTACTTATCTATAGTACAAAATGCACGCAAACCCGCATTTTCAAACCTATTGTTTTTGATTAACGCACCTAATGGCAACTCGTATCTCTGTGTCTATATGACGTCATCTATAAAGAGGGCAAGTGCAAAAGAGAATATATTGTGCGCTGTCTCTTTTGCACGTTTCATTGCTCTGCCTGCCACGATTCCTTGCATTTACTATTGTACTGACTACATAACTAATACGAGTTTCTTGTATCTCGAAGGTCAAATTGTTACCTATAATGTTAAGAAAGAGAACAAAGGTGAATTCAATATTTAACATAAATTGCAGGTTGCCGCTCCACCAATCATATTGATTTATATCGTTTGACGGAACAGAACCTTATTATTAATGTTTCTATGGCACTCATGTATTATAAATTATAAAACTAGTATTTTTACAACATTAAGAGATGTAACTTACAATCGTAACGTCATTATGTTATAATTATTGAAAAGTCGACTGCGTTGCTAACAAACGCAGTATGAAGCTAAAACATAAGATTTGCGTCAGTGTTTCACAGATTTTTCTGGAATTGATATATGAAACTAAACCATAGGTTAAATATAATGTTAAAGTAATTATCGGTAGCTAGGCAATCAATGTGATACTATAATATTTTTTCGTGAATCATCAAATGCCTTGTCAAATAGCGAGCGTGGCAGGACTTGACGATGTTCCATGGAGGAATCCGTATGTAAAGTCGCCATAACTAAAGATAAATAAAGAAAAGTCACGCTCGATATGGCACACAGACCCAATATATTAAGTAGACAACGCAAGTCCCTGCGTCTGTATGATGATAAAGCGATAGTGATAATAAATCTCAGTACGTCCTCACTGAATTATTCAAATCGAAAATTAAATTTATTGATACGGTGATTTTGAAGCGTGAGCAAAATTAAACGTCGTTAAAGTCGCGAAACGCTGTGCACTTTGTTTTAGTTCGTTTTATGACACGCGAAGTTACTCACACTTACGTCCTCTACTTATACTACTATAGGTAGACCGCTTCATTGAGTCTTCGCCTGCGGGGCGGCGGGGCGCGGGGGAAGGCGAGAGGAGCGCGGCGTGTCAAGGGTGCGGGCGTGTGTCCGCGGCCCGCACTACCCGCTTCTCACTCCCTCCCCTCGCGCCCCACCGCCCCGCAGGCGAGGTCGCAATGAAGCGGTCCACCTAGTTACTCTGTGCTTTGGGATATTCATTGCCGAAACCGTCAATTCGAGATCTCCACAGCCCGTTTACACCAGCCTACCTCCCGTCCCGTCGCTGCATGACCTGGAACAGCACCACGTTGGTGTCCACGTCGCTTTCCTCGCTCGGCTGCCACTTCTGCTCCTCGAGCAAGGGTTCGTCGAACTCCCCCTCTTTGGGCGACCTCGTTCGCTTGATGCTCTCGAAGTCGTCAGTTTCGAGCGCTCGGACCGAGCCGGCTACCGATTTGATGACTAGAACCTGGAATAGAAGTGAGTTATTATAAATAAAATTACGAAACAATTTATCATACATTTAATTCTGTTTCCTTGACAGTAATTTAATATACACATTTTCCATCGTTGTGAATTGTGTTGAGAACATAACACAATATTTTGCGAAGTACATGATGTAAATGAAGGTTAAGTACATAAGCCCTTTTGCACTCATCCGAATCCAACTATGATAACCAAATCGGATCAAAAGAGCAAGAACGCTCTAATAAATAATTTTGTATGTGTGTTCGTTTCGAGAAAATTAGGAAGGGACGCAATGGGAAAGCTGAAAGCACGTAATATCCGAATACAACGTTGATTTTTAAAGCTTAACTTTGATAATATGAGCTGTTATTTAAATAATCCAATACATAACTCACAGCTCTTACAAACATACAACTCTTTGACATGATTGCTTACTCCTCGTCTTATAATTATGATTTTGATTTGACCGTAAAAGTTGTTAGCTTACATCATAAGTAGTGATGGATATCGGATGCATATTGACCTAAAGTTGAGGTGTTGGCTATTATAGAACGCACTTTTGAATCGAAAAAAACCCTAGATTGCCGAGTTACCAAATTTTGTTATTATCGGGATTTCCGAATCGAAAAATCTAGCTTTTTTTATTAAAATACCAAATCGGGGGTACAACTGTGTGTGTGTGTGTGTGTGTGTGTGTGAACTGTCAACTGCTCTTCTTACACTCAACATACTCGTAAATTGATGGCGGAGCTTAAATTTTACTTCAAGTTCAACAAAACATTAACAATAAGTAATCCCGGAGTCCTGTCTTTTTTTAAATAAATACCACATGCTAAAGACGTCGTTTCCTCACCATGTTACAGACTAGTTTCGTATTCCCGATTTTTGGAATCCTGGGATTTATATTAAAAATATATTTTTTAAGAACCCGCCGCCATACTATCTTAGTCTAAAATAAACTTTAGGTAAATATGCATCCGTTTATCCGATCACTCATCAATCCTACTTACTATTATAAAGGCGAAAGTTTGTAAGTATGGATGTATGGATGTTTGTTACTCTTTCACGTAAAAACTACTGAATGGATTCGAATGAAACTTTACCACAATATAGCTTATACATCAGAATAACATATAGGCTACAATTTTTGAGGTTTCTAATGTGAGGTCTAAAAAAAACAAATTTTTTGCGTTTACATTGCAAACGAACCTGAAGTCCACGCGAACGAAGTCGCGGGCAAAAGCTAGTTCATCATAAGGCATAAAAGTAGCTAAGATGACGAAATGACAAACCTTATGCACAATGTGGCAGATGATGCCCAGCAGGCACAGCGCGAGCCCTGCCACGTTGATGGCGCTGAGCTGGTCGCCGCTCACCTCCACTGCAAGGATCAGGATGAACATCTCCTGGAGTCACGATGAAACGCACATCAAATATGTACTTCTCTTAATAAGTTAATAAATCATAAAAAGTAAAAAAATAAATAAAAAAATAAATAAAAATAAATCATTATCATAAAGAAACAAAACATCTCCTTTTGTATGATCAACATTTAAGTCACAGGACGAGTAGAGTCTGTCTAATGAAAGCTGACCACAGAAAAGAGGGGCAATTACAAAAAAAAAAAGTAAACTCTTTATTTCATAGTCAGAAATGCTTTTAATACCTGAAAGAAAACTGCACAATATTGTTACAAATGATTTGCAATCCACTTTTAAGAGCCATATGACAGTTTGGAGATTCTCAGATTTTACCTAATTTATCAATGTGTGTGTGCGATTTTATATGTCCGGGACACAAAAAAATGTTAACTGTAATTAAACAATTTTGATACTTTATCTCTAGGTAGTAGGCTATGCGTATGATGAACACAGAAAATGATGGTCTTAAAAAGTCGATGTGATAAATTAATGTTATACCAGTTTTTTTGTATTTGAAATACCTATTACGAATACAGTGAATACAGTTCGGAATCAGGGCTCGCGTCAATTCCGTTCGCGAACATTTTCCTTTTGATAAGTATATAACTAAATTCACAGATTTAAACACAAACGTACAGTTATAATAACGTAAAAAACTTACAGCATAGAAAAAACGAAATGCATCCAAAGGGTGAAGACATATAGAGGCGGGTAACACGCACTGACCTGCAACGACTAACCAGTGTTGTGCCGTGTTGGCTATTTCATGGAATTAAAATGCTTTATAGAGACTTTTCCGACTCAAGTCTTGATTTGAATCTTGTTTTAATCAGTCAGGTATCAAACGACTGCCGGGAGTCGCATAATAATGGAATTTCTATTGTGTCTCGTTCACACATACTTGACGAGTTAAAACAATTAAAAACTAAACTATATAAAAAATTAATGTTGACTTATTATAAATTTGGATATTTTTTTTTGATCTATTTTAATTTACTAATTCTATCGATAATGACTTTACTTACTTTATTTATTGACTCTTTCTGATTGTTTTTAGGAATTCCAATATTAAGTTATTAATTTATTATGTGATTGATTCTGCATCTATCGATTTGGATGTTTTCTGTAAGGGTAGATGTATGTTGTAAATAAATAAATGAAAATAAAAATTTTCTAGTGTCAGTCGGTCCTTATTTGGATTGTTGTAACGAATTACTTAAATATTTCGAGATTAAAAATAGATGACTTGGCACATCACTAGTCAGTCGGTACAGGTTGGTACCGGTTATCTGCCTCTTTATGTCTTCACCCAAATCGTGACTTCTCAGAGTAGATATTTTTTTACGGATGTAAACTCCACGAGAAACGGGGACTAAGGGTTATTGGTAGATGATGCCATTGGTTCTGGGCTTGATCTACCACGTGTCATACCAGCTGGATGCTATGAGGATTTATTTACACATAAATGCTTTTTAGTGTAACGCTGTTCTTTGATATGATTTGTATTTTGATATATGAAATATGTCACAAGTTATTATAGCTAACATTCAGAAAATGTAGTTAAGAAAATTTCGATCAAGATTTCAAGTATTTCATGTATAACAGATGATAAACAAGATAATTTTTATTTTATTATTTGGTTTACACCGGTATTATATCATTTTGTCCATATACATTTTTCAATAATGAAATATTATATGAATATGAACTTGAATAGAACCATGGAACTTCACGGCATTTGCGTACAATTTATATATTGCCCTATTTATTTAGGTTTAAACCATTGAAACACTGTTACTAGCGTATGGAATTAATGCCACGAACAAGTCCCACACAGTATGGAATTGACGCCAATGGCCAATGGTATGTACGTACAAGTGCGTATCAAAGGTTGTGGAACTAAATAACGCCTATATAAGGTCTATATTGTGTGCATGAACATGTCTGTTTGTAGTGGTCTGGGTGTTTTATATGTATAATATGTATGTATTTACAAAAAAAAGTATTTAAGTATGTTTATAACCGTTGTCTGGTTACCATAGTACAAGCTTTGCTTAGTTTGGGACCAGATGGCGCTGTGTGAAATGTCCAAGGATATTTATTTATTATTATTATTATTATATTAAGAAAAACTGACCTTTTAATTTTTGTCGTCCGTTTATTCTTATTCAAAATCCAAAGCACGAATGATGTAAGAAAATTTATAAACTTACTTGTTTACTACTCAAAGTCAAATACTTAAAACAAAAGCCCTTATTTGTCTTCAATTTTGTTGGGTTAATGGTCACTTCACCACCATACTATTTCAATAAAACCGACTTCAAAAACAAAACACATTAAAAAGTCTTAAATAAACTCTTGAAAGGACTCCATTTTAGGCAAACCATTTCTTTTTGGAGTCGATGCCCAGATAGATGTCGCTTAAGATGGAACTTGAGAGAGCCCATGCGATGGCACTGACTTCAAAAAGAAATGGTTTGCCTAAATTGGAGTCCTTTGAAGAGTTTTAGACTTTTTAGTAAAAAAAAAACTTCGACCACAGAAAACTTTGCTTCATATCCAGCCTCGGCGCGCCCCAGCCCTGTTTTATAATAACTTAAGGGGTAAAAGGTAAATACCAATTCAACAAAGTAAATATCATGATAATCGGTCTACCGTTGTTGAACTATAAAGTAGTGTTACTGATATTACTTTATTTTATATAAATAAGGTTATTATTTGAAACCCCATACATATGCAATAGAATTGATACTATTGCCTATTCTTGGCCTTATTAATTCAGTATTTGTCTAAAATTGACATTTAACTGTTTGGTGATAGAAACAGTTTGCTCATCATATACCACAATTTTATTTTGTAGACAATTTTTTATTATTATTATTTTTGTCGATAATTTTGGTCCTAGTATCTGCACATTTTGTTTGATCAAGTTTCGAAAATACAAATTGTATATGATAAAAGATCTTCGATATAACTCATGAACCTCTTGAAATAGTCGCCATACATATAAATCTTTCTTGTTTATAGTATTAATAAGGATTTCTTTCTATGCAAGTTTACATAACATTGATTAATCATTTAAATACAACTACTAATCGATACAAAAGAACGAATACTTTTTTGTTATAATTAGAGACCATCGACGATCCAAATGCACTATGGCTTTATGCCTATTGCATAAAGCCTCAAAGCGAATTGGTCGCCATATAAAAATTGTGCAAAGCGTGATATTTTCAAATTTGGAATTAGTATCATACACGAAATAAAAGAGTAGCAACGAAGACAACGAGCGACACACCCTTCCCCTCCGAGCGCTCGGCGCTGTCTGTCAAATTTCGATCGAAGATGAACGTCCGTGACAGCTCCAAATCTCAAATTTATAGGTTACTTTAGTAAGATATTTTGAATATAGTGCACAAGATAAAATCAAGAATTTAGATGCTAAGACAAGGATAGGAACCTCTATAACATTGTTTTATCAAATAACACACAATAAGTGCAGTGTATCTCAGAGATAATCGCCTGCATTTAGATGCGTATTTTATGCCAAAACATGGTTTCAATTTTGTCTTCATTTGGAATAACCAGAGCAATAAATAAAAAAACAGAGTCTACACCTTGTAGACGAACGTAATTCCCTTCAAGTTTATGTTATTTCGATAGCTGATGTCAACAACTGATCTAGAAAAGTGCACCAGAAAAACCGTCAATTTGGCTTCTATGATTGCAAATTACAGGCATTTTAAAGATTGAATCAAAAATTCAGAGCTTACATCTTATGTAGATAGCTTATTTCTACACAAATCAGTCAAAAAAAGTTGTCAGTTAAGTCATTTTTGGGAAGAAAACTGCACTTGAACTTTGTTAGAAGGTAGGTGACAGCAGCCTTAAGTATAAAAAGCATTTTTATCTTAGAAATACAGAGCATAATTTTCTTTTTTTAAATTGCCGCTCTTTTCTGTGGTCAGCTTTCAATAGTCAGACTCTATATGGCAGTACATAGATACTCCATCGTTTATGAAGTGACCGGTTGAGAGCAATCTTTTGCTCTTCAGTAAGCTTTCGCACTCATCTGTATCCAATCCGGATTCTGTGTGATTTCTAAACTCGAAATATATGGAAGTAAAACGAGCGTTGTGTCTGGTAGATCGTATGGTACGTTTCTTGGCAAAGGATTTCTATGTATTTCAGGATATGTTGACTGTGCAGCTATTCGTAGTACATCAAAACTTGTCAAGATATTTTTATAAATATAAGCAAGTTTAGATTATACTCAAAGACTTCATGTAAAATGACTTGATAACTATGGTTACACTAAAGTGTAATTCCTGGAAAATTAATATTTGTGTGGCTTATGTAAACATAAGCCACACAAATATTAATTTTCCAGGAATTATTTCCGTGCCTAATACGTCAATATATGTATCGGATGGAACTTATTTCGCATTCAAACAATAAATTCAGACTGTACCTTGAAAATGCCAGCGATGGACAGCGTAAGACTAGAAGTGTATGTGACCACGACGAACTCGCTGATCTCCATAGCGAAGGCGATGGTGGCGCCGCCTGTGACCTTGAGCAACGTCGGCACCAGCTCTTCTGGTGTTTCTACGAACTGCTTGTGCAGGTGCTTGAAGCATTCGAAGCCTGGAACATGATAGCAGCTATTTTTATGATTGATTTATCGCTTGTAGCAGGGTAGGTAAAGGTTATGATTATGACTATGAGCCATTACACACTGCGACTTTTAGCATCGATGAAGCCGCGCGTTTAAAACGCGAGACATTTGTGTAAAGTAAATAAATCAAATTCTTAAAACCTAGCCCACGTAATCCGGTACTTATTTTTACCTACCTTCTGAACGACGCGTCATAAATGTTAGACTTGATACTGCATTCATAAATTGCTACACATCTGGCTATAAACGTGTTAAATAAAGTTTATAGATAGTCTGTGCTAAAAATCCTATACTTTAAGTGAGCAATTTCTTCGTTCTTGTTTATGTATATAATGGATCTCGGAAACGGCTCAAACGAGTTTCATAAAATATTGTATATAGAGAGTTTCGGAAGAAAAAATATCGATCTAGCTAGCTAGGTTTCATTTTTAGAAAATGATGCTATCACCGTGTTTTTCGGCACTGAAATAAAATAGCTTAGATGGGGTGGTCACGAAACACGGACACCAATTTCGGGTTCGAATCCAAGTACAACATATTTTTTTTAAAATTTAACTTTGTGTATATCAGTGTTTTGAGTTTTTTCTTTTTTCACCCAGATATAATTAACTTGTATTAATACTATTAATAGCAGACTACTATTAATAGTATGCACCAACCTTCAAACATGATCATAAACGGCAGCAGCGAGACGAACATCCACGGCTGCACGTGGAACACCATGTCCACGGGGTTGTGCAGCCCCAGCTTGGACTTCTGCATGAGCAGCTGCGCCAGGGTCCACCGCATGCCCGCCATGAACGACGCCAGCAGCAGGAAGTTGAAGCCGAGGAGGTTGAACTGCGTGGCTTTGTACGTGAACATGATTAGGCCCGCCGCGATTAGAAACACGATGCCGACGAGGGACCATGACTGGGGATGAAGAAAAGATGTAGTTAAAATTTGATGTCGGCTGATCATAATGACATAAGTAAATTGTTCTGGCCCTTTAGACTTTGTGGATTAGCAAAAATGGGGGGGTCCGGGGGACTAAAAAGTTTGGAGACGCGTATTCTAGCTGGTGTGTTTTCAAGTATTTCATTTCAAACATGATTTATTTTATTACATATTCCATAATCCCAAACACCTGCATTCTCGAATAACAGTGCTGCTTAATTTAATTAAAAAATAGGCTAATATAACTTACGCGTCATCGTTTACCTTTGATGCATATGTTATACTTGTTGCTGTCCTATCCGTTAGACATTTTATCAAGCGGAGTCGGTCGCGCGGTTTTCTCAAAATAAGTAGCTCGAATCTACAAATCCCCGAGATCCAGATTTAAACAATAATATAATAGAAAAGCTATTATCATAGATAACCTTAATACGTGCATTTAATTTAATAAAACTTATTTACATTTTTAAACAACTGAGACAAGTCGCTGATAAAAATAACTTAAAAATATATTTAGACAGCTTTATGCCAATCAATATGCCTCTCCAAATTTGGAGAGGTGCAGCTAAAAATCACATGATAAAATTGGAAAGGGCGCAAAGATGAATCCTCAAAATTTGTCATAATAAACCGATGTTATTTCCAACTTCAACATTGTATCAAGATTGTGAAGTGTAACACTGTAAGTCAACTTTTGTATTAAATACTATCTTAAAGCAGCATAACTTGACTCCGTACATAAAACCAAAAACTGTCTATAGAAAATGCAGATATAAAAATGTGTGTAAATCTAATGCTAAACTAAAAATCTACCCTAAAAATAAACATGTATGTAAACATATTCTAACCGATTGGCTGAATTCATTGTCATATGATGAAACTGAAGGACTCATGTTAAGCACTACATAATAATTATATTCAATGTGTACTGAACTTGAATATTCATTGTCATTTAAGATTTAGTTTATAATATGTGAGGCCTGTTTCACTACCGTCAAATAAGTACTAACCAACGGCTTCATGTTGCTTCTGCGCAGATAACGCTAACTAGAACTTATTAAGACATGTGAAGTTAAAGTATAAGGTGTTATTCAAATAACTGATAAACTGTAAAATATTATTTCACACTAAATTAGGGGTGGAGACCTGGTGGTCTGTAACACAAGTATTTCTTACAGGTCACCAGTCTCCACAAACAAGTGATTGTCAACAGAAACTAAACTAAACTATTTGTTAACTTTTAATACCTACTTGTTTGTGGTGAGAAAATAAATTCGTTATTTATTTAGAAATAGTTGTTGTACTTATGTTCCGAATTAAGCTGTCATGCCAAACACGTAGTGAATGAAGTAAGTAGGCAACTTCATGCCTCAAGTTTATACGTTCCAGAGGTCTTTTATACCTTGTTTACCTACAAGTTTTCAACGACGCATTAAAATGAACAAAGGGTTATATTTTACCCTTTTATTTCGTGTGGGAGGGTGAAAACCTTTTAACATAATGGTGGTGGGTGTAAGATAACGGTAGATGAGATAAAGATGCAGACGCTATGACGCGCGCAATCTGACATTTTCACAATGTGCTTTTGTTCCATTGGTGTTATGCGTAGGAGAGTGCCTAATGTACTCAGGTCACCACAGGACAAAAGGTTTAAGCTTACCGAAGGTTCGTATTTCATTTAAAGTCGGTCTTAATTACATACGAATAGGTTTCTTTTCTCGAAAATAACATCATCCACGTAAATTACTAGAGAACGGAGGTTTAGCACAGCGGGATTTTTCTAAAAATTATTTTTACTTCGGATCTGAATTACGTTTAAGCTATTCAGAACTTTAAGAAAATCAATAGCAATCAATACGTCGTTTTCCTGTAGGTAGACTTTTATGATCTAGGTAGGTTTTTACCTAGTATTTGCATTGTTTAAGGAAATGAACTTATACTGATTAAATGAAATCATTTATTGCATGTCACATTACATATTAAGATGGTATACAAGTTTTAAAGGTTACTTATGTATTTCACAAACAGCAAAACTATCTGTAATAATGACAAACGCAAAACTAACTGTAAATCTAATTAACGCCTTCGCGTTGCATTCAGCTCAAAATTCAGGTCACATCATGCAAACCATGATCTAATTCCGATTACCATACAAATATGAGCTTTACTAGCTTAGCTTTGAACGTGTAATCGCTCATCATTTGAGTGTATTGTTCATAGAATTTATGTTAAAGGGAACAGATGGTGTATTTGAATAGAAGATGCTAGTACATATGCACTTCGCGTGCGTTTGTTATCGCACCTAAAAGCTGTTTCTTACATTGGATTAAATTAACAATCAATATTATTACACATTTCCGGCAGAATGTGTCCCCTAAATTCAAGTTTTCTGATTTAGGGCAGAGATATATTATTCAGAGGCGCAAGGCAACATGATTAATCGATTTGCATTCAAATACGGCGGCTACGAATCGCTGCAAATAATGTGAGAAATCGATATTACAGACTGTCAGTCATGTTGTACATTTAGTCCAGAGTAAGCTTGAATCCGTCATGATTCCCAACACGACACAAACGAGTCAACTCATCAACTACTTTTCACTTTTTTATTACAAAACCTTCACTCTGAATCACGTACATAAATCCTACTGTTAAACTAAGAAGCAACGCTAAACCGTATAAAATATATAGCACAAATATTTTTTTTAAAAATGACTAGATACTAATTATAATGAAAAGAAGGAAGTTATAGAATTGTTTCCAGCAATAAGGTATATCTGGATAACTTTTTCCTCGTTTGCCAATGTCACTAATTATCTGACTAGCAGAGCACTCAAGCTTGAAGGTCCTAGGCTCTTTTAAGTGAAAAAAGAAAACTTAGAATTATATCGTTTAACAAGTACACCGACAGTTTAACAAGGATTTGACCCTTATTATAGTATTAACCAGATATATAGATAACCATTCAAGAAGCAACCAACCAATGAAGTTATTATTTTTCCATTGGACTGCTAACTTTAATTTTGGTTTAAGCCTGTTATTATCTTATTTGTAATAAGGGGGATTAAGTGAAGCAATAATTAACTAATCAACTTAAAATATTGTATTCTTTCAAGGCAAAAATTCGTGCTGTAGCAGAAAAACGTAAAACATTAAGCCATCCGTAAGCGGAGCGAATCGTTTTAAAATATTGGAATCGGCAGTTAGGAGCGTGGCGTGACATTATTTGATGTAGAAAGACTCCATGGTAAGATGTATCGTTTTGAAAATACGCATCAGCCTTGTATCGATTGGGCAAGGGGTCGGTCGCCATGGCACCAGACGATCGAGTTACATGCTAGGGAAACTTGGGTGTCAGCCTGTCTAATACTGGCACCATGTGGTCACTATCATAATTGAGCACCCAGTTGAGAAGTTAGCACTAATTCCAAGCCCCAACTAATTAAAGAAAATTTATGTTTATTTGACGCGAATGTTATTTAATAATTCGACGACATTGACGACGCGTTATGTGTAGTGGTTAACGCTCCTGACTACTATGCCGGCGGTCGCGGGTTTGAATCCCGCAAGTGGCAGATGTTTATGTGATGAGCACGAACATTTGAACCTAAGTCATGGATGTTTATATGTATTTTAATATTTATGGGTGACGCCCCGTACCCGTCGTCATCGTTGTCTGGTATTTGCAGCACAAGGAAGTTCGAAACCAAGACAATTGGTGTGTTGTCTGGCGCATATTTATATATTTAATGAAATTTTTAACATGGCTTTAAAATAAAACTGAGTATGCTGACAGTACAATTCTATAATTCTCGTAAAATAAGTTAAGTTCTGGATGCAGATCGCTCACAACCGGTCGTTGTGGAAAGCCATGGGGGAGGCCTATGTTCAGCAGTGGACGTTCTTCGGCTGATAATGATGATGATGATGAAGTTCAGATAGAACTGTCTGTGTCAGTTTGTAGTATAGAAAAATTTCATAAAAAATACTAAATGATTTTATACCAAATTTCTTTTTTGAGGTAAGAAATAGGGATATTACGTACCATGTTTTTGGTATATTTTACAAACAAATTACCAGCAATATTGCATCAGGTAAAGTTCAAACTGGGTATGCTTTTAAAGTTTTGTTTTAATTTAATAAAAATGTCTAATATCTGTGTAATGTGCATGATGATGTTCCATATTTACGGATACGCCTTAAAAAGCCCTTTTCAAATTATATCACATACAATAAATTAATGATGTTTTTTTTATTTCTCATATAAAATATTTCTTTAGTATGTGTGAGACAAACTGCTAAACTGTAGATCGCTTTTACGCCGCCAACTAATAGTAGATAGATGTTTGTCCAATTATTACTAGATCGTAAATAAAAATATTGCACTTGTTTACATTATTAGTTCTAAGTCGTACCGAGAGATGGCACTGTACTGAGATAACTCGCGGTGTAGTTTGGCATTGGAACATACATAGGCATTCGGTGCCAATGTATGTTCGTTCGCTTTACAAATAAACCCTGTTCTTACTTAGTAGTTTTGGGCTTAGTAGATTTTTTAGCAAGCAGTTGGTTTTATTTAGTAGATTTGGGCCTGTATTTTTACAATGTTCGTTGAACATGTTACCTTTTGTCTCGACTGATTTCCCGCCAGTGTCATGGGGAGTCCCTATGTACATTATCATCTACAAGCGTCACATATTAGTTATTTGTTTTTACAAATAACGTTGTTATGATGCTTATGTTTAATTAATGTGAAACTTCAAATGACATGAAGATAACGAATCTGAATGTTATCAGTGAGGCGTGAAGAATACAAACTCTTATCTCTCAAGTAGAGCACTGTATGATAATGAGTTTTAATGCACATTAAAATTTTCACAACGTTTTTATTTCCTTTTTAGTATTTCGTTCTTTTAGGATAAAGAGACGTTTCAATCAATTTATCAATCCCTAGCGACGAAAGCGGAATGAACAAAATGATAATAACTATATATATTCGTTAGAAAACTCCAACCTTGAGCCGGTCATAAGGAAAACAACAAGGAAATTAAGTTTAACTGTTTTTTAAAGCATAGTCAACACCTAAAACAAGGATTAAAAGGCTTTTCGGTTTAAGAGCAAAGTTGGGGCACTTTTATGTTGGTCGCAAATTAATTGAAACAATATTGATTATCATTTTGTAGTCCTATACTTAATTGTAATTTAGTATTATTAGCTAATGTATTATCTTCAATCTTGTACTTCATTCAAGTTTGGGCAGGTTTTATAGATAGTGGTCACATTGTATAGTAATGAAATTCAAATTTACAAACTACACGATATAACTTTGACTTACTGGTGACTTAATTCTTAAACTTTTTATATTTTGTCATCTCACTCACTCAGGGCAATAAGAGAGAGAGAGGGATATGGCTACTGGACTAAAACTATTTTGTTTGAAAACGATCATTGCAGTGAGGTGTCATATATTATAAGCAGTAATAATACATACCTTTTTCTCCAATCCCAGCATGATCGCGAATCCCAATATAAAGATGATAGTTGTAGACTTGGTCATGGTGTACAGTGAGATGGTGACCAGTTCAAGTCCCCAATTGGAGAATCCTACATCTATTCCGCTAGCGAGCCCCGTGGGCCCCACGGATCGCAGACACGTCATGAACGGCAAAACCAACTGCGGGGACTTGGTGATGAGGCACCGGATCACCCGCACCACCACCGAGAGGAACCACTTGACGATTAAGTGGTACATTACCACGGTGAGCGGGAAATTGAATCCCTGGAACAAACATTTTTAGTTAACACATCTCGAGGGAAGGCCTTTGCAAGTATTGGTTAGCCAATATTTACAAATATGTAATGTTACTGAAAGTGCTTATATTCAGTAGTCATAATAATTTGATTCATTTCGCTCTGACACAGGCGGCACTTGATGAAATGATGACGCTTTAAAACCACGGATTCACATCAATAGGCGACAAATGTCGGCCGACATGTGTCGCCAACATTTCGAGCGAAGTCGGGCGATTTCGCACAACATGAATGGGATTTTCTTCCTAACGCACGTGACAAAATAAATACCGAAAAATAAGTAACTGAAAAAACGAAAATTATGTCGAGATCCATTGTTGTACCCACTCCAGTATGTGTTGGGAACTCCATTCTCGAAGTTGCCGACGAGTACGTCTACCTGGGACAAGTTATCCAATTAGGTAGGTCCAAATTTGAGAAAGAAAAGAGGTCAATCGACGAATACAATTCGGCTGGGCAGCGTTCGGGAAATTGCGCAAGTGCCTTCTCGTCTCAATTACCTCAGAGTCTGAAGACGAAAGTCTTCAACCAGTGTGTTTTACCAGTGATGATGACATACGGATTTGAAGCATGGTCTCTATAACTATGGGCCTTAAAAAGAAGCTCAAAGTAACACAACGAGCGATGGAGGGGGCAATGCTTGGTATGGCTCTACGAGATCGAATCAGAGCGAATTTGACGACGCGTTTGATGTATTGGTTATAGCGCTCCTGACTATTACGCCGGCCGTCGCGGGTACAAATCCCGCTAGGGGCAAATGTTTGTGTGATGAGCACGAACATTTGTACCTAAGTCATGGAATCTCCATATGTATATTAAAGTATTTATGGGAGACGCCCTCGTCATAATCGTTGTCTGGTACGTAACACAAGGAAGAAAACTCCTTACCACGAAACCAGACAATTTGTGTGGTGTCTGGTGCATATTTATTTATGTATTTATTTAGGAACTAAGGTAACGGACATATCTTGAGAATCAGTAAGCTCAAGTGGCAATGCGCAGGGCACATAGCGCAAAGAACTGACAGCCCTGGGGCAGAAAAGTTCTAGACTGGAGTTAAAGGGTTTTCTTTGACCAAAGACGCAGCGTAGGACGTCCACCGACAAGATGGACAGACCACCTTGTAAAGATTGCAGGATCACACTGGATGCAGACCGCTTGTGATCGGCCAATGTGGAAAACTGTGGAGAATGGACGATTCAGCAATGGATGTTCCTTGGCTGATGATGATGATGATGAAGTTTCATTAACTATCTATGAATTCAATTGACTTGCTGATTTAACCAGATGGCTGCGACATCTATGGCACCTGCATTTCATGTTTGCTTAACCTGTCAGCAATGCCAACCAACAGCTGTGTAAACCAATTTGTTTGTACATTGGAGATAATAAATAGCCAATTCCACAAAGGTTCTTACTTTCAAATTTATATTACATTTAAACTTCATGAACCAGGGTAGGCTAGTAATACATTTAAAATGAGCTCAGTCTATTTGTAATTATCTAAACCACAGCCCGGACACTCAGAAGAAACTTTTCATTTTGGCCATACATTGACAGATGGCGTGTTGCACAGACGCTGCGTTTGTGTGCGTGCTATAAGGGTTGACAAAGTCCGTTACACCGCACCGGTCATAGCTATTTTCACATAACAATTTAATATAAACAGATACATAAACAACGTAAATAATTTTCTTTAATTTAGTAAACAACGTAACGAGTACTAATTTTCGTAATGTCATATTCACGTGGTATTGTAGAGAAATAAAAATATAGAATCTACCTTAGCAACACCAGATTTCACCGATCACAAAAATGATACAATTATAATTTCCTAACTACACATAATTCTATAGAATGTTACCTACCTTTACCTAACGTTTTTAAAGTTGTTCACTGTAACTGAATAGTTAGAATAGGTTATATGTAGTTGCATATTTTGTATGAAGTTACTTTCCACCTCTCATCTTTTGGGAAACGAAAAAAGCTCCTATCGGAGTCATTTCTCGAGAAAGAAAGACACTCGTACACTGCACAGTACTTAGGCATCTCTCGTACACAAAACTGTGTACTTCCGCTAACGTCGCAAACATGCGCGTGCCATGCCCGCTAGGCGGTCCCCTAATGAGAACCCTAATTCCGGCGCGATAGTGAGGTAAGTCAGACTAGGGAGGGGAGGTGAGTGTTCGTTCTGTATGTAGTACTATTATATATTCTGTGTCTAAAAACTCTTTTATAAGAAAATGACTATAATAGACACCCAATTGAAATTTTTCAAATTAATGATGATGTATATGTATAAAATTTTAACATGTGTTCATCCAAGGTTCAACTTTATAGTTTTGTTATAAAGAAACATTATTAAAACAGTAATCCCAATACACTGATAGTAAATACAATAAAATGAAGGAACATAAATACTAATACTTTTACAGTATGAGATAAACAATAACTCTGATATCTAAAGAGGTATCACAATAGCTATAATATTAATACTTCAGATACCCGCCAGCCAAATATGGCCACAATAACAATTGAATAATGGTAAATGAGGGATAATTAATAATTGAACCAAGTAATAGAACAAGCCAGTAAAAAGTATAGTCACATTGGCAAGTGCACTACATGGAAAGATCCATCTCTATTATCAAACACATATTATCACAAAGAAAAATTAAAAACATGCTTAAGTTAAGCACTTTGAAAATTGACCATTGTTATAATACAAAGCATAAAACACGATGAGTACGTAGGTAAATCTTCAGGCTGAAAAACAGCAAGATATTGATAGCAACAAGCTTACCTTTAATAGCCATCTCTGATAGAAAGTCAAGCCGATAGACAGTGAAAAGTATATGAGGATCAGCCCCAGCGAGAGGAGGCTCTTTTGGACACAAATATCGGACCATTTTCCTTTTGGTTTAGTCGTAAATACTTCTTCTTCAGTGTCACTTTTTAGCGACAGCTGTTGGTATTTAGCACTCGGCATGGCGAGGGCAGGCCGATGAAACAGGTAACGGGCACACCCCGCCACATAGCAGGTATAGAGCTGGTGCTTGAAACTTTTAAATAAATGCCTAAATTAAATAATTCAATAGATTAAATGGTGAACTTGTAACTCGGCCGTACAACAATCCAGCAATTCGTGGCCAACTGCACAGATTATAGCATAGTAGCATAGATTTGTAGAGATATGACAGATAGAACATAGATGGAAAGGTCTTGGTGCGTTTAGGACCCGTATAAAGTTTGGGGAAGCAACCTGTCGTGTCGCTAGTGTCGTTTAATTTTTCTTTTATGCGAATACTGGGTGGGTCAGTATACTCTATTGCTGAGCCATAATGTAGTCTGTAGACTATCGCCTTTGTGTGTTATGCCGCATAACACACAAATCCGATAGTCTTTTCAATTTCAATTCAATGTATTTTCAGATGAATTAATGATTTTGCGTACAGAAACAACAAGTGGAACGCACCAATCGTGTCAGTGTCAGTCAGTAAAGTCAAGTGTCAATGCGACTTACAATTACAATTATTCGTACGTAGGTAGTGTTGTTTTGTTACAAATAGCGGTCATTTATGATGATAATACAATCGATCCATGAATCGGTTGACTAAATAAAATAATAAATAAACCTCGCTCCTCCCGGCAGCACGGCACGGATACGCACAAAATAAAATAACTTACATTAAATATCTTGATTACCAAGTAACGAAATTTCCTTATCTTTCGAATACCAGCCCACGATGATAGATAAGAAGTGCCTCTTCCATAGATACAAAACAAACAACACATACATATTTATGACTTCCATGACTTCAGTGAAAAATAATTATTGTGTTTAACACACAAACATTTAAGCCACTGATCTATGCACAAATTATTGTCATAAACCAATTACTACAAAGATAGTTTGCATTTTATACGACTTAGCGCTAATAGGAAATTCGTTCTTCGCGCTACTCTTGCATTTCCGGTCTCCTCTTGTATAGATTTCCAAAATCAAAAAATATCGTCGTCGTTATGACGAATCCTTTTGCAGTTAGTTTAATTATTAAACGAACGATTGAACAAGTTTTTATCGGTTTCTTCGTAATTGCCATTACCGATTGTCTAGTCAGTATATATCGCTATTCGGATTCGAATCCGAACATCACTACTCGTCGCATACCAAAGATGGGCGATTGTTACTGATTTCAATAATCGAATGGTTTGATAGTACTAATATTCACAATCGAATACAAAAACCATCGATCGCTAGTTTGAACAATCGAATGAAACTACTAGTTTCATTCGTTTACTTTGCCATACAAAATTGGTATTTTTGTCTTGAGAAATAAAGTCCACTTTTAATTGTTATTCGAAAGAACAATCGGATGAAAAATGACAGTTTGTATCAGGTATTCTTAGCTTTTCATAATTCTCACTAGATGGCGTTAGCGATTAAAAATACGAACAATAATTTAATGCTTTACTATCAACAGTATGTATTTTTTTGTTTTAGATTATACATTTATATGTATCTTTACTTGTTTTCTGTCTATTTAAGTTGGCGAATACTAAAAATCCTTTTTTATGTTGCTTGCTATGTACGAAAGCGCCATCTCTTGTATTTAAAAAAACTGTCATTAGGTGCATTCAAAAGAAATCAGCAGTCAAAAGCAGAGTCACAAAATGGCGGATAAATAAGCGCTAAGCGCTGGCAATGTTTAGTTAGTTAGCAATTTTTATCTAAAACAAGCTGATTATGCTTACTTGTAAAACTCAATACAAGTTAGTGTTTTGAGAGTCTATTATCAAAACATATTTAGCTTTGTCGGCGCAAATGAAGTAAGCAAAAATTTCCTAGCAGAGGAAGCGCTTCTAAGCGCTTATGACAGCTATTTTCTGCTAAACACACCCAATGATCGCTAGTTTATATTCAAATGAAACCACTAGTTTATTCATTTACTTTGTCATAGAAAAATGATCTTTTTGATTATGACATAAGGTCTACTTTTGATTGTTATTCGAAGGAACTATCGAATGAGAAGAGTCACTATCTGATTGTTAGTTCGATTGTTTGATGATTCCATTTGCCACACGAAATTGAATATTATTTATATTTTTGAGTTTGCTGTTAGCTAAGGATTTAAGAACATAAAACTAGTAGTGATAAAATTCTAATAGAAAGAAAAGTCATGAAACAAGTCAACATGAGACGACGTCTTTCTTTTCAAATTCGAATGAATTGTTAGGCTATTCGAATAATTCGAATGACTCTAACAATCGAATTATTCGAATAATGTTATTCACAATCGCCCATCTTTATCGCATACTCTTACTAATCTGTGACTCGTCGACTCGTCGTTTGCTACACTAAAATAAATAAAATCAATAAGTAAATTGTAATGTTTTACATCACGATCACAAACTTGGTATGAACGTCGTAGAAAATAGGAAAAGTGCGACTCATACCTAAAAACAAGAATTTCTGCAAAGGTATCTCCATTACACGTTGATCTATCGTCAAAATTATGAAGTGAGTAGGTAGGAGGTACCAAATTCTTTGTTGTGTTCCTACTACGTCACAAAATGACGGACTCCAGCTCATTCACATCTTTGATGGCGCTTGTGGACAGCCACCTGTCGAAGACAAGCATGCAGGCGAGTAAATCTGAAGATACTGATACTCGCTTACCGAGATTCCAACTCCCTAGTTTGACGGGAGGCCCAAATGAGACTTTGTCTGAAACACGGCTGTCGGTAGCTCCAGGGCAGCGGCTACCTTTGCCAACCTTGAGCTTGACCGAGAGCCCCATCCAGGAGGTCCTCGCCAAGCAGGTCAGTAACATGCTCAAAGCTAAAGAAAAGAAAAAACAACAAGAAGAGGAAATTGCCAGATTGGCTAAAGAACGTGAAAAATTGGCTGAAGAAATGAGAAACTTGAAGATGGAAGATGACAGTGATGATGTCATAGATTTAGTCAAAGCAGTCCAAGAATCTATGAATTTCCAGAAACCAGATCCACCAATGAAGAAAGAAGAAACACTTAGCAGCAGCAGCTCATTTGAAACACTGTTTGAACCAAAGTTTATTGACTGCGACACTGAGCCAGAGAGGGTCAAAACACCTGAACCTTTATTACCATGCAAAACAGATATGTCATATATTCTAAAAGAGAAAGTTAGGTCTGGAAAATGCTCACCTTTTGGCAAAGTACTTACATCAAGGCTGCGACCAGTTGCTGCTCCATACTTGAGAGATAAAATACATTCAAAAGTTGTTCGTTTCGACTTCTCAACTAAATCACCCTGTGATTTGATTAAAGAAAAACTACGACAACCACGGCCATATTCCTCTCGAAATTTTGACCTATTCAGTATATTCCCTGACTTGGAAACTGAATTTTCTAAGTAAAATCTTGACATAAAGGGATTACACATAATATTGATGTGAACAAATAATGTTTTCATGGTACTATTTGATACTCAATGTAATCTTTATTAATGTCCATTGAAATTTTAATCGAGTGTAAAGTTTAAAAAGTATCATAAATGGCCTACTTGTTGAAGATGAGGAATAAGGATGAACAAAGCACATATTGTTTCAATTGTGCATTAGAAATAAACAAAAATATTACTGTAGTTATAGATATCAGGGTGTTTAGTATTTATTATACTAAAAATATGAAATGTATACTTAGTTTTTGTCACTTATTCATAGCTGATGGGTCTAATTAAGCATTTATGTTTGTGTCTGTATTTTGTAGAAACAATAATTTTACATACACTTCTGATCTCATATAACTTATTGCTGTGTATTTGATCAATTATATAGAATTTTATACAGTGCAGAATTCGACTAATCAGCTATGGCGGCACAAACATTATTTTAGATGTATCAATGTAATTATGATGGATGTAAAGACATTTTTTTATGTACTCTATGTATAAGACATTAAAAATATATGAAACTCTAACTTGAACTCATTCTTGAATTATCCCATGTTTTCTTTTCTTTTTTTCTTATTTATATCTGCCTACTCACTAGGTACTGTATTATTAGTTATAATTTAGGTTTTTGTGAATACTTATGATGGCAAAGAATTATTTATTATTCTGTTTGAGTGTTTGTTTGTTCATAATGCGAATGCTGGATATTTTTTATTGCAAATGCGATTTATTAGAGAAAGTTATTCCTATAATTTATTTGCAATAAGCTCAACAGAACTATAAATGTGACAGAGAACCTACACCTACACAGTAGTATTATATTATCAGTGCCTACACTTAGTTTTTGGTGTAATAATTATATAATAGCTTTGCGAATTTTTAATTGAATTGAATTTTGAGTTACTCACCATAGAAAGAACACACTTAGTTCCTTTTTTATTAATTTGAAATTTGTATTCTTTGGTATGTATTTTCTGCCTTATTAATTGGTTAAGCTTTGCGAGACGTAATAATTTTTTGCTTGTTCTTTAAGATTTATTGGCCAATTGCGATTCGTGCATTTTGTTTGCAGCCACGTGCCTTTATTTTTAGCTTTGCAACGCTTTTGCTGTATGATAATTGTCCAAAAAATATTTTGAATGATGTTTGCATGTATAGGGGTAAAAACGCTCATATATTATAACGGCAGCCAGCAGACCTATCTGCTAGCCTCACTGAACAGATAAATATGTACTTTCAGTGGCTAATCCAGTGCTGAATTCTGATGACAATGAACTTGTACACAGTGTCTTTATTTATCTATTCAATGGATCACACATATTTATTTATTTAAGAAAACCTGAAAATAACACTGGTACATATTTATTTATTTAAGAAAACCTGAAAATAACACTGGTATATTATCGTGAGTTTTGAGTAAGGCCTAGTTGCCATGAACAGGGCACAGCGCAAAGAACTGATGGCCGTTGGGGCAGTTCTAGATTAGAGACCATTCCATCTTAGATGCAGCGTTAGGGCGTCTACTGACAAGATTGACCGACGACCTTGTGAAATTTGTAGACCGCTTGCGATCGGTCGCTGTGCGAAACCGTGGGGGAGGCCTTTGTTCAACAATGGACGTCCTATGGCTTTTAACAATGATGATGATGAGCAGGGGGGGACGTTCGTGACGTAAAATGATTTAGGCACCGAATTAAGCCCCGTCACTCAAAGTGTTATCCTTATCTGCATTGGCCTATGGCTTTATGGTTTCTATTCATATACTTCTAAGTATTATTTTATATTGATTATAAAATGAAACAATGTTATGGCAGTTAATACATTTAATTAATTCATTAAAACAAAACTAGTACTGTACATATATCAAGCAAAACTAACTTAATAACACTAACATATTAATAGGCTCCAAAATTGTATTGCTATTTATTTTTCATTACTACTTAATTCCTAAAAAACTAAAAGTCAGTAAAATGAAACAATGTTCTATATTCTCTATTTTTTTCTGCAATCGTGATATTGTTTATAATATTTGCTTTGTTCGTGATTTCGGTATATTACATAATTACATAGGTTTAGTTCTACCGAGATGAAAAGAAAGAAAGGATGTTCATATGCCATTAATAATTTGTAATTTTTTATGTCCCCGCTGTCTCATCATCTCAGACCCAAAGACAATTTTATTTCAATGAAGGCTGATTAATAAAATTATGTGCAGCATTCAATTCACGTACAAGCAGTATTTGTACATAATTTTCTATTGTTATTGTCTTATTTCGTCTGATTCTTTAATCAACGTTCACTTTTACTTACAACTAATACATCGTATTTTTAAGTCCAATATTTTGTTTCAGTCTTAATTTTGAGAACCCAAAACACGAACTAATGAAATTTAAGGTTAAAGTCGGCATACAAAAATATATACAGTATACTAGCAAATGAAAGAAAGAGACGTGCTGGGAAATAAATAATCAAATATTGTTGGTTTTCTGGGATAGATAAAATAATCCGTTTTTACGCTATACCCTAACAGCGAGTTGTAGTGGCAATAATATATCTAAAAGATCAAAACCTCTCTTAATCAACAAAAAAATTACGCCAACAGCTGTCCTGCTTTTAAAATGCTTAGCTATTTTTAGCTCATACGAAAGTATGAAAATAATTTAATATAATTATAACATTTGGTGAAAATGGCATTTAGTGGGTGGCCACTTTTTTGTAATTTAAAAATAGTGTTCTTCTGATTAAATAACATAGTACATAAAAGAAAACGGGGACAAGGGTTGCAACCGTATTCTTTTTTCATATTAATTTGCTTTGATTGGCTGACCGTTTCATTTGCTTGACTGTTGTGACAAATGAGCAAAAATCGGTGGACCAGAAGGGTTATCGAGTGGCGACCATGGCCAATACCGGTAGAGGCCGCCCACCACTAGTTGGGTGGATGATATCCAGCGCCACGCAGGACGGAACCGGATGAAAGTGGCACGGGAGAGGTGAAAATTGATAAATATGGAAGAGGCCTACATAGGCTGCGATGGTTGGATGGATGGATTGACCGTTGTATATACTTCCAACCCTAATATAATCTTTAAATTCAATCACAATTTTGTTACAAATAAATATCATAATCGGCATTAGTTGTTGCACATTACGGCCACATATTCATCTATTTGTTCCGATCGTCGCATGCCGAGCATGGGCAGTCGCAGTGTTACGGCTGGTAGTGGCGGCCCAGGTACTGGTGCGGCTCGTGGAGTTTCCTCGTGGCTTGGTACACGTCGCGCTCCTTGTCGGGGTATTTTGTAGGTAAGTTCGGCGAGTGCAGGTTCACTTTTGCGGCATACCTGTTGAGATAGTTTTTATAAGTACGGTGACACCAACTGTTCGAGAGCTAGCTCAGTACGGTAAATAATAAAGCGGCGGACTGCATAACATAATGTAATGTAATAAAATGAATCTACGGGAACAATTTGTAGTGATATGAGAATTGAACGCGCGTACAGTAATCGCGGTGGTCCGATGCGAAATGTCGCGGTCGGGGTCGTGGCGCCCCGCTCGCCGCTGGTGCCGCCGAGCCCGGCCGATCGGGCCGATGGTGCATGAACACCAACTGCACTTGAAAGCTGAGGTATCTAGTAGATTTCTGTACCTTTCGACGATGCATACGTGCGTGATCGTGCATGTATGACAGTCAACAATTTACGTACTGAAAATGTATATTAAATTCGAAAATTCGTGCGTTACAAGATGTGGAATTTTGCCTTTATCAGCGAATGAAGTTATGGTAGACTTCCGTGGCTTACGGCGATTTGACAGTTGCATGAGACAATAGTCAATGAAAGAAAATGTATAAACATCTTTAATTCCTTGCAAAATACACGCGTTTTGGTTATCAATGATGCCAACTTTAGATTCGACACCACTACACCACTTTAGATAATAAATAAATATAAATATGCGCCAGACAACACACCAATTGTCTGGTTTCGTGGTTCGGAATTATCTTCCTTGTGTTACGAAGTACCAGACAACGATTATGACAGGGGCGTCTCCCATAAATACTTAAAATTATTAAATA
Organism: Pyrausta aurata; assembly: GCA_963584085.1. Taxonomy (NCBI): domain Eukaryota; kingdom Metazoa; phylum Arthropoda; class Insecta; order Lepidoptera; family Crambidae; genus Pyrausta; species Pyrausta aurata. The sequence continues at coordinate 10,518,932 of OY757251.1, forward strand.
CAAATAACATCTAAGGTACAAATGTTCGTGCTCATCACACAAACATTTGTACCTTGCGGGATTCGAACCCACGAAGGCCGGCGTAATAGTCAGGAGCGGTAACCAATAATACACCAAACGCATCGTCCAAATAACTTAAGAAAAAATATATACAGATAATAACTTTAGTTGAATAGTGATTTTTATATTTTTCATAAGACCGCATAAAGCTGTCTATCTGTGGTAACAAACCTTATGCCAGCGATGTCGATCTCGTAGTGTCCGCTGAGAACGTAGTCGTTGGTGACGCGCTGCGCCACGCCATCCTCATCGATGTTCTGAACGAAGCCGAGGCACACCTGCAACGATACAAGCGATTTAGTTAACTCTAATTTACTATCACTTTACTAAACACGGATCTAGATAATGGTGCCAACGAATTAGACAAATTGATCTAGTTAGGTTTCTTTTTTATAGAAAATGTTATGATCACCGTGTTTTAGGCATTGAAAAATGGCTAATATGTATTTAAAATACAAATGTAAATTTGGCCGTCACTGACAATGTTATGATAGCTCGGGTAGCCTGCTTTACCCACCGAGCTATTTGAACGCGGTCACCCGGGTTCAAACACAAGTGAATGCGTGTTTAATTTTTATTTTAAAAAATATCCCTTTTATTTAACACAATACCGAGCGAAGTTCGGTCATCGAGATATTTTTATTAGCATTATACTACACCACAGGCCACAGGTCTAACTCATGGAAACGATTTGTTAGAAGCACGCTTTTACTGTGTCTTTTCTATAGGAACTCTCCTATAAAGGTTAGGTTAGACTAACCTGCTTCTTGAAGGTGAACCCGCAGCTAGTGGTGGTAGATTGGTCGCAGTAGTTGCCATCGCGATAGATCAGCTCTCCGCCCCACGACCACAGGTCTAACTCTTGGTCGTGGTCAGAAGCAGCTGACGTACTGACTTCTCACACAAGGGTATGAATACACTAACCTGCTTCTTGAAGGTGAACCCGTAGCTGGTGGTGGTGGTCTGGCCGCAGTAGTTGCCGTCGCGGTATATCGGCTCGCCGCCCCACGACCACAGGTCCAACTCATGGTCGTGGTCGGTTAGGAGTAGCTGCACGTACTGTCTTCTAACGCCTTCCGAGCGCTGCTTAAAGAGCGCGTCTCTTCCGATGAATGGGATATCTTTCTGTGGATAAAAGAAACGTATTAGTATGTTAGTGAAGTGTAAGCGCTCCTTCTGTGGGTATGGGCCTTAAAATAGTCCTGAAGTTAATATAATCATGACATAGTTTCACCTGGATTTTTCACCTAACTGTTGTTCTATAGTGGATAGTAGATGATACATTTAAAACTTGTATACTGCCTAAACACATACACAATGCATTTAAGGCTGAAAGGATTACTGTTAGGGACAACTCACTGCCTGTTGGATGCTATGTCTAGTTACTAAGTCTGATCATGATGTGGCTACATCTGAACAATTCCATTATGCACCGTGTCTGAATACAGGTCCTACGTCACACGAGATACAGCGTTGAATTAAAGAATCTGCACTCTGTAATGGCCATACTCTATTTTCATTTCTTAGGGAGGATCTGCGGTGATACTTCACCGCAGATATTGCTAGTGCAAGAACCACATTTGCTGCGGTCTCAGCGACCAGCAGCTTCTTCAATAAAATCATTATAGCCCTTAAAGTCACCTAGTCTCTATATCAATTGCCAGAGGGTATTTTATAAAAATATGAAAAAAATTGCCAAAGTAATCCGAATTTACCTGTACCTAGCTACTCAGTCTGATTATGATGTGGCTACAGCTGAACGAATCCATTATCTACCGTGTCTGAATCCAGGTCCGATGTCACACTAGATACAGCGTCGAACTAAAGACCCTGCAGACTGATATGGCCATATTCTACATTGTTTTCTGACCAGTAGCTTATTCCGGCATCACCCAGGTCCATTACAATCCACGTGCGCATACTCACGTTGAACTTGACGCGCCAGGTGCGCCCGCACTCGAGCGGCGTGGTCATCGTGTCGAGGTCCTGGCCCCAGAACGCGAAGAACTTCTCGACGCGCAGCGCGCGCGACGCGTAGTACCCCACGTGGCTGATGCCGTACTTCTCGCCCACTGTCATAAGCCGGTTGTATACGTGGAGCGCGAACTGGGGATGGAGAACGAGAATGTAACAACTACGAGTAATAAATGTGTATCTTATTAAACAATCTACACTAATATTATAAAGAGGAAAACTTTGTTTGTTTGTTTGTTTGTTTGATTGTAATGAATAGGCTCAGAAACTACTGGACCGATTTTAAAAATTCTTTCACCATTCGAAAGCTACATTATCCACGAGTAATATAGGCTATATTTAATCTACATCTACACTAATATTATAAAGAGGAAAACTTTGTTTGTTTGTTTGTTTGTTTGTTTGATTGTAATGAATAGGCTCATAAACTACTGGACCGATTTTAAAAATTCTTTCACCATTCGAAAGCTACATTATCCACGAGTAATATAGGCTATATTTAATCTACATCTACACTAATATTATAAAGAGGAAAACTTTGTTTGTTTGTTTGTTTGATTGTAATGAATAGGCTAATAATCTACTGGACCGATTTTAAAAATTCTTTCACCATTCGAAAGCTACATTATCCACGAGTAATATAGGCTATATTTAATTTTGAAAAAAAAATAGGGTTCCGTAAGATATTAGGGTTTTTCGGACACAAGGTGTAAAAAATCAACCAAAAAAGTTACTTATTTTGCGTACCCTGCCTAAACTATTAAAGATAGAACCATAAAATGTTCTTAGTAATTGTAGATCTTATAAATATCTACAAAAAAGTCCCCGACAGACTATACCTATCTATGTCGAGTGAGGCACAATAACCATTTTTTTATTGAAAAATCTTGATTTTTTTTGGACTACATTTAAACGCGTTTATTTTACTCATGCTATTAATCCTATTAATGCTATTAATTATCAAAATAAATTATTTCATCAATAAGAACAGGTAATGTAGATACTATTTGGTCTTTGACTGATTAAAATTGGACGTTTGGTTCTGAAGTTATAGCGAAATTAAAATATTACGATTTCTGCTGCACGGCCCGTTGCGAAGTAGGCGTTACACATCCACAGAAAGAAAATCTGTTCAGCCTGCGGATAGTGCTTCGTCGATGTTAGTGTCGGTGTCTGTGAATTGATCTGGGATCATTTTGTTTGCTGACCGTGTCTTTCCTGGGTAGGCTTTTTGCAGCGGTAACCGACATCCACGCGGGCGGAGCCGCGGGCGACCGCTAGTATAATATAAACGTGGTTACGCGAGTTACTAAACTAAGCTTTGGGCTTGAAGGCTTGGTTTATTAGGCAAGAGAGACAAAGATAATTAATTTCAGAGGCTATCAGTTTGCTGCTATCGACACTACTAGTCATTTTAGCAGCGCCAGTAGTAGCGCTGCTAAAATTACTAGTGTCGTTATTAAATATAAGAAACTTGTTTTGGCTTCAAGATGACTTTTCCTTCATCTTAAACGATTGATAAATATTTGTAAAAATATTGCCATCGGATATTGTGAGAGCAATCTCGCAACATTAATGAGGTGTCACAGCCTACGCGTTAAAGAAAGCACTTGCAAATTCAACAATGTGTCGGTGGCCGAGTGGTATAGGCATGCGCCCCGATAGCGTAAGACACAGGGTTCGATGTCTGACACAGTTGCGTTTTACAAATGCAATTTATATAAATACAAAACTTATTAGAACAACTCACCTCATTAGGAATATACAGCACATACCCCAGCTCCCCCGTATGAGTCAAATTCATGGCCCGTATTCCGTTTGCGAGTCCAACATCCAATTCCTTGAAGGTGAAGAATGGGAAGTTCGACGGAGCCAAGTCTACATCAGTCAGCTCGGATAGAAGGGTTCTCGTGAATGGTCCCATGACACATATGGCCGTATACATGGAGGTGACGTCGGAGAGGGTGACAGATCCGTCTCGCGGTAGATGGCGCTGCAGCCAGACTTTGCATCGAGTTTGTTGGATGGTTGGCGCAATCATCATGTAGCTGGAAGAAAGAGGACGTTTTGAATTGGAATGTGTTAAGAAGAAAGATTTATGAATTTGAACAGTAGACCTGGTACGCAGCATTTATGACACAGGCAAGGCAGCTAAAAGCAGAGTACCAAAGTTAGGTAGTTGACAAGGGCTTTTAGAAGATTCTATGTGCATTTCGTGAAGTCTGAATAATAAACTTTCTACGTCATGTCGAAACACTAAGCATATGTTTCATGCATCACTTCTTTGCTTTTCATGATTGTTTGCTTATGAGCCATAGCATCATTCAATCTGAAATTTCTTAATTAGTGTAGTGACTGTACCTTTTCGGTTAGCCAGAGAATTAGGCAGGTACTCGAAAATCCCGCCTTTACCTTAGTGCGCGTTAGTACTCACTGGTTCTCTGATATCCTGGCAAGGCTGCAGTCGTTTTCGTAGCCACCACGTTCGTTTTGCATGCCGGTGTGTATGATGCTACCCGGCGCGACGTCCACGTCGTTTGAGCATAAGTACTGCAGCAGGTCTACCACTTCGCGGCCTTTAGACTGTGAAACAAAGGGTGAGCTTTAAGATGTGGGTTTTAATTTATCATCAGTAAGAGTTACTGCCACGGGGTGTCATTACAGAAAAAAATATCAATTTACAATTGCTTTATTAATTCCTTCTTAAACTAAACCGTGTTTGTAGAAACTATGTCAAAAATTATGGCAATCTGAAAAAGCGAGAAATAAACGAGGCAACGGAAGAAAAAGACACAAATTTATGTGTACGTCTTTAGTCTTTACCCGTAATAGTTTTTTTTTCTTACCAGCAAATCGATCTTGGTGAAGGACGAGTAGTCGGCCAGGCCCACCGCCTCTCTGCAGGCCCAGTACTCGCGCTGCACTGTCTCGAACCAGTGCGGCTTGCCGAACGTCTTCGTGGACGCGATCTTGAACGGACGCGGCGCTTGAGCTTCGTTGGTTTTATCTGTCAATCATAACGGCTACTGTACTAAACTCTACTGCTTTGTAAAAGAAATGCTGCCACAATATCATTTAACTTTGACTACTTCGTTTGTTAAGGGACAGTTTGCTGGCGTCTGCCGCAGAGATCCCAGGTTCGCATCCGGAATTCTAGGTAGAGCCGAAATTAGTTTTTTAGCAGGAAATAGTAACATCTTGGAGACATAATATGGTGATGGTGTTACTTTGCATCACGAAAAGCACGGTCTGTAAGCTATTTGCCCTGTGCTTCTGCTGACGGTGGCCACCATCACCGAAATCCATAAGATATTACCTATTATTAGACGACGCGTTTGGTGTATTAGTTAACGCTATTGACAATTACGCCAGCCGTCGCAGGTTCGAATCTCGCAAAGGGCAAATGTTTGTGTAATGAGCACGAACATTTGTACCCAAGTCATAGATGTTATATGTATTTAAGTATTTATGGGAGATGCCCCTGTCATAATCGTTGTCTGGTACTTCGTAACACAAGAAAGAAAATTTCTTACTATGAAACCAGACAATTGGTGTGTTGTCTGGCGCATATTTATTAATTTATTATACTTTGATGAACTCACCAACAGGTTCAAACCAAGTGGGCCTCTCGTAGCCCATAACTTGTCCGAAGACGGCGCCGTTATCCCTGAGCGTGGGGTAGATCGGCGATAGACGTAGATTGCGACCAGTTTCAAACTCATGGAACGGGTACGGAAGACCATAGTGGACACCTGTGACAAAATGTAATGAATGGCAGTGTGGTCGTGTCTTCTGCGTTGTGTATCAATAGAAATATAGAGTACTCATATTAAAATACGATAGTTTGTGAGGATGGATATATTTTTGTTACTCCTTCAAAAAACAACGGGATGGATTTTGATGAAACTTTACAATAATATAGCTCATACATTGGAATAGCACTTAGGCCATAATTTATTGTGATATTTTTTGTGATCCGACATTTACACAGGTGAAGCTATGTAACAAGTTGTAGGTGTTTAATCCTAGATATAATTAACTTTTAAACTACCTTTATATTCCGATTGTATGAATGAATTAATGAATGAATGATTTATTTATTTGACACACAAGATTGTCTTACGAGTAGCAGTATTTGGACCGTAATTTTAAAATAGAATGCATATAATTTATACTTATTATCTAGCTAGCACAACGACGATCCATGACGAGTGTTATTACTTGTCACCACCCTTCTGCTTTCATTCTACCTGTCACGCAATACCACAACCGAATAAAACATAGAATACTGATATTAATTGTTATATTTAGAACCATTGTTTATAGTCAAGTCTAAGTAGCAGAATAACACTATTAAAAGTATGGAGGTAAACAAGTTTGACACGATATGCTTTCTAATAACAAAGATGGTATATCAAATTTCATATAAAAGGGCTTTGATACCAGTTCAAAGGAAGTTTCTGCGCAGCCTGGCTGACATTATAAAGGTGGATTTAAATCTAGTACTAAGAGGTAAGGTATCGCCGTTAAGAAATATCCATGAATAGAGAAAAAAAGTGTTGAGTGTCGGCTTTTGAAACTTGAACAAGAATACAATGGCAGGATTCTTACATAAAGTATCTTAAAAATATGTTAGGTAGTAAGGTGCAATAGGATGATTCATACATCTATGTATACGTTTTACACTATATATTAAAATACGATGTCCTAGCATGGTAAGCGTACAAAACAAACAGCTGACCACAAAAATCAAATTAACAAAAAATATACTAATATTATAAAGCTTACAAGTTTGTTTGTTTGAAGACGCTACTCTTAGACACTTGGGTCGGAATTGAAGAATTTATTTTGTGTTAGATAGCTTATTTATTGGGGAAGGCACAAAACATCACGCTACGAACTACTGGAGTGGAGTAAAATCAAAACGCGCGAATGAAGTCGCTCAGGACCGCTAGTTAAATAATAAAAAAGAGAACCAAACTGAAAAGCAGGCAAAAATAGTCTATAAATCAAACTGACCTGGCACCTCCTTAACGCGGTCTCTCAAGAACCGCTTATTGTTGTGCAGTCCCAGAAACCGGTTGATGTCCAGCTCGTACATGTCATACTTGGTGTACCCTTCGACGATCTCGTCTACCGTCGCTTCAGCTACACCGCCAGCGGCGGATATGCCGACCGTCTTCATACCAGCTGCCACGTGGTAGTTGAACATCTGGGAGAGATAAATAAATAAATATGCGCCAGACAATACACCAATAGGCTAGTAGACTAATTTTCAAAAACTAGATAAAACCTTGGATTTGTAAATATATTGATCAAAAACCCTATTATTTTAAAAAATATTTAATATTTACATCATTTATTTAGGATTTGAAAAAATCAAATTGAATGGTCCTCAAAACGCTCGAACTGTCATGGCGTCCTAAATGACGTCACTTCTTAGGTCGAAAGTTTTTTTGACAGCAAAATACTATGGAGAGTTGTCTAAGACAGCAGAAAAATCCCGCCATCGTCCGAGGTGTGACGACACATCCCCTGACAAGCGTTTACGATCACGCGACCAAATGTGTGTTTTGGACAAACTTAATTATTGAAAATATTAATATTCCTCATTTTAATTAATGATTGAGTTCGTTTTTTGTTATCTCTAGATAAAATTTAATCACTACAAACCACCAACATTGTAATTTGTTCTTAGTTGAAACTAGCCTATTGTCTTGTTTTGTGGTAAGAAATTTTCTTCCTTGTGTTACGAAGTACCAGACACAGACAATGATTATGACGGGGGCGTCGCCCATAAATACTTAAGGCCGTCTTATTCCGTCAAATTATCTCATAAGCCCCGCCCCCTTGTTAAAAGTGCGGGGCGCTTCCCCCACCAGCACCCCCGCACAAAACTTTTTCTGTCAACTTTGTCTTACAAATCTCGTGTATAATTAAGCCATCTAGTGTTTATTTAAGGAACAAAATTTTCTTGAATAAGATACTTCATGCGCTTTTGTAAGTAACATACCCACGCCATCTAGCAGAACCCCTAAGAACTTTTACAAAATGGTTTCTTTAGTACACCATACATGCTTTTTAGTCTAAACGTTTATCGAAAGAACAAGGAACGCAAAGAGTGGCATTTCATTCTCACACGACTGGTCAGCACTTTATGCCAGCAACCTGTAACCATTATAAAAACAAGAAAGAATATCCAATAACATTTATTATATTCTTTATTGCACTTATAAGATGTACAGAAAATAGGTACAAGAAGTCACAATGTGAACAAAGGTGGGCTTATCCCTAAAAGAGACCTCTTCCAGCCAACCCATAGGTGTAGGAAATGTAATGTAATAACATTTAGGTTGTTTTTATTAAGATCCTTTTTGTCGACACAGTTATAGTCTCACTACTATCTTCCATCAGTCTTCCAATTGATGATGACTGAAGACCATTACAGATATGGCACTTCAAATTTAGGGTTCCGTACAAACCAGTAGGTATATAAGTCAAAGTTCACCCATCACGAGAATTTTGTCATGGTTTTTTTTTACACACTGAAATTCATAACATTTCAAATCATCATCATCATTCTCTTGCCCTGTTCCCAGTTTATCTAGGGTCTGCGCAGTATGTTTCACGCTTCCGTTTAACATTACAAATATGGAAAGCTAAATTAAAGACAAAGGTTTCTTTATCGTTTCAGTAATCCTTTAATAATATCAAAGTTTTTTATTTACTAGTCGTCTCCCGCGACGTCGCCCGCGTATATTTTGGATGTCCCGTGAAATGGTTCAAGTAAATTAATGGTTTAAAGTAATTACTATCGAGGTCACCCACACCACGCTTAAAATACTCGCTTAATATCAGCCTGAACTATAAAAATGACTTGACTATCATGTGTTAGAAAGTAAGAAAATAGTAAGGCAAAAGTAGTTAGTAGTAATCTCTCATTTAGATGCAATACTTTTTTCGGCGAAGTTCACTATCAAATATACTGAGCATTGAACTTGGCTATCATTTTTCACATTGATGTTTTTGTTGGGATATCATAACTTTTTATAGAAATATTTATTTGCTTATTTATAAATCATTAATACATATTTTGTGCAAGCTTCCATCCACTTAATTATAACGGTTTCAGACCCTACAATTAAAAAACTTTCTTTTGTTTTCAGATTTTTTCCTTCGCTTACACATTATTACCTAGCTAGATGCCATATTTCAACTGTCTAGGTTTGTTAATTAGAGCACCGCACCCACACAATTACTTTGATAAACCATATATGGTTTTGCCATGTTTGACTTTTTGTAGTCTAGCTTATAGACCTTTTTTACTATAAAACTGTAATTTGGCATGGGTTTCTTTATATGCTAATCACACCGCCTAAAATATGTATTTTAAAATATTTTTGGGACACCTCCCTACAAGGAATGAATTATGATGAGCATGAGTTCCTACACCGAAAGGGCAACACCAGGGTTTATCTCATGAATCGTGATAGTAAGACAGTTGAAATTTTCAGGAAGGATGTATTCATGTTGCCGTTGAAAAAACAAAAACTTAAAAAACAGTTTTTTTTTTCAGGTTGCTCTCATACAACTTATCTACTCTGATAATGATAATAATGAGGGGCTGCCCCATTATTAGGACTTCATATCTTTTGTATGGGACTCCCTGAAACAGATATGATGTTTATGCCATTTTCATAGATAATGGTACGGAACCCTTCGTGACCCCGAAGCGCCATTTCGCGCTAACTACAAGATTAATAGAATTATTATGTGTCACAAACACCAAAGTTGTTTTGGATATTCAGTAACAGCAATTTGAGGAACAACGGTTATAAAAATAAAATTAAGACAGTCTCCACACATTTTCGAAAGAACAAAATTGAAAAAATTATTCAGATTTGACATTTCTGAATGCAAATATAATTGGATTATACTGAGTAATCTCTATGTTCGTCGCTCAAGTCCATGTCACCAAATAAGAGATAGATAGTCAATGCATTATTACTACACGATTCAGAAAATGTGTACGTACGTACGTAAATAACATGGAAACCTGAGTTCCATACACGAAGAGAGCTAGACCGACCTTAACTTAACCTCCAATGTTTGTATTTTGTCACAGGAGTCTAGATGTAAATAAATAAATAAAATTAAAATAGACCTATCACCTAATAATTTTCTCCCTCCCTCAAATTCATATAATATTTTCTCGTCTCCAATATACTAGAGTCACCAGGGCACAGCTTTAGCATTTGAGATCACTGCTAAACCTACAGTTATGGTTTAGCTCTGATTTTTCCAAATAGAGAAAATGTTCAAAACTACAAAAATTTGACATGAGTGTTTTATGCTTTTTGTTTATATTGTTACTATAGAAGCGGATTCATCTCTACGATTGGTACAAAAATATAGTTCATTTATTCACATCAATTATATATGTCGCTACAGCCTTTCTCTTTTTATTTTGCTTAACACGTAGAGGTTGGGGGTTCCATCCTTATGTAGTTTTTTTAATAGGATTTGCTACTTTAATAAAAAACCTAAAAATTTAATTAGTTTTTATTTTTAATTTTTTTTATTTTATATGTTAAAATGTCCAAAAATTAAAATAAATACTTATTTCGTTTTCTAAAAAAATATTGTGACTATGTAGAAAAATATTCATGATACCCCCGATTTGAACTCGCGACCTTTGATTAGTATAAGACTGGTGCTGATCCAACTGAGCGTGACGCGGCGCGGCGAAATTAGCTATTATTAGTTCTTAGGTGTTTTACGTAATTAAGTACGCAAATAAAATTGCAAAAATTGACATAGGTCCAGCGTTCGCAGTGGCGTCAAGGGGAATGAGGAAATGGTATCTCGTGCTTGTCATTTGAATAAAAAGATAGCGCTATTTCTGCTTGCATGTATAGAATAGAGATGACACGACGATCAACTGTTGCGTCAAAGTCGTTGCGCGAATCACCATCGTCACAAGTGTGAGAATCACTAAATCAGTGTTTTATGAATGAAAATGTTAATAAAACTGGAAAAAAACGATTGGACGCCCTAAACATCTTTGGTGTCTAAAGTAATCTTAAAAAGACAATTGGAAGAATTTGCTGCTTGTAAGAAAGAATACAGACTAATGAAAAAAATGGACCTTTCTTTGCCTGAACATAACACCGATAAAAACTAAAAAAAAATCATTTGATTCATAGCTGAGATCTCACTTATGTGGTCAAAATGTATATTCTTATAATCCCCTGTTCCTCACATCTGTGTAGCTTGAGCAAATCAAGATCAAAAAAGTCGAAATAGGTCAAATAAAGTGTTTTTAGATATTTCGTTATTCTGATCTAAATAACAAACATTTTGAAATCATTTTAACATGTATATGTGTAGAATGGAATTACCTACTAAAATATGTGATTTTCATAAATATAAGTCCAATAATTTGAAAACTACATAGAAAATACGAAAAAAAAGGGGCCCACTTCTGAGGCATTTATTATCGAGCAAAGTAATTACAATCGTGTTTCCAACCACAATCCAGCTTTCTAGTAATCTTCTTCTATAACATATATAGATTCGAGATTTAAATAATTAGTGTTTCCATGTTAAAACTCAATCGAAACATCGTAAAAATGGAATATCTAAGCCTTAAATACATTAACATCCATGACTTAGGTACAAATGTTCGTGCTCATCACACAAACTTTAGGCCCTTGCGGGATTCGAACCCGAGACGGCCGGCGTAATAGTTAATAGTCAGGAGCGCTAACCAATACACCAAACTCGTCGTCACCAAAGATGTGTTATTAGTGCAATGGAGCTGTAGATTAAGTGGTTTTTTTGTGTGCCGCCCATAGGAATTCAGGGCCCTGTTTTAAACATTACAATCCGACAATTTTGTAAATAAGTTACATATTTGTTAAGATTTCTGACAAGTGCTGTTTAATAAACCTTACAAATATGTATAAAATCTACAAGTAAAAACCTTACAAATATTGTAATTATAAATGCTGTTTAATAAACGTTTACATATGTAGAAAACGCCTGTAGAATTCGATGACAATATTGTAGTTACAAATTTGTAGTTGTAAGTTACAATTTACATAAAATGTAAGATTTCGTTGGGGTTGAATTGATAAATCATGAACATTTACTGGCATTGATTTATAAAAGAACTTTTTTATTTGTTTAATTCGTAACAAAAGTCATGGCATGGGCATAGTAACAAAATATTTATTGTGTCTCTATATGAGAATAAGGATATTTTATTCGGTGGGTTTAGTGAAAAACTTACTTACGATAGAAATAAAAAATTAGAAAGACATTTTTTATTAAAAACAAACTTTTAATAATGGCCAGTTTTAATGATAAGTGAGTATTTACTTTACTTATCATAAAAATTGGGCATTACTAGCAATTAATTGTAAAAGTTTAGTTTTTTTTATAAAAAAATATAATAAGTATTTTAAAAAAAATAGTGAAACTTCGTCTAAGACAACCAAGGCTCAAATGGTTCTAAATGGTCTATACTACTTTCGCCTCCAAGCTTAGCACCCATCTTCAAGTCACCCTGTATTATTTGTTAGTTCTGACACAAGGCAAGTCTACCTGTCGGATTTGTAATACAATTTACAAAATTTGTAAACTTGTAACTACAATTATGCGTTCAATAAAGCAGTTTTTCCTACAAATATGTAAATTGTCACCTGTAGAGAGAAAATGTTTATTAAACAGAAACTTGTAAAATTGTAGCTACAATTCTAAAATTTTGTAGATTTTCCACCATGGTAAATTTTTAAGTTGTATTCTTTATTAAACAGAAACTTGTAGAATTGTAGCCTGTAAAATACAATTACAATTCACAATTTGTAATGTTTATTAAACAGGGCCCAGGTGAAAGGCTCATACTAACCACAGAATATATTATAATAGTTCATACTTGAGGTAAGGCCTTTGCCCAGCAGTTGATGCTTACAGGCTAACTTTACTTTTAATTTGAAAATTCAAGACTTTGAGAAGCATTTAGTTTTTAGGTTTTAACACTTTAGTAGACTGTATCTAGACACAATATAACTTAATTGTTATCACGCCTATAGGCGTTCACTGTTCACTAGTGTTAACTTAGTAAAAATAATAAGGGGTGTGAATGGTGATGTTGAATTACGCAATGCCTCCAATGTATAAAGTGCACGAAGGATTTAAGTAAGCTACGGTGTCGTAGCTTACTTAAATCCTTCGTGCACTTTATACAATGCGTGTGAATTTATGACGTAGGCATTTATAACTATTACATGAGAATAACCTTGTTATAAGAGACTGCTTACATTTGTGTGCGAACATTGAAGATACGACTCTTTTAAAAATACTACGGAAAAAGCATGACTTTCTATCTATGTCTATACATTTCTTCCTCATTCTTCTTGTATCTTCATTACGTGATGATGTATATCCTCGCGCAACGTCCGATGACACGAATTTAGCAATACTAACAAGCAAAACCCGCGAAATCGGACGTTGAGAAAAGATCTTCATTCTTGAGTCTTCTTTCTTGTCAGACAGTATCAGAGGGACTGCAGATCCAAAACTTGTCCCATAAAAAACGCAAGGTTCCTGCTAAAAGTTCAATAACCATGTCACTTGCACAGTCCGGGCAACTTAACTAGGTCGAAATTAAATAATTGTACAGATGAGGTCAATTTAATTGCTATTGTCAGCACAAGTAGGCCTAGAATTGGTGACCATTAACACTTTCCAGGCATTTTGATACGATATTTGTTCAATTTTGCTTTACACTTATACTTAGTTCAAATATGTAAGTCCGATTAGAAAAAAACTTTAGCACAAGGTAATCGACATTTTTTTAACTTGCTTGGAAGAACGGCGACAAAATAGATATTTTCGTTGTATACTCAATAGCAACGATGTGTTTCTGCACTGAGACCGCTTTACAATAACGATCATGTCATCCGAGTCGGGTTCAAATGCATCGATTATTTCATTTAAGAATGAAACCAGGCGCTTCCGATGATCCATGATTGTTCATATTTCGGTGTCATAGCAACTGACATTTGTAAAAAATGAACCTAAAATCCTGATAGACAGGGTCCAATTGCAAATACCCAATGGAATGCATGTGGGTGGGGTCTATTGTAGAAACAGCAAAACGCCAGTCAGCTATACACTTTGAAAACGAGTTATCAGTGTTGCCAACTCAGTGGTTTTTCCACTAGTTCTGGTGGTTTAGACTACCCTTTTAGCGAGTAAATATTGGATTTAGTGGCTAGTGGATTTTTCTAGTGGCTTTGATTGCTTCGTTTAGTGGTAAGGCACCACAACAACCACTAGTTTCAATTTACAATATTGTTCATTTTATTTCCAAATTTTCCAATGCGAATGAGCCCTTAGCACGGAAATAAAGTAGTTTTCTGGTCATTAGATTGATGGCAATAAACAAATTTGAATTTGAATTTTAGATGTTTTTATCAACGAGAGATGGCGCTTGCGTAACTTTAGGAAATAATTTTTAAACTTTATTACCTACATGTATTAAAGAATACAGCAGAGGGTAATTGTTTTTAACAATGTAAATAATAAACAAAAACAGTATAAGCCAGATAAATAAACGAGGTATAATAACATGTTCAATTCTAATTTATTTATTTGTTGTAAAGTCATAGGATTGTGTATAGTAAATAAAGGACTTTAAGATGACAAAAATAAGTGTCTTAATTAATCAAAAGGTCATTCACGAATTTCAAAATATTTTTTTCTTCTTCTTCTTTCTTCCTAAATACTTTATTTTAGAGTTTTGGTTTATTTCGTATTTTCGTTCAACTAATGCGAATAATAACAAAAAAAATAAAAAAAAATCGCTCGCTTCGTTCGTGTAGTAAAGAGTTGTTTACATAATAATAAATTACAACTTTTGATTTGAAGTGCACTCATGGCATACCTCAATTAATGATCCTTTGAGAGCTTAAAATCACAATGAGCTCTTGTATTGTAATGCAACTATGCAAATGATCATTTAAGTTTTTTACGCTATCTCGTTGTTATTTCTGTCGAAATCTTGTTTTGTACTTTACATTTACTGGCTGACAATGCGAAAAATCTAATAATAATTTGTGCTTTTGATATCCGTGGCCCACTCAAGAAGACGTAATGCGAGTATAGATGGGCGGGTGGGTAGAAATCCAGTGGATATTTATCCAATTTATTCCCACCCGGTAGGCAAAAATCGA
Source organism: Pyrausta aurata (assembly GCA_963584085.1). Lineage (NCBI taxonomy): Eukaryota > Metazoa > Arthropoda > Insecta > Lepidoptera > Crambidae > Pyrausta > Pyrausta aurata. Next base: position 10,534,207 of record OY757251.1, read on the forward strand.
TTTTTACCTAATTTACCCAGGTGTTTATTAGGAATGCTGGGTATTTATTAATTTTACGTTGAATACTCATTGTTTTGAGTATCAGTTGGCTGTGTATGAATACCTAGACCTACAATATGATTTGTAATATCGTTTATGCTATACAGTCAGTCAAAATCATAAATTATATTATTCGTTTCAACATAATCGGATAATGTTGAGTAGTATTATGAACAACCGTTTTATTTAAATGAGTATAACTTACAATATATTTTGAGCACGTGTAACACTTTGATATATTAATCTTTAATTACTAAAGCATTCTTGTATTATAAGTATTACATAACAATAAATGCACTCTGAGCGATTTTTGTAAGATTTTTAACTCAATGTTTGACAGTACTACCTTAAATCCGTCGTCGGTCGAGAAGTTGTAAAAAAAGACTACGCGCAGCAACATAACATTCATAACTGGCAAGTTATAGCCAACGGCGATAGAACTGCGCACGTGGCAATCCCAGGTAGATAAAAAGATTAAGGAAAGGGTTGGAAACGTATTGTTTTTGTTTGCATACTTATCGCTTGTGTGACTATGGCCGTATTATTGCAGTAAATGTTGTCGATAAGCTTCCTTAAATTTCAACCATATTATATATACCATTTTTATAGTTCAGTATTTTTATACTACATGAAAAGGAATTGAATCGCACCATAAAAGTGACAAACTTCAATAAAAATATTTAATTTAATTTTTAAAAACAGGCTTTAATTGATACCCGGTATCAATTGGAATCGGGTGGGTTAAAATAGCGTGGATTGGATATTTATCCAGTGGCTGGGTTTATATCCGGGTAGGCGCCCATCTATAAATGCGAGGCACGCCATTACGACTTTTTGTGGTCATGAAAACCTTACCCCCCCGTCGCAGATTTTTTTTTGCCTACCAAGCCGTACTTAAAATTTTATTGTATTTGTGGTTTTCTGGTGGTTTGCGAGACCGATGGGTATAGTGGTTTTCTGGTGGGCCATTTGGCTACATTTGGTGGGTTCGTAGAAATAAAGTTGGCAGCACTGCGAGTTATATTGCAAGAAAGGGAATGTCGTCATGTGTTTAAATATGACATCTTATATCGGCTTTAATCGGATGAGGCTTGAAAACAGAAAAAAATATGCTTGAGAATAGAAATTGTATATTTAAGTTGTAATAATGTAGTTAGGCCTGCATTCAGCATAATTAGTGTAACACTATTGATGTGATTGACCCGCCTACCGCCAGACTACTTGGATGACCCTGAGTTTTTTATTAAGCTTAATCTAAGCAATGGTAACTTAACACCTGGCTTTTTCTTCATCCCGGCGTCATCAGGCTGTGTGAGCAGGGGGAATAATCCGTTCATTTCCAAGCGTTCAATTCCCACTCAGTGTAAACGAATATTATTAATATATAAAATAATACTAATATTTATGTTGTTATATTATAATGCTAATTTGTCAGTAAAGATTCTCTGCATCTTAACTGTCAAAGCTGCATCGCAATACACACGCACCCAGGGGTACCTGTCGCTGCTGGCTATTCACCACACAATAAATAAATAATAGTCCCCCTAGCCGATTTCGACTACGGTGGCCAGTCACAACGACTAACCGACTGCGCGGGACATATTATAGTGCACAAGTGTGTGCGCACACACAGGTGCACTCTCTATTCCTTTCACTCTCATAACCCGATGGGATAGCAATCTGACACGACCGGAGAGATATCAGGCGCAGGACCAACGGCTTTACGTGCTTTCCGAGGCACGGGGGTGAAACACCGCCAACTTCCAAACTCCGGGCTTCCCTGAGAATTTCTAAACAGAAAAACCCAGGTACATACTTTTGGCCCGACCCGGGAATCGAACCCGGGACCTCTGGCGCAGCCGTCGCTTTAAATGCGACCCTCTAACCGCTGCGCCAACGAGGCAGTTGAAATAAATACCATGTCACTGAATAAGTAAAAACTGTGTACATTGTGCTGTGGATGTGAGTAATAAATTAAACGACACTCACCTCGGGCGCCTCGCCCACGATCCACTTGCAGTCCGGCGAGAACGCCTCCAGCCCATTGCAGAGGCGGTGCAGCACGGCCTGGCTCAGCGCCGGCACACGCTTCAGCAGCTCCTGCAGAAGCACGTGGAACTGGTCCCAGTCTTCGGGCCGGCAGCGCTGGCTTGACGACGTTACTGTCATGGCAAATAAAAAAAAAATAGTGAGGCTGTTCACATATTAAAGTCTGTTTATCTTTGTTTGTCCAATATTGTAAACAATCTTGACATTCCTTTGTAAAGGAATAATTCATTTTAAAATAAGTTTAACACAAAACTCATAACCGACATAGGACAGTCATCGTTGAACACTATGAACTTTTCAGTCAGTGATAGTTAATTAATTTTATTCACTGATATTATTTTAAAAGTTATAAAAAGAGTGTTTACATTATTCGACTAGTCGACTAGCAAAGAAAACCGGACCGTACCCTGCCGCCACCGACGCTGCACTAGATTTTGTATGAGCACAAATGAGCTCGCGGTCCAACCTAACTTCCATCAATACGTGGAAAATTTCTGCTTTTATTGTAATTCTTATGTAATATCTCTAGTCTAGATCTTGAAAATTTATATGTCGCACAATGTCACAAAGGTTTTCTTAGCAATTATAATGAATTGCTTTTCACACAGCAACGATATTTGCATCAAAATTGCTACAGTTCACTTGAATCCATATATAGAACGTCTTAAAATGCAGTAAACTAAAGGTCAACCTTAGTTGAATTTCATGAGGGCCGCGCAACAAAGAAGAAAACGAAAAACAAACATCAATAGCATAGAAAAAATGTGTTCTTTGTGATTTGTTGCAGCTCCAAGCGCTTGCAAACAGCATGTTTATCAGGTTAACAAAGTATTTGTAATTGTGGTAAATATTTTTTTTTTATTAATTTATTGTTACTAAGAAAGAATACAAGTTTTACAAAAAATTAAATCTGCCAAACTGCTTCACAGTTTGTCGGCAGCGGTTCTCGTCCTTAGGTACTAACAATAAATAAGTAGGTATATTTCATGGTAAGTGTTTATCACTAATTTATAACTAACATATTACATTAATTTACACCACAAGTATGACGTTAAATTAAAATAACTTAAAAAAATTGTTTATTCAAGAAAACATCGTTACATTTTTACGCCGAGATTTCTCAGAAAGTGATCAATGATAGGTTCTTGTGACGGGAATGTCTCGCTTCTTCCCAGACGGTGAATAACAATATTTATTAAGTTAATACACACAAACAGTTCTTGGTAAAATTATGTAAAATTGTAAAATCAAATATAACAATACATAATATAACACCAATAAAGACAATAATATTGTGAGTAATTAAAATTAAATTTAATTGAATTAATAAATAGCAGTTCCATACGTTCTTATGGAACTGTTGGCTCACATTTCGTTATTTAAATTTTGTTCAAAAGTAGCGGTCATAAATAAAACTTTCAAAATTCGATTTAGGTCAGGAACCTGTGCAGGTAAAATATCCCCATGCCTTACGGCGATTACGGAAGCTATTATGCTTAAAATATTGCAGTTGATCTGCTTAACATTGCAACTTTCGTTTAAGTCCGGGTCGATTTGTTACAACTCCAATGTTGCATGATGATTTAACCCAAGATTACGCTAATACTGGATTAAATCATTATTCTGTCTCTGTTCGTTTAGCGTAGCGTAAAGACCATTATAGGTAAACCGCGAAACTGAGACGTCTCTGACGTCACTTTTGTTGTATTTTTCTCTCAAATAATGTACTCCATATTATTATTATGAATTAAATGTTCTTCTTCAAGGTAAAAGAAATATCGTTTAATTTATAGCAATGATAAGGAGTACATTAATTGGGAGGGAAATTAAAATAAAGACGACAAAAGTGACGTCAGAAACGTCTCAGTTTTGCGGTCGACCTATAGCGTAATCCTGGTTTAAATCATCAATTCATCATGCGCAAGAAAACGCGTATGCCACCTCTACCCTATCGATTGTGCGTATGGTACTGAGGTGACCTGATGACGGATACATACTCGAGACGGCTGAAGTAGAGAGCGAAACTAGAGGATTGCGCTCTTGTGCGATTTAAATTCTCTGTGTATGTGACTTTTTTAAGTTAATGCGATAGTTTTGGATATAACTTTAATATTAGTATCGAATACTTACTTTCTTCTTCATACACCGGCTTGGCAACTGGTTCGAACCCACCCGCCAATATGCACCCGTCTCTTTCTCGTAGGTAAATGTAACCATCTGGATCCCGGACCACTACGACACAAAGAAAAAAATGCTGAAATACACTTAAGAAATTTTGCACTCGAGCTTGGAAGCCTAATAGATCAACATACTCAAATATTATCCAATTTCAAAGATATCACATACATGCATCTCGAATTGATAGCTGCGTTTTATTTATTTTACATTAATCCACATCTCTTATGAATATTGCGACAAACAATTTTTATAAATATTACACAACGAATAAAAGCCATTTAACAAATTGCTCATTTGAGTTCATAATTATCAGTCAAAGGACGCCCACTGCTGAATATAGGCCTTCCCCACGGTTTTCCACAGCGACCGATTGCATGAGGTCGGCATTCAAAGCGATCCTGCGATCTTTACAAGGTCGTTTGTTCATCTTGTCGGTGGACGTCATACACTGTGTCTTTGGTCAAGATCTACAACTTTTCTGCCCCAATTATCTGGCCATCAGTTCTTCGCGCTATGTGCCCTGCTCATTGCCACATGAGCTTACTGATTCTCAGGGTTATGTCCATTACCTTAATTGTTTTATGTATCTTCTCATTTCTAAATCGATCTGTTAGAGAAATACTGCAGCCGCTGCATGGGTTTGCTTGTCGCGTCGCGCGCGACGCGATAAAGATTTTAAACCATCGCGAGTCTATATCGCTCAACAGTGCATGGTTTGACAGCGCGGTACAGTGTTGCCAGTGCCCTGTACTAAAAAGTTACCCAAGAGCGTTCAAAAAGTAACGTTTTGGCCTAAAAAGTAACGCTTTAAAAAAAAAAAACGGCCAAGCGTGAGTCGGATTCGCGCACTGAGGGTTCCGTTCCATCCTAAAACTTAATTCGGGGTCCAATTACTTCCACCTAGCGAATATATCACAAGCATTATATACAATATCAATATAATATCAATATATTTTTTGACTGCAAAAATAACCTTGTTTTTCATAATGTTTGTATGAAAGACAAAGTAATATTTGCGGCTGATGAAAATGTGTTATATTATATATAAACCCAGAGGCCGAGGCAGACCACCCGCCACCTGGCTAGCCAATGTGCTGAGAGATCTGAAGCGAGATAACCTACCTACCCAGACAACCCAGAACAGAGCTCTCTGGCGCAGATGTACTAGGAGACCCGACCCCAGATGAACTGGGAATAAGGGCTGGAAATGATGATGATATATAAAACTACCGGTTCGATCTCGTTTAACCAATTTTATTTTCGTTGAAATTATTTTTTTAAATGAAAATTATGTATTTTTTTCTAATTTTAAGTTCCTTTATTCAAAAGTTAGATGGGGGGTGGGGGACGCCCATTTTACCACTCTGGAAGCGTCCATTCCTCAAATGTTAGTCTTTTAGAAAAAATAGTTTTAGGAACCTTATTGTCATTTTGAAAGACCTATCCTTATACACCCCACATGTATAAGTTTGATTTAAAAAAAATGGTTTTAGTTACATGTATAGGAGCCCCCGTTAAAGATCTTTTTTTACTTTTTGTATCTGAATTGGAAAGCGGTGAATAAGATACACCTACCTACAAAGTTTCAGCGGTGTGATGCTAATAGTTTCAGAATAAAGTGGCTGTGACATACAGACGGACGGACAGACAGACAGACAGACAGACTTGACGAAAGTACGAAACTACGATAACCGTTTTTGCCATTTGGCTATGGAACCTTTAAAAATGGTTTGTTATGTAGAGATAGTGATTTAGGCTGTCTTATCGTATCGTTAAGCGATCTCTTCCAGACAAGCATTAGCTAGAGGACGAAAAATATCCAGAATATGGACGACGACAGAAAACGACAGCAAAACAAATACTACAATAAAACAGCAAATTATTGGTCCCGTTGGTTGGTACTCACTCACTCCGTACAACTTGCTCTTTCTATTTCCTTACGATAGAGACGATCAAATTATTTTAAATTCAATCCATACACACACTAAGCTACACACAAGCACAGAATATATAATAGTACTACACAAGCATTGAGCATGCGGTTCTTTTACCGTAAATTTTCTATTAAACTTAAGAAAATTAAGGTTCTAATGATCTATCCCAAATGTAACGCAAAAGTAACGTTTTGTGACTTGTAACGTAAATGTAACGTCAAGGGGTCAAAAAGTAACGTAAAACGTTACAAAAGTAACGTTCTGGCAACGCTGGCGCGGTAAGTTTTCTACCGTAGATAATAGTTTTATATACGCGACACTAAGGAGTTGCCGTATTAAAAAAAAAAAGTTTTTGATGCTGCCAACACCTACATCCATAGAGAAAGAAAAAAATCTTCGCTTTAAAAAGAGCGTGCCAGGCTGACGTAAGCTCAATAGTACGCCGAAAAATGGATCTGTCATCGCCTTTTTTTAGCAATCTGTCACATTTAAATGTCAGTCATATTTTTTCTCTTTTTTGTGTCTAACCAGCTTAGCAGTTGTCATTACTGAACGGACAGATTTTTGGTTTTCTTCGATTAACTATAGAGAATGAGTGAAAGTCAATTGTAATTATTCCATAGACAAATTACTTCGCAAGTGTATCATTTGCCTAATTTGATTATGGAAGTTTTATTTTATTTTACGCCACTTTGACTTAAGTGAAATTGTCAGTTTTATATCGTTTTGTCAAAAATACATTGCTGGAGAAAACATAAAATTTTCATAAAAAGAGGCAATTTATAAGGCAGAAATGTCAATTTGGTTTTAGCACCACCGCCAAAAGCATATATAGCTTTAAATTGGAGACTGAAATGTTTTTGTTAAGATTCCCCTCCATAATCAGGTAGTATGGTTCTATTTGGGCACTTTCATATTTAGGTCGCAACAGGACATGGACTGGGGCGCGAAAGTGCGCGCTTTCATACTAAGAAGAGCAGCGTGAGCACGTGATTGTCATGGCGGCAACCGCGTGCAATGTAATAGATAGTACTTAACTGATTGCAAGCTACCCATACGTGGTGAGTGGTGAACTGGTGACTGACTGCTATAACATTGTCAACCGGGTGATCACAATCAGTCGGCGTTAAGATATTGCCACCCACCCTAAACAAAGAAAATTGCGTAGTTGTGTTGTATGTAGGATGCAGGTAGTTAGTTAGTTATAATAAGGCCATGATGTTGGGTGAAGTGCTTCGCGCTCCAGGCTACATGCCCTGCGCAGCTGCAGTCGCAGGTTCGAATCCCGCAAATATTTGATGTGATGTGAGATAAGCATGAGCGTTTGTTTGTACCCAAGTTATGTATATGGGTGATGTATTTTTTGTCTAGAGAGCAAAGTTCTTACTTCGAATCCAGACATTTCGTAGATGTACCTAAAACGCTACGAGAAAACACTACTGCCTGGCGCATGTATATAAATATTTTAATAAAATTAATAATATTATCCTTGCGGCATAAAATTATCCTTATGACGTCATATTATTCTTAATATGACGATTTCCCATCTTTACAATAAGATCTGTTAGAAAAAAAAAACAAATATGAATATATTTTACAGATACAACCGGGAGATAACACTCGGGCTGTTTTAAAAGGAATATTTGCGCTACAAAGAAATGTCAAGATTGTTTACAATATTCGACTAGTGAAGAAAAACGGACTTTAGGTATTTTTATATCCATACAAGTGAGCTACATTTCTTTTGCACTGGGCGCCTTGGGGTTTTTAGTCCAGACCTCCTTTTGTGACAATGGTAATTTATTAATTATTTAAGAAGAAAAACTTCTACAAATTAAAAAGGGACCAAGAAGTAGGTATTAAGTTTGAATGACATAAAATTTGAAATTGTACGACATAGTTATGTGTAAAAATTTGAAATTGTACGACAAAGTCATGCTAAAATTTGAAATTGTACGCCATAGTCAAACTTAATGAATGTTTACCGTTTTTGTCCTCACTAAAATAATATCAATTATTTATTAATTAGCCGTCAATCTAAGGTGGTTATTTTTAAGAAAACGGCCGAGTGTGAGTGTAATCACTTATAGAGGTATAGGGATCCGAGCAACCTATAAACTAAATTATTATTAAAAGGTGTTTGGTAAATCATAAGTATTATAATATATGCTTTAATGTTAAATAATGGGCTCATGAAAACTTATTTGAATATCTCTTCCGTTTTGGATCAGTGTATTACTGTGTAATTGTAAATATGTTTTGTATGGAGCAACAGCTAACAAACCAACAAAAAGTTAACAGTTAGTTAGCTGAGTTAGCAGTTATAAATATATAATGTAATCACTAAAAATCAAAGAATGGCATATACCTGTTGGATACAGATCCATATCCTCGTCATAATTGTAGCTACATGTGTGTAAATTTTATTTAATTTGTAAGTAAATTTAAATATAAAGCTAAGTAAGGTCTCTGCGTGTCGGATCTGTGTCCTTGCGTATGTTTTATACTTATTATAGCTATCCTGGGCCGGCAAATATCAGCTGTCATGTAATTTGTATTAGTATACCATTTAATATTATGGCTATATTTGCTTGAAAAAGTGTCTGCATGATGTATTTCTATCCTAGCGATTTATATTAGGTTCCAATGAGGACTTTACATTGTTCTTTTATTTTACCATAGATTACTTATTATCTATCACTCAAATTAAATTATCTTAATGAAACCAACGCAAAAATCTATTATTTTTGCCTCATCATAGCCGGCTTGCATGTTTTTTTTAAACTTTGATAGGAAAGAATTATCATATCGACTAATATGTATCGATAAGAAAGTATCGATATTGACAAATCGATTTTGAATGTATCGATTAAGAGGTTTATAGAACGATTCCGTAGAATGTGTAAGTAACATCATTATTAATTGTTCACTCATTCTAGAAAATAATCTTTTTTTTGAATCGTACTATGTCATTTTTGATGTTAGTGACAGTAAATTTGAATCTGACACCTGTGCTCTTAGTCCGTCATCTTAAAAAAATTACATCATCTTGGGAGCGTGCGACTTAGTGAAATTCTATAGGATTTGACAGCGAAAGACCTTATGACAGCGAGACCGTTTTCTAAGAAATAATGGATTTAGTGGATACGTCAAGTTTCCGTCGTTGGAATTTTTGAAAAATTATGAATGGATATAATTATAATTTAAGTTTTGTATAACAATTTCAGATGAAATGACTTGTGCTTTCAGCAACTGTGAAGTGCGCCGAGGATACAATCCCGAAAATCATACTTTCCACCAGTAAATATGAATCATTGATAAAAAATTTAATTCCAAATTTTACAAAATTTGTGAGTGAAATCGACTCCGATGCCAAATTGTACAGTAAATTTAGGACTTCCTTTGTGATTTGCAGCCATATATCAAAGTTTCCAATAGATTAATTCAGGTATTTTCAGTAAAATAAGAAACCGTTTCTTTACACTAGGGCTTGACTAAATGATGACGTCATCAGTATCGATAAATTTTTTGACTGATTTTTTTAGGTAACCGTAATTCTTGCACAGCTTCTTCTCAGCACTGGCCCACACAACTGGCCCGAAGCTGTGCTGTGGTAAGGTCTATGTTTGAACGTGTATAAGTGCTTCTAGCAAGTCTTCATACATAAATAAATAAATATGTAATTTAACAAAAATGAGGTTGTCTTGTTTATCAAATAAAAAGTATTATGTAATTAAAAGTGCATTAATTTAATTATTTTTGTTTCAATTTACATGATTTATCGTAACCTCGTCGATAAAACTTGGACCACCATAAGATACACATCACTATTGAACGCACACATGTAAAGTAACTTTTTGGTTACGCTGAAAATCCGCGTTTGTCATTCTATACTATACTACTTTCTATGCCTACATCATTCAGATAAGGCTGTCCTAAAATCATTCATTCAATGCTGTTTTATGATCTGTATTTTTTGAAAAGTCTGTCATTTATTCTGTCAATGTCAAACTGTTTTTGATTTTGTCCTTGATGAGTTGTTTCGCGGTATTAGTGTGGTGTAAATAAAGTTTAAAAATGACTTCAAATACAAAGTAAGTACAATAAAAAACAATCTACATTACATATATAAAACATACATAGACTAACTTACCTAACCTAAGCTTGTTCCAGAATGCGCAGTAATAAAATCCAACTCAAGATGTTGGTGTATTTTATTCGAGTCTCCACAAAATTTTCGCCAATGGCGAGTATTCAGGGCCAACGGGCTCAAATCAGCATCACAGGCAGTGGGTGGCTTTAAAAAACTAACTAAAAGAATACGGGCCTGATAAAACGGTGGAGCAGTGGCGTCATGTAAGTTCTAGTACACAATTTTGGAATGAATCATTGCAAGTGATAATTCACCCGTTTACTTAAACAAAAACTACAAGAACCACCAAAACTTCTTTACAAGAACCACCAAAACTTCTTTTTGTTTGTGTTGACGACTTTTGTAGTGTGAATACACAAAATATTTTACTAATTCAAACTTATTATTTATTTCAGACATGGCGTGAAATAAATAAAAAACCGGCTAAGTGCGAGTCGGGCTCGCGCATTAAGGGTTCCGTGCCAACTTTAACTGAATTAGGGATCCACTTACTTTCACTTGGCCAAAATATCATTATCAAAACTTTGTTTTTCATAGTATTTGTAGGAACAACTACTAGTTCAATCTCGTTTAATTAAACCAATTTTCGTTGAAAGTTTTTGTTTCGATCTACATCATGTATGTTACGGGCACCCAATCATGTATTAGTTGTAAGGTTTTTTAATGCAAATAAAGAGAATTTTCTGTTGGGGCAATAGTAAATAAGCATTGTATTTAGCTAGTAGGGCTCGTTTTATTTGAATAGCAAACTGGTTAATCAGGAATTTCCACTTGCAAGTTAGGTAGGGTAACGATTAACTAACTAGGTAGGGAATATTACGAATTAGGTAGGTAGTTTGGTACAGGGGCGAAGGAGACCATGGTAGTCTGTCTCGCTCAGATGGAGTGAGACCGGTAAAGCCTTCAGCTGTTCCTGTCCCCCATTTCGCACTTTCTGAGGGTAGGTAGGTAACCCATAGAGTGGATTGTTACGGTTGGGAATTTTATGACTACTAATGTAGGTAGGTGACAAAAATATTAGGAGCTAGGTACAACAACATCGGTTGTCTCTCCCCCCATATCTCGATGTAGGAGGGTGGCTGTAGAAAGCGTAAGAAAGAGTTCGTAGATGTTTATTATATTTTTAAAAATATCTAGACGATAGCTAATTAGGTTTCATACATATTATATAATATGAAACCTAATAAGCTTCTACGAGTAGAAAAACGAGCGCAAAAGGCAGAGGACGGAGTCCAAGAGTTAGCTATAGATAGGTAAATTGCGCTTCATTGAGACCTCGCCTGCGGGGCGGCGGGGCGCGCGGGGATGCGAGAGCGGGGTGCGGGTAACGCAGATATACCCGCCCACACCGCCGCTCACGCACCGCGCTTTCGCCTCCCTCCGCACCTATGTGCCCCTGCAGGCGAAGTCTCAATGAAGCGGTTTACCTGTCTATAGCTAACTCTTGGACTCCGTCCTCTGCCTTTTGCGCTCGTTTTTCTACTCGTAGAAGCTTATTATGTATGAAACCTAATAAGCTATCGTGTAGACATTTTTACCAAATCAAATGGTTTTTAAAGGATTTTCGTCTAATTAATGTTTTATCTGCCACCCTCGAGTAGTCGATATATATGACAGATGCTAACTTACCTAAACTGTCAAACTTGGATAAAAAACGGCAGCCATATTGCAGCCATGTACGCACTAGAGACTAATTGTCTACGACCCCGCGATATAGATATATTAAGACTGTACCATGCACGTGGAGATAAACTATCTAGGTAGACGCGGTAAAGCGCGCGACAAACAGGTTTATCGATGTGCCATGCAGCGGGTGCTGAGCATAGCTCTCTCCATCTGCGTTACATTCAGTAGCTCCATCTCCATTTGAGTTAATAACATCGAATAGTTGTGAACACATATCTTAACACTTAACCAGGTCCCGGAGAAATGCAGGAACTTAACTGTTAAATAATAAAGATTTAACTTACCAGGAGTCATGGGATCTAGATTCTCAATAGGTTTCGTATGCAGATAATAATGTTCACACGGCAAGAGTGGCACCTTCACTTGTGGCTTACTGAGTTGGCCAACCTGCAACAACCATAAAAGACCATCGGCCAGTCAGAAAGATAATTTGTTTTCTCACAACTATTTTTTTTTATACTGGAAATAAATATGTAGACTGCATTTATTCGCTGTGAGCGAAGTAGGAGGTGGGGTAACCCGAATCGTCCACAGCGCTTGGAGTAACAAAAAAACAACGTTGGCGGACGTATGTCACCATTTCTGCAGCATTTTAGTACAAAATTTACGTAACCGTGCATCATATTTGATTAAATAGTAAAAATCGACACGATAAATTAACGTAATTAAATAAAAATAAATGGATGATACAATATTTTATTGTTATAACTTTGGTTTAATTGACCGATTTGGATTGATTGATATTGACCTAATCACAAAAAAGGGATATAAAAATTTGGGGTTTGTTTTGAGGGCTTGTGAGACATTTAAGAATATAGACTCCCTTAAGGTTGTATATTCTGCATACGTGCGTAGTTTACTTGAATACGCCAGTCAGATTTGGTCTCCTATGTATGATATTCATATAGAGAGAGTTGAGCGTTTACAAAAAAAAATTATTAAACATATTTCGTATCGGCAGCGTCAACTAAGTGTATCATATCCTGAAGCTTGTAATAAATTTGGTCTTCTGACGTTGAAGGATAGACGGAAATTACTCGATGTTACTCTCTTATTTGATATTGTTCAAGGTCGTTTGGACTGTTCAGACCTACTGCACAATGTTACTTTCTGCACGCCTAGGAGACGTACACGTCACACTCCTTTATTGAATGTCCCTCACCGACGTACAAACTATGGTGCTAACTCTGTTATGGCCAGACTTCCCCGATTCTATAACGACATTTTTAAAGAAGCAGACTTATTTCATCTTAAAAAGTTAACTTTCAAAAAGAAAGTAACCGGTATCATCAAAAGCTCACTGTATCGGCTGACCTTGAATTGTTGTACGACGCTTATCGGTTCACTAGATCGGCCTCACCTACAGGCTGCCTGTGCGCGGGCAATTGTTGTTTCCGATCCCAAGGATTTGTGTATTCCGTAGGGCTCACAGGCACCTGTAGGTACGTACACCTGCGGTACACATGCGCGTGCTCCTCTGGTAAGTGTATCGGAGGTTAGATAGGGAGGCTATCGCCCATGCATTCGAGACGATGTACAAATCAATTTGTAATTGACACTGATTTTATATTTTATATTTAACTCTTTATAATAAAGTATTGTTCTAGAATGGATATTTTTAGGTAACATTCATGAACTCCACTCCAATTGTAGTTTTACTAAATTTTTCTTTTTACATCTTCCTTTAATTACAGTCATGTGTTAATTTAAGGGAAGCCTTTAATTGGCGATACTATCACATACATACTTTTTGTTTATATTGTCTGTAAGCTGTTGGTTTTCTAAATAAATGAAAAATAAAAATTAATTACTTTTCGTAGTGACAGCAGCCAATCGTCATTTCAACGTCCTCCAATAGTTTGTCGCATACGGTCCCAACATAGAAATAATTCAAGAGTAAACTAACCTTAGAATTTATTTAATTGTATTTTCTATGCTACAGGATCTTAAAAGCGCTTATGAACCTACCGCTAGACCATTGGGCTACCTTAATAATATTAAGTAAATAAACTTAATGCATTTTACACCAGTGTTCGTTATCCCTTTCTACATTACCTGCTCGATTTCCCTAACTTAATCTACATGTCGTCGGCAAAGCTCACGAGATATACCTGAGTTGAATGTAAAACATTTTTCATATATCTATACTAATATTATAAAGCTGAAGAGTTTGTTTGTTTGTTTGTTTGTTTGTTTGAACGCGCTAATCTCCGAAACTACTGGTTCGAATTGAATAATTCTTTTTGTGTTGGATAGTCCAGTTATCGAGGAAGGCTATAGGCTATATAACATCACGCTACGACCAATAGTAGCAAAGATATAGTGGTAAATGTGTAAAAAACGGGAGAAGGAAGTCACTATTCCACGCGGACGAAGTCGCGGGCAAAAGCTAGTCTCACATAAAATTAACTGACCCAGTAAACGACTGACCTGCCTAGCCCAGAATCCGGCGCAGTTGACGAAGTATTCGCACTCAATGGCACCCGCGGTAGTCTCCACGCCGCAAACACGACCGTTATTGGACAGCACCTTAGTTATAGAGCAGTTCTCCATCACGCCCACACCTGCGGGAACGGAGGGAGAAGACATACTTACGGTAAAGTTTCAACATCAAATTTCACATACCTAAATCTAGATTTACACACTTGTTGGAAACTTCGGAATGTTTCGTCAAGTCACATTGGAAGCAAACATGAGTTGTTATCGAGATAAGTTTTGAAAAATGTATTGATGAAGCTAAATTAAGACAGAAAAAACATCGTTTTACGCAAGTCACGTAACATACGTGTACACACAAAATTGTGTTTCACATTATACTTTGTGAAAACACGATTTAATTTAAAGGAAAACACATTTGCTTTACGAATTAAACTAAGTATATGATTGAGAATAGGACCAGTGGCCTTATTTTTTAATCACTGATTAAAATCACTTCGAAATGGCGAGTGATTTTCGTTCGACAACGAGTAATTTCCTTTGACTTTTAAGTCATCTTAGAACGAAAATCACTCGCCATCTTGAAGCGAATATATAAGCGAAAATAGCATGAAGTGATACAAAAATAGGGCTCTTGTACCTATAACCATTACCATTTAATGTTCTCGCCCACTACACCGTAGCATAGCATGACCGTGCTAGGAATGTGTCAGGTTAAAAAATATACTACGACACCTTGCCCACTAGACCGTTCCGTCACCGACCAACACCGTCGTGTGCAATGCACGGATCGTGTCATCACCGGCAAAAAACGTTCTAATACAGAATGCTGTCAATCTGTTCAGTGGGCAAAGAAGAGCGTATCGTGTAGGTTTTCGTGTCTGACGCGTTCCTTGCAAGGTCAGGGTAAGGTATGAAGCAGTGAAAAAAAACTTTTAAGAGGTATTCTACTCTACAGAAAAATAATACGAAAACACTCACCATTATCAACGGCCTCTCTCAACAAGGCCATGCACAGTAAATGGGGATCCCCCACCCCATCTCCCGGTATCCACAGGCCTCCCAACACGTCGTCTACATTCAGCATGGGCCAGAGCTCCTGGCACCGCTTGGGCGTCACCAGCTCACACGGTATGCCCCATGAACTGTCTGAGAGAAATCATTTATGGATTATTTTTACAATAAGTTTACGACTTTGACGTAAATGGAGGTGCTACATATAAACATAGCGGTCTCCCTCTAATACATCCGCGCCTCCCGTCGAGGGTGATGTTTTTTTAAAGTCTTCCCCGATAGACATCTAACATTATAAGCCAAGCCATATACAGGGTGTCCCAGAAAATAGTGTCGAGACGAAATTCAAAGGTATCATCACTAGGCCTATTCGAATAATTGTATGTTCTACGATTTTTGATAGTTTCAAAAAAAGTGCCAACACAGACCACTCTCTGGAATGTAACACAGTAGGGCAATTGTAACTGTAACAAACTGTCTTAAAACTAAAATAAAATAGATGTTACATACACAGACTGGCTCTTCATCCTCCTGTAAACAGTCATCCGGTCCCTGGTCCGGGCCAGTAGTAGCGACCCACATTGTTTCCACCCAGTAACCCGACCACGGGACTCCAGATCTTTGAGCAAGCGTATGGAAGACTGAGCCAGACGCACTTGAGCAAGGGAGGGCTTGAACATGCCAACTAAACCAGACGAGTGCCATCTGCTACCTCCACCAGCCCTAAAAATAAGAGTTCTGATACATTCTCTGTTAATTATAACAAGTTTATGTTTTTACATCAAATGTAGGTACTCAAGAAAAGCTTTATGCCTTTTCTATAAAAAGGTTAAATTTATAAATTGCACTCGTATAAGGCAACTATGTCAAACAAGGAATTGACCACTTGGCATTCAACACATTGGCAAGCCTGTTGAATTTAGCAAGTGCTTTCATTATGTGTCATTAGGCTGCATCATTCATTTTACTTAGTTATGATAGTAGAAAATAACTTTTTATAAAAAGCATTATCGATAAAAAACACAAAATAATAACAAAAAGCTTCTACTTTAAACTTATTGACAACAATGTTTACAAGTTTAATATCTTAATTTAAAGGGAGATACAAATTTTATTGACATATTCCAATTCAATATTATGTAATTGCTCAGCAAACAACAACACACAAATAATAGAAAGCTAAAAATCGAATCAACATTCGCTCAGCATACAAAAAATATTCAAATATTGTCACACTAGACTGAAATATTAAAAAAAAGGAAAATATGATGGAAGTTGTAAGAAAAACAATCTAATGCCAATCTGTCTTTTTATATTAGTATCAATTTAAATATGTTTTGCTTGTTATGCATTCACTATAAACCAGCACATGTAACAAAGATAAATATAAAATATTTGGCAACTTATTCCAATATTTCTTTTATAAAAACATTATGAAATAAAATTAAGATGTTTTATGAGCACATTTAGATATTCAACTTTTAGCAAACCTAGTACTTTTGTGTACAAAGTTTTATAGTAATAAAAGCTATTTTGAATTCAACTCTATCATAACTATTATCCACATTTATACTATTTATTATCCAGACAAGTGTGGATGCAAGCAAATCCACAGAGGGAGTGAGGAGGTAATGGGGCATGCATGCTCTAGGCATCTATGCTAGCCTTCCGTAACAAAACGCACGCTAAGCTAGTGGATCTATTGATTATCCACATATAATGGAAGTAGTTGTATTGAACTACACTTAATGCAATATACCAGACAGACGCCGGCAACACAGCTACTCTAGGCACAGATGCCGTGCATATGCGCCAACATAATTGCCTATAAGACATAACCGGTCGATACAATACGTAACTTACAGTTCCTTTTCGATCAGCAGAGTCTTGTCACCCCACCCGCGTTTTGCGAGGTGGTAGGCTACCGCGGCTCCCATCACACCTCCGCCGCATATCACCACCTTTGCCTTCGAGGGCAGAGCGGACAAACATCCTTCTAAACGTTCTTCGTTGTCCAAGGCGTCGAGGCGATTAGAATAATGTCGCGCACCCACTCCGATGCAATTATGTACTCTGTATACCAGAGCACCCCTACAAAGACGCCTTACCAACATCGCCAGAGTTTATTGCGCACATGTAACACAACAAGACTAATAGCTTACACAATATACTCAATTAAAATCACAGATTAGTAAGAGTAAAATAATAAAAATCTAAAAATATCGCAATTAAACTAGAGCGATGACATTTTTGTTTGTTGGCCATAGATAAGACACCACAGATTAGTAAGAGTATGTCTAAAGACAGATAAGCAACGCCACCTTTTGAGCGCCTGAGTTAGTGGATAATTTTGACAGCTCAGTTGCGAAAACACACCGACGCGAATCGGTGGCGCTAGTGAGCCAAAAGAAGAAGAAGAACGTGACGTAATAGAATTCTTCTCACAAAAGGCAAAGATTATAATATTTTTGCATTACGTAACGTTATCGTTATCCAATAGGTCGTTAATAACGGTACATACCGTATAGTTATTATTTATTGACTCTGGGATTGGTTTTGTCACACTGGATGTATTCTGCGGTTAGGTCAAAGCAACTACAGCCCGCATGGTGTATGATAATCTTTGACCTGATCGCAGAACGCATCCAGTGTGACAAAACCTGAAAAGAAAACAATTAAAAACATTACAAAACTTTAATTGTTAATAAAATAACAAAATCAGATTGAAAAGTACATCAAAACGGGATTGCTAAGACATAATAAATTTAACTGTTTACAATAATTATCTAAGTGTATGTGGAGGGCAACTGGGGCGCTATAATTACTAACTTATTATGTACTACATTTGAGGAGACAAAAACGATGTTTTGGTGAAGACTTGCATATTGTACACTCACACCTTGCCTTTGTGCAAAACAAATATGCCCCACGTTATTCATCGTTCAAATGAATGTTTGGAACCTGACAAGTTCTAAACAATTTATTGTCAAGTTTACCAGTAAATAAAGTTACATGTATAGATGTGCCATTGCCAGCAACATTATCAGACATAGAAAGGAATATTAAACAACACAACTTAAGCAGCCGACCAATTTGACGATATTAGGGAACATTACAAAGTTTATCGTCTTTGCATTACCATTATTGGACCACTAGTTATTACTATAAACACAATGTGATAACATGAGTATGAATGGTCAGAGATAGTTTGTATAGCTCATTGATAGTCAATGGTTTTACAATATTTTTAACACTTACAGTGTCATATTTTATTCTTAAAAGATGAAATATGAAACCAAAAATTGCGCACGGGCGGGATTCGAACCAGCATCTTTCTGGCTATCCGGGCCAACTGCTCTTCCAATTGAGCTACCGTGCTGTCGGTCCGACCGCGCGAAATTCTTGGTCTCATTGATACGTCATTGCGTGACGTTAGCGCCATCTACCCGTCTGTTTATGCATTGATAGTCGTATTTTCCTCGCTCGGAGCCCACCGCACCGCGTTGAAACAGTTGAACAGCTGCTCAACTGACTTTCTTGGACTTGGTCTTCATTGTGTAGCAAACTGATGAATGAACTGTCCAGGCGGTGTCCTGTTAATGACAAAAATGATCAACATAAAGTATTGTAGCTAGAGTGAGATACTTATTTGACTAGCCTAAATTCAAACATCACAAACATACATAATAGCTTCTAAATATCTTTTATGCAATTGCAAGGATTATTTAAAAAACACAAATCACATGACCAGAGCAAACTTTTTATGGGAATGCTCACAGCAAATAATTTTGTAAAAACTACCTGATGGAAAAGTAAGTACATTAAACTCTAACTAACGTAAACATAACAGCCAGAAAGGACAAGGAAAAATTTTAAATTATTCCATACGCTGAAACCGACCACACATGTGAGGGTATATACAGGGTGTCCCGTAAGTAGTGGTTCAACCGAAAATCCTAGATAGATGAGGGCATGATCTACCAGAATAGGCCAATATGGATAGAAAAGTCTCATGGTTTAAGAGTTATTCAATAATTTATATTTTTTTCAAAAAATTTGACTTACATCACTTTAGTTGTCACCATTATTTTAATACTGCGAAAATTTATGTTTTTCTGAATTATTATATTTTTTGCATAATTGAACTAAGTAGCTAAAACCATTTTTCACCAATAACTTCAATAGTTTAGTCAGAAAATGACCATATTTTGATTTTTTTGGGCCCGATAAATTTTATTTTTTTATATACTGAACAGTTTGTGTCCAACAGCATAAAAACTTCTACATTTAATGCCAATTACATAATACTAAAATAGTGCTACGTTCCGCGTGGAAAAAAAGTTACACTGAATATATTGGCAAAGAAGCAATTTTTGTGAAAAGAGTGCTTAATATTTTTCTCTCCTAGGATCATTATAAAATCTTTGGTCTTTGGTGTAAGTACAAAAGCATAATAAAAGTTCATAATTAAAATTATTAAATGTCCTGAAAATGTTATTAGATAAACCCCAAACAACGGATTTACCCAAACAGCAAATAATTTTAGTCATCATTAATTAATGAAAATGAAAACTAGCACGACAGTAAACGTGATTAGTAGCTACCGTGATTATCTACTACCTAAATGGTTACCTAGCAAGTAGAAAAGATGAACAAGCTTTGCAGTTTTTTTATTGTCTTAATTTGGCCGTATCATAATATCTTTTTAGGGTTCCGTAGCCGAATGGCAAAAAACGGAACCCTTATAGTTTCGTCAAGTCTGTCTGTCTGTCTGTCTGTCTGTCTGTCTGTCTGTCTGTCCGTCCGTATGTCACAGCCACTTTATTCTGAAACTAGAAGCATTACATAGCTGAAACTTGGTAGGTAGGTGTATTTTGTTTACCGCTTTCCGATTCAGATACAAAAAGTAAGAAAAAATAATATTTAAGGGGTGGCTCCCATATATGAAACTAAAATCTAAAAATTTTTTTTTACTCAAACCTATACGTGTGGGGTGTCTATGAAAATGATGTTGAGGTTTCTAAAACCATTTTTTCTAAAAGTGTAAGGTTTGAGATATAGACGCTTCCAAAGTGGTAAAATGGGCGTCCCCCCCCATCTAACTTTTGAACTAAGAATGTGAAAATTTTGAAAAAAATATATGATGTAGATCTTAACAAAAACTTGCAACGAAAATTGGTTTGAAGGAGATCGAACCAGTAGTTTTTGAGATATTGCACATTTTTATCAACCGCAAATATAACTTTGTCTTTCATACAAACACTATGAAAAACAAAGTTATTATTGGTGTCGCAATATATTGTGATGTTTTCGTTAAGTGAAAGTAAGTGGATCCTGAATTCAGTTAAGGGTGGCACGGAACCCTCAATGCGCGGGTCCGACACGCACTTAACCGGTTTTTTATTACTTAGTGGACTTAATTCAGTCCATGCAATCGACTAAAACTAAAGTAATTTCTCATTCACTTATAACAAAATTAAAAGAGACATACCTACATAAGTAATTTAGTTACGTCCATCCATAGACAATTTTGCAGGGACATTAAGAGATCGTCACTTAATTGTCTTTGACTACACTAAATTACGCAAGTATTTTTCTGAGCGACTGACAGCTATTTAGTTTGATGTTTCCAAATCATTGTAGTCTGTCTTTTTTATTTAGTTATAAGGGAAAGGGTCATTATTAAATTTTAAGTCGCATGGCCAGAATTGAGTCCACCGACTAATAATAAAAAAGCGTCTAAATTAGAGAATAAACAATCATAAAATTCAAGTTTCTTCACCTTTTTTATCGGCCAGGTAACCATCCGGGAGCCTGGTAGCTGCTGCTAATCAAGTTTTATGACATACATTTAGTGTCGTGCCAAATTTTCATTTTCATTTATTAATGATGATTAACATTATTTGCTGTTTCCGTTAATCTGGTAACATTTTCAAGACATTTGATAATTTTAATTATGAACTGTTAGCTTTTATTATGCTTTTGTACTTACACCAAAGACCAAAGATTTATTCAGCATGAATCAATGTGTTGTCCCATAAACTAATTTAATACTATTTATCTAGGAAAAATATTTCACTTAAGAGCATAACAATATTTTTGTACTTACATAAAGCAGGAATTGGCTCCTCTGAAGAAATTACCACAGGTTTTAAAAATGAGAGAGCACAAATCAATAACCTCCTTTTTTTAAGTTGGTAAAAAACTCTTCGTATTCTATTTTGTATATTCTTTCTTCAAATCAAGTCGGCAAACCTTAAACATTTAAAAGGTAGGTATGAGATGACAATCTAACTACATACAATTATTCACTCATAATATTTTATCTAGCACTTATTATGTGAAATAGTATTAAAACATACATAATGTAAGCAAATACTTTTCAACTAATTTCGGTACTACTTTCTTCCATTTTAAATGCAGGCATGGACCGTAATTTTGTCCATGCTGCAGTTAACTTGATTCCTAAGAATTCGTTCCCACTTTTCGTTTGTCGGGCTACGTTTAATAAGGCAAGGATAAGGCATTTTTTATGAATTTCTTTCATTCATTTTTCATAGAATAGGTTAGGTGCTCCATCTGATAAAAACCAAGCCTCGACTACGGATAAGCAGAATTCAGAATATGAATCTAGAAATAGGAAACATCAGAGCTCTAATTCAGCCCGAATCAAAATATACAAATTAAAACATAAAAGTACAAACCTTGAGGTTATATCCACATTATTGCTTTTTATTCACCTGAGCGATGTAGTTGTGCCTTCGATTTTAGGGCCTTTGATACTTATATAGTCAATTAGTAAACTAAAGTACAAAATTACTCCTAAAATGCGAAATTACAAGATTTACAAGAAAGAAAACCAAAATAAACTGCCATTTTGAAACATTTATATTGACAAGTAGGGTTGCCAGTTTCTGATTACGTTTGCCCCTAACCATAAAATGATAAATATTTATTTATGTTTTCCATAAATCACCTAAATTAAATGTTTAAACATCTATTTTCTCACAAATATTCATGAAAAAGACATACGATACGAAATATCCAATTCAGTCTTGTTAATTTTTGATTATTTATAAAATTAAGAAACTGTTCATCAGAGATTTCATTAAGTAAGTCTTTAGTTATACATTCATATTATTTTAATTTACTTTTTATTCAATTTATTTTAGTAAATCCAGATTTCTCCTAGAATAATTTTCTTCGAAATATTTCTCATCCATCTTGCATTCCCCCCATTTCTAGGGAAAACATACCCAAAGTGGGAACCCATTTTGACCAATAAGACATAGTAATTAGTTCCTAGTGTGATCACTAGATGTCATTAAATATGTTTGTTGCCAAATAGCCAATCAAAAGTGCGTAGGAATTTTTGCATAGATTATAAGGCGTTCCCACTAACTCTATGTCATCTCTATGGCCGTTTCTACCCCGTGTAAGACACGAGTTTTGTAGATATTTTTATATTTTTGGCAGATAATTGACAACTGCAACTGCGTGCTGCCTGCCTCAAAAATTGGGTATATCTTGTTGCCATAACAAAAATCTCTCTCACTCACCACAAAAAAATCAATAAATCCTACTTTCGATGCGATGGTTTCATTCAAATAAAAGCGAACTATAATACTATAATAAACTCTTTGTCACTCTTTGTTTCCATGGTCACGAAGCGAAGACTAGATTTTTCCTTGGTTCCCTGCCATTTATGATTATTTAAAAAAGACATTCGTCTCTTGTTGCTTGTCTGTTAAAGATTTTTGGGGATTTTTGTAGTGACATATTTTACAAGCTCCTTTTACAGATAAATCCATCAGCCCACTTTTTTCTCAAAATGTCTCTAGTAGAAATAGTCCACCACGACGAAGATATTTATAAGATTCTAGATAAACCACCTCCAGAACCCCCTAAAACGCCAAGGTAAGTAAACCCCTTCCTTCAGTACCTACAGCAGCTCCTTTTATTTACCTGCGTTACGTAGATTTGGTATAGTCTATACATAGGTAGGTTTAATAAATTGTAATTAAATCTCTAATATTTTATCACTTCCAATTCCGAAGTCCAATTTCCTTTTGTTACGCTAAACTTTTAGGTACGAATCCCAGCTAGAGAAGGAATTGAAAGCTAGGAAGATTCCGCAGCTTCGACGAACATTTGGGTACGCTGAAACCCCTCTAAAGACACCTGACAAGTTTTTGAAAAAGGGTGAAGGTATAGGTCATCCAGTAAAGAAAACGGACCACAAATGCTTCGTATCAGGAAACCTTCCTCCAGTCCCGAAACGACCACCTCCAGGGAAGAATCCTGAGAAACCGAAGGTCAATTTTCGCGTTTTGAATATAAAGAAGGCCATAAAAACCAAACCAAAACCCCCACAACCCAGGTGAGTGCGAGATGAGCAGTTACCTAATCATCTACTAAGGAAATACTTCCACATTCCTAAGAAATTCCCGTTTAAGAACTTATGATCAGCCGTCTCGTCATGATTACCAAGTCCAGAAAACACATTTTGTTGATTTATTAAGTGTTCCTCTTCCTTCCAATCCCCTGAAGGAAGCGTCACTTACTAATCAACCCTCTTCACTGTTTAGACATTCTATGAACTTTTTGGTTAAGAGAGTAAGATCGTTCTAAGTTGGTTCTCGCATTATTACTTACAGGAGTTAATAATTAGGTATCGTAAAGTAGTTAATGGTTGACAGTTAGGAACTATAGGAAAGCGTTAGTAGACTACACACACGTGACGTGACGTGATCTGTGAAGGGGCGAGCCGATTCGTAACATAGCCTACTGTACGTTTTCTTTGCAGACTTGTGGACACCAGAGATGGTCACATTAAAAGGATCAAAGGTTCAGGCGAGGTTCCAGAGTTCTGCCTTCGTCCTGACTTCGGCCAAATGCCTGCGTACTTGGTGAAAAGGAACAGGAGGATCCAGAAATCGCTAGAAAAAATACAATACGAGGAGGACAATAAAGAGAGTCTTTGCAAACTCATCTCAGAACAGGATCGGCAGAAATTGTTGGAGGTGGGTAGTAGCAAATCTGTGATTATGTATGTAGGTTTAGCCGCACAAACTAGAATGAGAAGATTGACGTGAAACCCAATCGACATCATGGCCTCCAAAAATGATGAGAGAGAAGGCTACAGAATAAATAGATTGTTTGTAACGGTCGAATCCCAGAATAACTATTTGTTACCTACTACCACAATCATCGTGACCCTGTATGTACTTTATATTCGTAAGATACTTACTGGCCACTTTTTGGTTGTTTTCTGTCACCAAGTAGTAGGTATTAAGTACCTACCACCGCTACGAATATTTTTTTTTCTTTTCAGGACTTGAAATACAACTGGCAGATAATGCAGAAGGCATTCCTCCAACTGCCGATGCTGACCGACACAATCCCGAAGATACTCAAAAAGACCAAGATGGAGCAAGAGCTACGACAGCTAGAAAAAGATATTCAGTTGGTGGAGAGCAATCCTTACATTTATATTTATGAGTAAATAAATTTTGGTACCTAGTGCAATATTTTTTTTAATTGGTACCTACCTTTGGTTTGGTTGGTTCGTTCGCGGGAAAGAGTTAGAACAGAGTTAACATTTAACTCAAGGTTCTTCTTCTTCTTCTTCAACTTAAGAAGTGCGCTCTTGTCGGTGGAGAAATCGCCATTATTTTCCTATTAAAGCTCTTCTTGACCTCCTGGTACGACGTGACGCTAACTTTTCCTTCACTTGTGAAAAAATCGAAAAAAACTAATAATCTACTTTGGACAGGTAATCAATCAGTCAATTGACGAATCCAACTCGGCTGGGCTTCTTCTTCTTCATTTAAGAGCTATGCTCTTGTCCGTAGAGTTTTCTCCATTTATCTCTATTCCGATCCATCTCCTTGACCTTTTAGTACGATTCGACGTCCAACTTTTCCTTTATACGCTCGTCTAGGTCTTTCTCTTTTCCCTTTAATCTTTCCCTCTATGATGATCCTAATCAAGCTATACCAAGTGTCCAAGCATCTTCCCTCTCCGGTTTTCAATTGTTTGAAATATATTTCTTTCATCTCTTACAATCCTCAGAACCGCTTCGTTAGATTTCTTTTCCATCCTGCTAATCCTCTCCATAATTTTCCAGCACCAGATCTCGAACGCTTCTACTCTTTCTCTGTCACGCTGAGTCATTGTCCACGTTTCACTAGCGTTCAGATCGATGCTCCAGATGTATTTCCATAATGCGTTTTGAACGTCTGATAAATGAGTGAATGCTAATTGATGTTCTGCGAAAGAAAGTTTATGCCATTTGATGATATGCCAACAAAATTATGACAATAAAAATCTGCGAAACAAGGTAGACCACTGAAATTCAGTGAGGTAGACCCTATTATACCAACCACACTGTTAGCTTGAGTGTATGTGTGTACTTTATAAAGGGTTAATGTTATTAAATACAACAAACTGGACAGAACCAACAATATATTTCGACAAAGAAAATTACAATGTTCACAAAAATATGGAATGTTGAATTCCTACTTACCTAGACTTACACTAATTGACTAGGCTGCTTTAAGCCAATTAAGCAGATATGTGTCGCCATGAGGGTTTCATACATTTGACTATGGAAAACATACTTACAGACGAGAATGAGATAGATTTGAAAGTCTTATGTGTTGTCCATCGCAGGAGGAAAATGAATGTTTAATTTGGTAATCTAAAAAAGGGCCTTTACATCAAAAGATTTCGAATAACCGGAAGTTGATTCGAAAAGTTGACGAAATTGTTAATTTATCCACTTTTCGATCGAGAAAATCCATCATACATTCTCCCATGTATAAATAGTTTTTACTATAGTTTTTAGTATGTTTACTTTTGCAAAGATATCATTTTACTTATTTGCATATAACACTATTTGAGCATCAAATACACCTGATGATGCATTAGACATTAAAAAAAGAAATTTTTTTATGCATGATCTCTAAAACCGGACTGAATGAATTTATCACATTATCTCTCAATATCGCTCATTGCCTCATTAGACGTACTATTACCATTTCTGAATCCTTCATTATTTTTAACTAGAAAATGCCCGCCATTTTCTTAACCCACACTTTTAATTTACTTCACAATAAACCTAGTCGTACAAATGATAATTTTAATTTTTCTTCACATTTACCTATCATAATATTTATTCGTACAGAGTACGTCGTTCTTAACGTAACTTCAACAACTCTAAAGAATTGATAAAAACATAAAAATACGGAACCATAGTTTTTAGACGATAACAACTAACAAAAATGTACATAAATAACACTGTTAAGTACAGTCTACGGCAATATTTCATGTTGAAATAGTTAACCAAGCCAAGAAAACAGTTTTTAAAAGATGTCGTTGGCTGCTTTACTGCAGCACAGATAATATAATACTACTGCAGTTAATTTATATCCATTGATAAATAAAAGCATGGTAAAATGATTCAACAGATCAGGGAAGATCGTTATCCGATGTTCGATTCAATATTCAATGAAATGCATGCTTATAAGAACAACTACATTGCCGAAGAATAATGTTCATTATTATATTCTATGTCTCATAATACGCACACAAAAAAAACAGTAACTAATACTTTCATATATTGCACACGAAGATAAGTTATACATAATACTGGATGAAAAAAACGTCATTTACTATACCCTTACATTACACTTATAAAAATAATTTGATACATCGACTCCCACCCTTATAATTCGATGGCTCAATAGTCAATACAGAATGGAGGGCCGTCTTATCATTGAAACTTGATGCCTTACGGCCGTTCTAAATATTTTACAACGTTTCATTTTGCTTCAGATTGGTTAGATATTACTTTACTGCCGTATAAAAGTGTTCCTTGACGTTAGATACACAAGTACAATAGAATTTCATGATTGTGTGACTCGTGAAAGTTAAGGTATGGCACAGAATATAATATGATAGTACTTTTGGGCTCTAAAATAAAACAATGTTTTTTAACTGGTATTTTTTATGGCGTAAAGAAAAACGGTTCGTTGTAAAAATATTGGAACAGGCCTCTTATTATTTAAAAATAAGTTGATGCCTAATTTATTGCTACGGATTATAGGAAGAACTGCCACAACTTTAGTTTCATTGCCTCACTGAAGTTTCATAAAATTGTATCCTATGAAAAAGGTAGTTGTTAACAAAACTGTATGTACTGTTATCGAATAGTAGACATAAATGAATGAAAATAATAAAACCATTCGAAACAAATAATGAAAAATATTCAGCTATAAATCTACAAATAGCAATAAGATCAGTAGTGGTAACTGAATTAATATTTTTATGAAATATTATAAACGGATGACGTTAAAATGTTAATATAATCTTACTATGCCTATTGAAAACTTGAGAGTTCTTGTATCTAACTGTACATACAAAGTTAACTATTTTAGGCCAACCTGCGCATTGAATGTTTAAACCGAGGTCTGCCTAAGCTCATTTTTTTGCTTAAGGCTATATTTTACTAGGATAATGCTAACAATCAGAGCAAGTGGAACTGCAAAATGTTGTTATAAAGAAGATAGAAGCATGTTTACGTTAAAGAAGCACATGATTCTATAGAACTATGTATTATTAATTTTTCAACATTTATGGGTTAATTTGTTTAGAAAAAATAAACGTACTGAAACTATATACCACTCAATTTTTTCTTTAAAATCTAAGATTGCACTCACCAGCTAAACTTAAGTTTCAGGCAACAAGTTTCAAACATTATACCTAAACAATCATTATGTCGACTAGTCATTAAAACTTGTAAATTTAGTTTCTAACATAATAACTTCATTTCCGTCAACATGGCATGAAATTCATGCAGCCGTTCCTATCTAAAATAATATATTTGATACTCCTCTTCCCTCTGAAATGATCTATCTACCTGCCATTGTGATCATCATTATTTAATTATGTCAATAATAAATTAACTAAATACTCGTATGATTTTTACATATAAATTGAACATAAAAGTCAACTGTGCCGCTATCGCAACGCAACGCTATCCGAGCGCATGCAAACCAATCTGACAAATTGTGCTTGTCAATTTGAATTGAAATGTACATTTTGTAAGTGCTTTCTGTAACGCATAGACTGCGTCACTTAAATGTTGTAAGACTGCTTTTTACAAGAGCAATTTATATGTATTATTAAGTTTGTGTACTGACAATACACTATAAAAACATAATATATACATACTCGTAATTATAATTTAGGTTTTATCCATTATAAAACGGCTGCAAGAAATCGCACATATTTCATGAGTCAAAGGAATGTACGGACGACAGCACGTTAAGGTACACACTGCGGTATCTTATACAGTTGTAATAAGTGCTAGTATGCAACAATAGTGAGTTACCTGATCTGGTGGCAATTGTAACAAAAAACTCGGCATACAATTTGATAGGTTGATTATGTTGATAGTGTTAATCATACGAGTTTTGCTTGTAGTTATTTTTTTTTCTTAAAACTAACACATTCAAAATACCTAAAAAAAAACATGCAGTATTGGAGATCGCTATGAGATCTTCTGTTTTACGTGGTTCAGAGAAAATAAACATTTTATTACGTCTTGTTACTACCTAAAATAATTCCCTATTTATATCTAGAGCACTATTTCTAAGTGATATTTTGTAGAAAATGATTGTTGAAAAATAAAATATACTACAACGGGGGGACCACATACTAACACTAGGCAAATATTTAGCTACACTTACACTATACTTATTTAAGTCTTATCTAATGATTTTAGGGACGTGTTCACAGGGTTGCCAACCTTTAATAATATTTAACTATGATATTGTTTAAGATTAAATCGTTTTCAAATTCTAGTAAATATTTGTCACAAAAAGGAAGATATTGTTACTATTTGTCGTAGGCAACCCTCAGCGATGCTAAAAATTAAGCGACGTAAAACTAGATCTTATAATATTTTTAAAAATGCACTTTGTTACTAGTTTGCAGTAACAATCGTGAGCATTGTATTTCTATGTTGTTTTACAACGTTTCCTTAATATAATTTAAATTAATTCATAATTTATGATTTAAAATAAACACCGAACAAACTGTTAAATTTTATCATGTAGAAATAAGTACCTAAATTATATAAAACACATTATTAAATTCAGAAATCTATTATTATTCCTTAAAAATGGAATTCAATAGTGATCAGCTAACCAGTAGAATAGATGATCAAAAAACTGATGACGTCAAAGTAAAAATAGTCAATAATAAACTTAACAAAAAATCTCAATAAATAGCTTCGGTTATTTATAATAAGTTAAATCTTACAAAATGAGATCTCTGAAAAATTAACTGCCTAAGCCTTACACTATAATAATTCAATACGTTTAAAAAATATTTCTTCGCCAATATTCTAGTACTTCAAAAGGTACGTTTGTTGCTATTATAATAAAATTATAACATACGTAGGACTCCTCTCTGCCTGTTCGTACACCTCCGTAACATGATAGTTCACCCAATTCTGAAAGAGAACACAAAATGGCTAAACTAAATTGTAAAAAAAAAATGAAAAGGGGATTGTAAAATTATCTATATAGGTAAACCTCTTCATTTCGCCTGCGGCACGTGCGGGGCACAGGAGCGCGGGGGAGGCGAGAGCGGGGTACGTTAGGGGCGCAAGCGCGGTACACCTATCTCCGTCGCACGCACCGTGTGGAAATAAGTATCAAACACACACCACGATTCTCTTGCTGTTTCTTTTATGGACTAGTTTACTTTGCATACTAGCAATTACTTGTGAAGATTATCTCTTAGGATGTTTTCTATTCTCGCTAGGCAATATGGAAGAGACTGTACCTATATTTAAGTTCTTTTCCATAACTAATTTAGTGGTTTAGACCGTGGAATCGAACTCCATAGTCCTAACTGAAGAGTTGACATATTTTCACCGCATCTTAGAGTGTCTTATTAATATCTTAAGGCATTCCGTGCCTTGCGATGATTGCACATAGATTCAGATAAATTTATTTCAAGTCACAAGTTGGGTGTGGTTTTACAAATTAAAAAACATATAGTACTTATATGTGACGCCTTGCAAGGGCACTGCAATGCAAACATAAGTACTGCCAGTTTAAAACGTGTGCCGAGTGTGCAAGAAAAAAGTGCGGCTGCAACCATCACATAACATCATGTATGTGTAAGTGCCACAACATGTATAGCGTAAATTGCAAATGCGAAAAATCTCTTTCGCAGAAAAAAGAAACAGGAAGGAAGGAATTTGCGAAGCTTATTATCAACACGGCATTTTTTTTCTACATGGCCAGTCTCTCAATAAAGAATACTAAACTTCATCAAAACTTACATTTTAGCCGATTTCTTGCTCAGTTTCTGGTAGATGGACCCCTTGGCGAGGCCACTGGGGCCCTTGGCGAGGCCTGAGGGGCCCCGCGCGAGGGACGAGGGCTTCTCTCTGGGCTCCGGGCCCTCAACTTTGACAGTCTGCCCTGCGCGGTATTCTGGGTGTGGGCCGTTCCATGGCATGTAATCCATTCTGATTAACAAAAAAAAATGGGTTAGGATGGTTTTGTGGTTTTACGCCAGAGGATGTGTTTATAAGTTTGTTTTTACTTGTCGAATATTTTAAATTAATTTTAACATTCCATTCAATGCAGTCGATCCGCAATACAAGTGGCTGAATTCTGGGCTGCTACGTTGTAATTTCTCCATTGTGAGTTTCCATCGACACGCTAAGAAGAACATTCCTTTTTTACGAATTTAATTTATTTTAAAACAAGATAATCATAAACACTTTTGTATACATGGTGTCTATGAATACAAAAGTGGATATGTACAGGTTGGTAAATGGCTATACAGACAGATATCTATTCAGTGCAGATAACCGACAACTTTTGTCCCGTTTGTGTTCCCAATGAATTCTTATAACACCTTTAAAAGTATG
Source organism: Pyrausta aurata (assembly GCA_963584085.1). Taxonomy (NCBI): domain Eukaryota; kingdom Metazoa; phylum Arthropoda; class Insecta; order Lepidoptera; family Crambidae; genus Pyrausta; species Pyrausta aurata. Next base: position 10,565,654 of record OY757251.1, read on the forward strand.
GGTGTAGGTACATAACCCTCCTCTCGTTGCGGGTAATACCCGGGTTTTCGAGATAAAATACATAAATTGTATTACTCATTTGATAGCAATTTGCAATACGTAAATTAAAAATTGATTTTCATTTTAATATGTGGAAGGGACTATGAATCATGAGTATGTTCTTAGTTTAAAAAATTGGCAATGTTTACTAAGCCATATTTGATCGTATAATATTTGAGACTGTATCGTTACCTACGTTTGTAGCCACAAAAAGTCGCAATGTGTGAGGGAATGAGTACTCACAAGAGCAGTGAATCTTTGGGCCCCTGTCTGATGGACGGATTGGGTCCCGTGGGTGGGGCGGTGTAGTGAGATCTGTACTTTGACTCCGAGCCAGTGCTCGACTTGAGGATGGGCCTGAAACACCATTAAAGCGTACTTAGGACATTGCTAACGGACCACTGGACACATAAGCGATGCATAGAACGGAATAGAAAGTGCAATACAGATGTTTTATGTCACGAGCGGGAGAGAGCTATGCTCGTGGGTGTAAACACCTATGCATGTATTTATGTTACTTAGTATGTAGTAATATTCTACAAATAATGTAAACTCAAGTGTCTCTTACTGTGAATTCTGCTTATTTAATATACATAAATGCCTGATACGCTCAGAGGGGACTCTTGGCAAAACAATGTTCATTATAGTACAGAATTTAATAAGGAATTTTAAATTTGAGATCGTTGAATTAAAATTGCACAATCTATTCTATCCTGCGCATATAACATATACGTACGTATTACATACACTTACGAAATGAAGCATTATAATATTAAATTAATTCACAAACACTACACACAATTTGATATTTACAATAGAACAATTTTATGTAATTTATAATTTGTATACACAATCTACATAAATATAAAAACTATCTGTGCACATATACCTATATTTATTTATAAAAACACTATTGAAAATGTTTTTTTTGAGCGTGAAAGTGATTATAAAATGAAAAACATGCAATGTGTGTCTATTTATATTATTGCTTGTGGTGAAAATTCTACACATATACATGAAAATATTTTTAGGATATGTTCTATAAAGGATTTTGATTTTAAAGAAATAACTGATATCGCGAAAGCTAAAATAAAAATAACTATGATCATGATAGTGACGCCTTATCACAATCTATATTTATCTATTCACTAAACTGTCCTACTAAGTAGTTATTGTTAACTTTGGTCAACTGAATTGAAATCTATTCTATTGTATTTTTCTCTAATACACACATATACACAACGAGTCAAATCAGAGTTTGTGAAAGTAATTAAAAGTAAAAAAAATGGATTTGTATACATTATTTTAGAGCGATTATTTGGATCAATTTCACAAACAATGAATTAAATAAAACATTCCTAGTACACTTAACACAATTCACTGCAACAATAATAAAAATACATTCACAATTCACATTATACAACGTAGTACTACGTATGTACCTACATCCTACTTTTACAGTACTTTCCCATGCAACTTAAGTAGTAAGTACGACATATTTTAAATGCGCTCTATGTCGTTTAAAGATCTTTGCGTTTGCATTTTTTTCTTATAAATGAACAGCTATCTTTTAAATTTGATATCAATTGATAAGTCGATAGTTAAAAATATAAAACGACATGCATTTCACACACTTCCACCAACAGTAAGACACGTTACTCTGTCACTCGAAAACGTTAAGAAAAATTGTACTGGCCCTTGATGCTTAACATTACATTTAATCTCAGAGTACATTTGTAATAGAAACTTTATTGATTAACGGGTAATAGGTATTAAGGTGAACTTAAAAGTGTGTCTTCAGTTGTACCACTTTAAATCAGGGTTAATTTAAATTTGAATATCAATAATTTGCTTTCTAGTGTTATATTATTTGCATCGTTATTAGAATCTGAAAGCCAATTAATTACGTTTAGTCATGTGTCTAACAATTTCATTTTTGTCAAGTAAGACGGACGTAAGTGGTACGCCGATTTCCCGATGATCCGATTAACGCGTTGACACATGGGTGTTATCATTTCTAACGCGGGGTTGGGTTCATCGCGCAAGGGCCAGCACATGAGGCACACGTACTTCAGTCGCTCGGCCCAAGTCTTCAGGCGGCGCGCGGGGGCCGCGGGCGGCGGCGGGCTGGGCGGCGCCTCCACGCGCACGCTACACGCACACCACATAGAGGGGTTGATGCATGCATACCAACATGATTATGATATTACAAGACAAGGGGTAGGACTGATTCCTGATTGTCTATTGCAAATTGCCACGAATGTTTCATTTAGCTACTGAGTTATTATCGAGGAACTTATCACACAAAACAAAGCCTACCACTAGATTATAGACAACGCGGAATCACTCCCTTCAACCCTTTATGTTCATGACGACCGTCTTGTAATTTCCATATGGGAGGTCATTCTCTGCATGAAATATACTTATAATTAATGAAATTGTGCAGGTGTCAAGTTTAAATACATCTTGAGACTGCAAAAAGAGAAGCAAAATTTGTCTATGCTATGATGATCAGCGTTAGTATGACATCCCATATGATTTATTGTAGGCCCATCATTTACGTATGGGGTATACTTATGTTAAGATGTCATCAATCCCTCCTTAGAAATAAATTATGAGCATGTCAGTGATGGGGTTGCACCAATACCTGCCAGTGTGTAAAGGGTTTTGTATTACAAAATAAAGGAATTGAAACTACTTGTATTAAGTGCGCTTACTTTGTTCAAAACGCATAACTATTATTAGGAATATGCATTGCTAATGGTGCCATTATTTAACTTTTGTTCAAATCTAAGGACACATTTGTTCTTTCTGCAATATGTGGATGACATAATTTTATATTTTATGTTACGAATGTGGAAAGGTTGGCGGTCGTTTTCGTCAATGCACTGTACAATAATAGAATAGCAAGATATTTGTGCAACTGCTCTGTGATAAGCTTAAAAAGCGTTCGGGAGTTGGTAAATAATTGTAAAGTGTATTTAGTAGGAGTCAAGTCCATGTGTGGGCTAATAACTTGACAGGTGTGTCGAAATATTTGACAGTGAACCTATTGATAGAATTTCAGGATCTTACATGCCGTATGAAATCATGGCCATAAATTATTATGTTATTACAGTAAGTATTTAGTTAACTTGAATTGTTCAAACAATGATCCTTGATCTGTTGACCATAAATTAAGCGAACCATTTTTTTCTCTCTATGGTATACATTTTATCGAAGATACAACTACACACATATACTTCGTTTTATACAAATACATTATACTATATAGACAATATAACATTATACAGTGTAGTGCATTTTTAGTGTAAGATTACTCTTAATATTTTCCAACAATCCGTTGTTTACAGATGAAATTCTATCAAAGGTGTATTATAAATCTAAGAAATCAGTGACAAGTTTAGTTATGTATACTAGATTTTCTATAGGACAGCTGAAATAGTGATTTCACTTTGGCAGTCCATTTAGAATAATATTAATATTATAGAAAAAGTATTTGTTTTGTAGATGCGAATACAAAGTATACTGTTAAATACTATTGACACATATTTTCTTACTGATAAAATTGGCTGAAATTAAGGGTAACTTAGGGTACCTTGCAGATTACTACTCATATTTTAAAAAGTCGAACCTGCAACTAATTAATTAGGTCCTATTGTGATAAAAATTGCTTTCGCATCTACAAACTCCCAGTTCATAGGTCAAAGTCTGAGATTAGTTTGAGAGTTTAGTCGTGCAACTGCGAAAGGTATGGAGTAATTAGTTAAGATTTATGAGTAAAGACATGCCTGTGTTTAAATTACAGTAGAATTATATTTTTTGTTGCTGTAATCCTCATTGGTCTTCTCTCTTGTCATTTTATTCAATTTATTATTTTGTATCACGTAATTCACCGTTTCTTTTGCTGTCAGTCATTTTATTTAAAGGTGACAAAGACTGAAAGGGACTGATGTTTTAACAGAACAAAAAGACGAGTTGTATGATCGGTGGACGCTATGAGAAAATATTATGATAGAATTTAGATTTTTTTCAATACACGCTTTTGCACGACTTCTAATGACCCGGTACCAAAATACCTTGTTTACAACAAAATGGAGTAAATACGTAAACAAATGCACTATAGTTTGTACTTTTCATTGATCTCGATAGCTTTAGCCTAGATGACCAATATAAATAAATATTCACTCCTCATGATGAGATTTTGGTGTTACCGTTTGCTGATTCACGCTTCTTTATACCACTTTTACATCATTAGAAAAATAGAAGTTCTATTGATTTGTAAGTGACATAAATAAAGAACCGCCGAGAAAAAAAACAAGATCATCTGTTACACCTATTCTCCAAACACCAAGTAAGTGCAGACATGCCAACTCACCCATTTATCGTTTCGGCGACGCTCGGCCGCTTGACCTCTTTGACCTCTAGCTGCTTGGTGACCTTGGGCGTCTCCTCCTCTTGCAGAACTGCGCTAAGGATTTGTTCTGCTCGTTCTTCGTTGAAGTCCACGCTTTCCAGAGCTATGGATATGACCCGTTCCGCCACTGAGTTGTATTTATTTTGGAGTTTCTGTTTCACTGGAATTGGTGCAACAAATAATTTTAAAACATCATCTAAGACTACAACAGCTCGGGGTCACTGGAAGCTTGTTAGTTGCACAAAGTCAGATGTTATCACCTCGCAAACAGACATTAGACACTATGTGACACGTTATGTATCTCTATTGCAGTCTTACAAACAGACAAATGCATTAGGTTTGGTAGTATGTGTATGTAGCACGTGAAATGCTAATTAAGGTTCCGTAGTCCCACAAGGAGAAAAAAAGTAATGGTTTATGTATACTACTACTATTTAAGTGTCACCTATCAAACAACTTACATTGATTCTTCTCTTCCAGCGTCTTCATGATGGTAACAACCTTCTTGGGCGGTTGCGGCATGACTTTTTCCTTCTCTTTCTTCTTGATGATCGTCTCTTTCTTTGTGAAGCCCATGGTGATCAGCTCCTCGCTGGCTTTCTGCACGTTGTTGTCTTTGTTCGCCAGCACGTCGAGGATGAGGGTTTCTTCTGCTTTTGGGAATATGCTCTTCAGGTACCTGTAATACATTTAGTTGATGAGTGCCTGCCTCTCGTTTTTTTAACTTAACTTTATACAGGATTTTTAGTGGTAAGTGGCGATGAAGATGGACCATGTCTGACAAGTAGTAGCAAAAGTAATTACATACTTGAGCTTCATCTTCGGAGACTGGTGCCGCGGCGGTCCGTCGGACTTGTTGGTGCCGCAGTAGCTGGAAGCGCCCGACGCAGGCCGCAGGAGCGATGGAGACCCTGGGAGTGATCACAAGATTTGTTTCAATATCGTCTTATATACCGTTACCGTTATACCTGTGGCGATGCACATGACAACTTAACTCGGCTCCGAAACGGCTAGATGGCGCTGATAGCCTAACTCTATACAACATCCGAATCTCCATAGTGATGATGAAAATCACGTCTGGGTCAACAATTTGGCGCGATGAGATCAGGAAGGAAAGGGGAAGCGCTTCCTGCCGACCGAGGTGTTATTGGTCGGGGACTATAGTCCCTGACGTGATTTTCATCATCACTAGAGCTGCTTCACTTGCGCCAAATTGGTGACCCCTGGAGCTACATCACGCATAACTGACCCTCACCTCCTTCAGCAGTCTCTAGCAAATCTGCTTATCTCACCCTTGTCTCAAGGACACCACCGCAGACCGCACTAGTCTACCTGGTTCCTCGGCATCATCCAGCTACAGCTCATCTCCCGCGCCACTGTGGAGATTCGCTGTGGACTTGACACGCCGCAGTCCCGAGCCCGTGAACCATGCGCACGCTAATCCCGGCACAACTTCAACCACTGGACCTCTTCCGCACGCACCGTGGACTTGACACGCCGCAGCCCCAAGCCACTGTGGACTTTGCGCACGCTTATCCCGGCTCACCTTGTGGACTCAAGAAGCACACTTGCAAGCTCAACTTAACATGCAAAGACTGTGAGAAGAAGTGCACAAGGGAGTCATCCATCCTGACTAAACCAACCTCCGGTACTTCAGAGGGAAGTAATTTGGCGATGCAGATGACAACTTAAATCGGCTCCGAAATGGCTAGATGGCGCTGATAGCCTAAATCTATACAACATCCGAATCTACATACAATCCTGAACCGCGATATGTATTTATCATCATAATACAAACTACTTACAAAAAGGAGTTTCAGTCAGTAAGATCGATTTTGTCATTGAAACTGAGACTCCTTCGAAGTATACTTTTATTGGCATCATTACATCAACATATACCTACTACAAGTCCTTACCATGTGGCGTCCCTGTCAGCGGTGTGAAATGACTCGATCCCTGCATAGACCCTGAGACTCCTTTGGCCAGCTGCAGCGCCGAGTAGACCCCCATGGCGCCTCGCGTGAGCCTCGCTGCGGAGGGCGACATCGTCAGAGGCCCTGGAGTCGTGATCGGGTGCTTCTCCACTTGCAATGCGCTGATGACGACTGCCTCCCGGTTGTAGTACCTGGTAGGTAATTAAGACATGGGTTGGCTTGGTTAGTGGTAGCATACTGTAAATGTTATTGTCTATGCCACTGAATAGATAAATAAGGTCTATGCAACCACTTGGACTTATTAAATATTCGGATGGAGTACTTCTTCTTTTTACTTAAGAAGCTGGCAAATAGTGTTACTTCAAGTAAATACCACTACAAGCTGGCTGTGCTGACAGACCTGTTGCATTTCTAGTTGTCATCTAAATGGATGGATAGCGGAGCGGACGCATTAGCATTATTGCGTTATTGAAATATCTGAATGTAATAGAATAAGATGGGGAGAGAGAAATGAGACTCAATGTGAAGCATATAAAAAGCTGTGTAACGCTAAGCTAAAGCAAATTGATTTACCAAATGACATGTTAGAATGTTGTGGCAAATATTGTAACGAACAGTATCATAAAAACCTTATAGATAACATGTATAGGCAGATAGTAGAAATTTTATCCACTAGTTCTTTTGATACTTATCACAACAGGCCAGGGAAGGGAAAGAAGCCGTTGGCAGGTTGGAACAAACATGTGAGAGAGGCTCGCGGGCATGCTAGACTGGAATTCAAAAATTGGTTACGGTATGGAAAACCAACTAGTGGTGCTATCTTTAAGGCAATGATGAACGCACGAAAGATCTATAAAGGTAAACTCAAGTGGTGTCAAAAAAATCAACAGCAAATAATTATGGACACCTTAGCTAAACATCATTCAGAATCTAATTTTAAAAACTTTTGGAAGAAGACTAACCGGTTGAATCCCAGAGCTGGCATTCCTGTGAGTATTGACAGCGTGTCTGACTCCAAGGATATCGCTGACGCTTTTAGTATAAGATTTGCGGTTAATTCACCACTGGGGCCTGCATGCCGGGAGTTCTGTGCTGGGTCTCGGGGTGCCGAAGTTTCAACAATCATATTGGCGAAAGATATTAGGCTTGTATTCAGGAAAATGAAAAGAGGCAAATCTCCCGGTCACGATGAGCTCAGCATTGAGCATCTGAAGTATGCTGGACCCCACCTGCCCCGCGTACTCGCTCTTCTTTTTAACTTGTGCATTGGCCATTCGTACTTGCCACCGGAGTTGATGCGGTCGCTGGTGGTTCCTATCGTTAAATGCAAAACTGGAGATGTGTCTGACGGTTCAAACTACAGGCCAATCTCGCTAGCCACCGTAATAGCGAAGGTCCTTGACAGCGTGCTGAATACTTATTTAACTAGTCATATTAGGCTACACGATGCTCAGTTCGGATTCCGGTCTGGGCTGTCCACTGAAGCGGCCATTTTGGGGTTGAAGCACGCTGTAAGGTATTACACGGATAGACACACGCCTATTTATGCCTGTTTTTTGGATTTGTCCAAGGCTTTTGACATTGTTTCTTACGACATATTGTGGAAGAAGTTAAAAGAGACTACAGTGCCGCCAGAGCTCGCTTCGATTATTAGATACTGGTACCTTAATCAGGAAAGCCAAGTGCGCTGGGCGGGAAAGCTATCGGATCCGTGCAGGCCGGAGTGTGGAGTGAGGCAGGGGGGCTTATCCTCGCCCATACTCTTCAGCCTGTATGTGAACGCACTGATCGAGCGGCTCAGTGGTACGCGGGCAGGGTGTTTCGTGGACGGAGTATGTTTCAACAATATAAGTTACGCGGACGATTTAGTACTACTGGCCCCCTCGGTGGGTGCACTCCGTAAGCTGCTTGGGGTGTGTGAGTCATACGCTGCTTCTCATGGCCTGATTTACAATGTTAAGAAAACTAAATACATGGTTTTCAGGGCGGGTACCAAGTGTCCTCACAATGTACCACCATTATTTTTAAACAACAAGCCCATAACTAGGGTTCACAGTTTTAAATATCTAGGACACTTGGTAACCGATGACCTGAAAGACGATTTGGACATGGAGAGGGAGCGCAGAGCATTGTCAGTGCGGGCGAACATGCTGATCCACAGGTTTTCACGGTGCACGGCAGCAGTCAAAATAACGCTGTTCAAAGCGTACTGTACATCCTTGTATTCGGGGGCCCTGTGGTTCAGATATACCCAAAAGTCTTACAATGCTCTGCGTATCCAATATAACAACGCATTCAGAGCGTTGTTGCGGCTGCCGCGTTTTTGCAGCGCATCGTCAATGTTCGCTGAGGCTCACACAGATGGGTTTGACGCCACATGGCGAAAGAAAACTGGCTCTCTTTTGCGTAGGCTGCGCGGCAGCCCCAACATCATTCTGCGTGCGATAGCTGACCGGCTAGACAGCCCGCTTGTTTGGGCTCTAGCCCACCGTACCAAATCTCTTTTTGAAATTAAATACTAATATAGGTTTAAGTCATTTTACTAACACAATGGGCCTTGTAGTCTGAATAAAGGAAATAAATTAAATTAAATTAGCAGCCAAGGCTGTTTGTTAAGACAATTTGTCAACTTATTCAAGTGCAAATGTATTTAGGTACTTTGTAGCACAGTCAAATGTGTACATTTGTGAATGTCACATGGAATTTTTCAGTCAAATTTTTAGTCTTAGCACTTACTTCGGACCTCGGAGTTATGTAATATACAGGGTGTAAAAAAAAGTACAAGCCAAATTCAAGGACTCCTTTTATAACTACCACCCGGTTGTAAATAGGGTTTAGAATACAGGAAAAATGTAAAAACACTATTTAAAAATAAATATATTTTCAAGATCATTTAAAAAAAATCTTAAAAAATGAAATAAGAAACTAAAAATTGCGCATTGCCTGGACTAGAACCAGCATATTTCTTAACCGGGCCAAAAGATCTTCCACTTTTCTTAATCATTTTTTTTTATTATTTTAGACTCGACTGTTAACAGACGCCCTAAAATTTGGCCCGTATTTTTTTACACCCTGTATAGCTAGCTACTGTATTATACACTCACTTCTTCAGCAGTATCTTGATGTGCGTCTCGCTGACGGTGGGGAACATGGCGCTGATCTTGGCGACGAGAGCGTCGGTGTCAGAGTTGAGTGTGAGCGAGTCGTGGAACTTCTCATTGAGGTGCGAGACACGGCCCGGCACGGGGCTCCCCCGCGGCGTGAGGCATAGCGCCCGGCCCAAGATGGGGCTGTCGTTAGGCGTGCCGTACGCTCTTCCATCCTATGTCGTGATAATAGGGTTAGGGATGACGAACTCTTAATATTCAACAGATATTATTAAAGACATTTTGGAGTATAAGTCAAAACAAACACAATAAATCCATAGCAAAGCGGAATACTTACAAGGTGTGGCTTAAGCCCTTTCGGATGGAACATCTTCGGGCTGTGCTGGCTCTGGAAGGCATGCTGGAGACGAACTGGGGAGGGGTAAGGGTGCACGTGGTACGGAGAGCCGAGGACCGACTATGGTTTATCCAATGCGCACAGACATGGGTGGACAAATGGTACTGTGAACAATCGTGCCGGTGCTTCACACAGTTTTGACTGGAGCTATGCCAATTATGTCAATGTATAATTGCAATGCATAACCACATTTGATATTTTATGAGTAAAAGAAGAAGAAGGTAACAATCATTAAAGCAGTTGATATTAAAATCTCAATGAAAGATGAAAGATTGTGATAAATACATTGTAAGTCCATAATCATCCTATCTACGGATTAATAATATCTGAAGAAAATAAACATATTGGCAAGCTACAGTCAAAATACATATAAAAGCTGTAAACACACAGAGAACATTAACAGTATGTACTTCAGTCTCCAACTGCAGCCCGCCGTTGCGGTACAGAGGCCAATGGTACCGACTCTTCATCATTACTACAAAGTTTGTCAAACCTGAAAATTACTTTGTGTACAATAACAAATTTTTAATTGTCCAATAATAATCTGTATATACAAAATAATTAATACTCAATACTTTATTGCTCCATAATGTACAATTACATTATCTGCTGATTCTTTCATCAGGATATCCAGCTTATTTTATGTCATATTTTGCTGTAAGTATTTGGTTACAATAATTATTATATAACCAATAATCATACAATTAAATTTCACTGGCTGGGTATAGGCTGTTTCTCTCATCTTTACACCATTAAACTATCTGTTTAGTGCACCACTACAATGAATGGACAAATTCATGTTATACTTATGTTCATAGAAGTAGAGTTCATTTCATAACAGACACTGTTATTAATTCAGAATTTAGGTGGTGAAGCAGATTAGAACCTCTAAATTTAATTATGGTTTAGGGTTAGGTACATAAATCGCGTTATGTTATGGAAGACTTCATACCTGAGGATGTATGCATTCCAAAGCAATGTGATGAGCCGCAATTTGTATGTTCTTGTGTTTAGACCGCAATTCTTCCATCTTTATTAAATATTGTAAATAATCACCTTACCAACCAAACACTTGTCTACTAATGATATGACAAATCTTGATTAAATAGCAGCTATTTGGCTCTAATTAGTGTGTAAAAGCACAGTAAGGTTAATCTAGTAATTATGTAAATTTTAAGGATATTTCACGTTATTTTGATATTTCCCTCCTTTTATTTTGTTTGGCAACCTAAATGACCACAAAAAGCCTGCTAACTTTTGTAATAAACTACCACATTAAAGAACTCCATAGATGAAGTAGGCGTTAAAGAAAAAGGTACCTCTTTCTATTTGTAGGATAATATTGCGTAACACTAACGTTCAAAAAATCAATAACCACTACTATGAGCAATGCGTTCAGAAATGAAAATATTTTTTGTGATTGAAAGGTTCACTTTCTTTACGAACTTATCTTAATATTCATAATAATTAACCCCGCCTGGGTAGAAGATTTGCAAAGCAAAGGTTAGATTACTACTTATACTATATTTACAGGTAAAAACACCTATTTTATAAACGATGGACACGGACGGTCGACGACGACGCCATAAAAACGAAACGTGAAATAGAGCAATTCCATCTCTAATATTTTTATGTGTAACGGAACGGTCTTGGTGTGGTTGTTTGTGATTGTTTGTTATTCTTTTGAGAATAATTGATTTTCAAGACATATTATTTATAAATTCCAGCTCATAAAACTTAATCTGAACTGGGACGAGCTAAACCTGTGAGATTCAAGTCCTATATTTTTTAATTTGTAATATTCGAATTTCGAACCTACCGCCATAACCTCAGTGTACGTGAATGAATGTTTCGATTTAATTATGGCGGACGATGGCTGAACATTGTTCGATAAGATTTTATGTGTTCATGCTTTGACAAGGCAATCAGTTCATATTGATGTGAGTCGTTGTTGTGAAGTTTTGGAGTGCGTGGGGGTTCATTGGGCCAATCGGGCGGTCGGATGAGAGCGATGGCTGAGAACAGAGGTTCGGACAACGTCGAGATGCCGGACATTGCCGAAGCCGATCCACTGTCGGCGAGGGCCGAGCACTCTGACCTCAAGGCCGACCGCGCCGAAGGGCCGGCGCTCTCGGCCGGCCTCAAAACACCTCGGCTGACCACCGACTCCGGAGTGGTCACGTTGGTGACGGGGACGACATTCAACGTAATCACGACGGACCAGCTGCCTCATTTCAAGCCCATGATCTGCGTGGACAACGGCTTCATATCAGGTGGGCCAGTGTCCGACGAGATCAAGGCGACTCATATCGTTATACAGAAGCCTTCTTCGCCCCCGAGGTCCGTGCAGGAGGATGTCACGCCGACGACTACTCCAGCCGCCAAGACCGCCAGCGCGAGGACATGGGCCGAAACTGCTAGCATGCCAGTACTTCCCGTCCGCTGTAAAAATATCTCTGCTGAACTCCATAAGCAGCGGTTCGGCTCAGGTGGCAGGGGCAGGTGCATCAAGTACGGAATGGTGTGGTACACCCCAAGTGAGTTTGAAGCACTCTGCGGGAGAGCATCCAGCAAAGATTGGAAAAGATCAATAAGATTTGGAGGGAGAAGTATACAAACGTTGATAGATGAAGGCTTGTTGACACCACATGCAACAAGTTGTACTTGTGGGGCCTGCTGCGATGATCAGTCTGGTTAGTGTGGACAAGTTTTCTCATAAATTAAAATGCTTATTTATGTACAAACAATAACAATTTTGTAATACTTTTTATTCAGCTATGGGTCCCATCCGTCTCTTCACTCCATACAAAAGAAAGCGAAAAAATAATACTGATTCAGAAGAAAAGAAGCCAAAAGTGAAGCATGAGAGCAGTCTGGGTGACAGTGATGTGGATAACATCCACCAGACGAGCAACAACAGTCATTCCAAGGAAGCCTGGCAGACCATCGCTGAGGGTCTGGACAGCAGCACGGAGTACCACTTGCTGAATACCCCAGAACCAGCCAAACTGGATAATAATACAGGTAAATATTTTGTCTGACTCATGTTAAAGTTTCTTCACAAATTTAGGCTGCAATGACCTAAGCGATGTTTATTTATTTATACTTTATTGCACAACCAAAATTTGTAAAAAGGTGGACTTAACGCCTTATAGCATTCTCTACCAGTCAAACCACATAAGACCTGGTGTGTCAGCCTGATAAAGTTAATGTTTGATTATTGTATCAAAAGTAATAAACGCTAGCATAGTAGTCAAGATCGGTAACCACTATACCAAACATGTTGTCATTGACAGTATGCTGCATAGTTCTGAGTTGGGTGAAAAGCTATTCACTCAAACTACATTCCTAGGTAAATCATCAGAGTAACTTGAGTTATTATGATATTGAACCCTTTTGTAAAAAGTAATGGAAAAACTGTTTAAGCTGGTGAAATGTTGCTAAAAATATTAATATATTTTCTTAGCAAAATTTCCTTTTTTTTGTTTAAACTGCAAAGCAGTCTAGTAGTGCATATACAGTATAAAATTATTTCTATTATCTGCAAACCTTAAAAATTTGAACCTAGTATTATGAAATTTTTAGCGTTTGACATAAGGATGCTCTTAAGTTTTGATTTGTGCGTTTGCACAATCCAATTGTTTTGATGAATAAATTGTATATTGCTTGCGAATTGAATTCTTTGTATGGTTTAAATAGATCAACTTGCATTTCTAGCGAATAATTTTTTCAACTATTCATATTTATTTTAATATACAAATCTAGTCTTGTCTCACCCACAAATGTAATTTTTTTATTTATATATGCAACATTGCAATGCAACATTGTCACACCTTCATAATCATTGACCAAGAAATCGAGGCCCTATTCCTTGCAATGCTGAGCGACACTACCACTGAATTACTTATTTAGTAAACTTTGTAGTTGCAAACAAGCCTTTGCCCAAAAGCATACAGAAAAAACTAAAGGAAACATTGAAAATTGGACGTAGTTCTATAGAAACGTTTCAACCCACACCTTGGTCGAAATTGAGTTATTATACTCAGGCCACCTATCTGGGTACCTTCTATCTAATAGTAAAGACACTGAATTAAAACAGGCTATATTTTATGAAATATGAGCATGCTTAAAATCGGAAAATGATTCAAAAACAAACTTAACCAACAAAATAACGTGCTATGACGCATGAAACGTTTTGTTGAAAATGATTTATTCAAAAAAGTTTCTAATAATGATTCAATATAAATTGAAACATTTCTAAAAAATACTCGATTTGTTTCACATGGTATTTACAACGTTTCATGCTTTTTTGGTTGTTTCACTTGAAACTGATATCAATAAATATAAACGATTCAAAACATATGTTCCTCCTACAAAAGTAAAAATAAAAGTAATTTTAAATGATTCACATTGCTGTGAAACATTCATCAATAAATATTAAGCATTTCATTATACTGTTTTTAGTATAATTAAATGAATTTTAGTAGGATTTTCACGTTATTAAATTATTTGATAGTCAAAATAAAAATATCATTAACTAGAAAATCAATGTTTTTAGGACATAAAACAATCGTACAATCCTCTTAATGATTATTACTATTTAATACCTATAAAATAATTTGTTTTAAATTTTAAATAATTTACACGTTGTTGGTGTTAGGCTTACAGAGGTTAATTTTTTTGTTATTTTATTTTTCATCTTATTAGTTATAAAAACCGGCCAAGTGCGAGTCGGACTCGCGCATGAAGGGTTCCGTATCTACTAAGTATTTGAGCACTTTTGTTGCCTGTGTATGTCCTGTAAAACATTATTAAGATTGCCTTTTAAGGTTTTGATTCCCTTAAAATATCAAAATATCCATAATTATGAGACAAAACTGGTTATATATTCTGATGGCGCCGATGTACAATTTTGTTTCTTTACAGCTAAAAAAGACAATTAATATCAATATTTCACTACAATTACAGTTTCATATCTTAACGCGTTATGGAGGTAAATGTGTTTTACGCAAAAATTTACATGGAAATGATTTGCTTTAAGTTTATGGACTACAACTCCGTAATTTGTTTAGTACTTATCATAGCCGTGATAGTTTTCCTTCTATATTCATCCATCATATTGATAGTGCTGTGAATTTTTCACGTATCTTCCTACTACCGTTTAGTTGGGAGAGAGTGGGGACATAGGACTCTAACAGTAATTTGCCAAATTTTTAAACTAAATATTACGGAAACAGGCCACTTTATCGAAAAGTGATGATAGAAAACTCATAATCATTTTAAAAGACCTCTTTAACGATACCCCACACGATGTTTTGACAAGAGAAAAAAAAACATTCTCACGTTACGTTACATGTATTAGAGGTACCCAGAGAAAAATATTTAAAAAAAAAATATTTTACCACTTTGGCGAAGAGATTAGAATATACACTCATGCCGAATGACAGTTCTCTACCACCTCAGGTCTCTGCGCTGGACTGTAGACAGACGGATATAGCAAAACTATAAGGGTTCCATGTTGGACTACGGAACCCTAAAAACGAATAATCATATTTTGTTTTCCATACAATGATTATAAATAATTGCAATTTGGTTCTTGTTTATTTCTTGAAAAAGGGCCTTTTTTTTACAGATTATCGGGATGAAACGTTTTATAGAATAATATTCGAGACACTTCCATACAAAAGTGAAACGTTTCAAGTGCTTATTTAAGCAAAAATGTATAATTTATATTTTAAATCAGTACAATGAAGTATACAGAAAAATCACACTTTTTTTGTTGATTTTAAATATGTAAAACACTCTACTATAATATAAAAGACAAGAAAAGAATACCATGAAAACACAAAAACTTAAATATCTCAGTTTCACCTCAGTGTGGGTTGAAACGTTTCTATAGAACTACGTCCAATTAACAAATAAGTTGCTATAATCTCTTTTGCTAGCATAACAATATTAAGCGCTGCAGCATTAAAATTATCAACACTTCCTATTTGCAATATGCGATGGCCATTAAATTTTTTATTATACAGTTCATTTGTGTAAACAAAGGTAATAAAATATTGTTATTTTTTAAACTTCTAGTAATCAATTATATTGTACCTGCCACTACACAAACATGGCAGTCAAATGATATACTCGTACCACTGATCCATGTTATACTAAGAGCCTGTTTAACTATCAACAAAGAAACAGTAACCAACAAAAGGAACATCATTTCCTACGAAGTAGTGGGCAGATAACGCTAATGGGAACTTATTGATGTAGTTAGTATGCAAGAATAAATGATTTATTTATTCAGACATTGTCAAACAAGGACCTTAAGACGGTTGCTGATTTGGCTATCACGCGAAATCACAATGTGTCTCACAATCAAAACATTATTTACAATAAATTTGATTGTCTAGTGCAGTGGTACCTACTCAACTTTTTTTAGGGCTGCATCGCAGACACAGGCATGCAGCAGATACATTTTAGAAGTTATGAAGTGAAGCGGGTCGCATGATCGCAACACGAATTTCACCGTATGACCTTCGTTTCCTTCAAATTATATAATTTAGTATACTAAATTATGACATGATTACAAACATGTTATACAAACGTTATAACAAAAAAATAAATTGTAAGAATGTCGGTAACATAAAGACTCGAAAACGGCGTATCTAATCAAAATGTATTTATCACAGTTAAAAACTTATTTTATCTAACAGTAAGTATATTGAGCCTGGATACATGGAGCAGAGCTTCCATAGATTGAGGTTGATCTTCCTTCACCCAACAAGATGATACATATTATGGCAGCTCTTGAAAGACAAGACGATGTGAGATAGATGGCGCTGCATATTTTTTTTTTTTTTTTTTATTATTATTTAGTATGGGTTTGCTCTTGACTCCAGACCAAGCCAAGTGCGACTAAGACGGAGTCGAAGATGGAACGAGCTCGCCCAGAAGAAGCCTGTTCACTCTAACTTTGAATAGATTCGGATTATAGTCACTAGGAAACACCGACGCGGGCAGCGAGTTCCACTCTTTTGCCGTGCGCATTATAAATGTTGATGAGAAGCGCTTAGTTCTAAACAGCGGGATATCGACAAGGTAAGGATGGTATCCCGCGGTACGCCTTGAAGAACGATGGAAGAAGGGGGCTGGTGGTATAAGCTCATGGAGCTCCTTCGCACACTCTCCGAAGTAAAGCCTATAAAAAACTGTCAATCTGGCAACCTTGCGGCGATGGGCCAAGCTATGGAGCTTAGCATCTATCAGTTTGTCGTCACCTATTAATCTCTTGGCTCTGCGCTCCACTGAGTCTAGTGCTTCAAGTTGGTACTTGGCTGATCCATCCCAGAGGTGACTGCAATACTCCATGCAGGACCGGACTTGTGCTTTGTAAAGGGTCAAAAGCTGTTCAGGCGTGAAGTATCGCTTCACTCTGTTTAGGATGCCAAGTTTTTTAGCAGCAGTTTGTGCTTTGAGCTCAATGCTGGAGCCAAAGTTGAGATCAGCTGACAACTCCATACCCAGTAGCTCCAGATGGTCGGTGACAACAACAGGCGTACCCCGGAAAGTTGGAGTGAGTAGGAAGGGACTCCTCTTTGCCGAAAACAGACATGCTTGTGTCTTTTTGGCGTTGAAGTCGACACGGTTGTCATCGCCCCATTGTGAGACTCGGCTCAGGGTCATATTAGTCCGCTCGATCATGGCTTCCCTCGAAAGACGCACTTCATCCTCACCAGTCCCTGCACCGGGCAGGTATCTCTCTGAAACTGTGCTGTCATCAGCGTATCCAACGATACCGGGCTGTAGCAGGTCGTTAATGTGCAGCAGAAAAAGCGTTGCAGAGAGAACTGACCCCTGAGGAACTCCGGCATCTATAGCCCTAAGGTCAGATGAGCAGCCATCTACGACTACTCTGATCGACCGCTCGCTCAGGAAGTCTGAAATCCAGCTACAGAAGTCAGCAGGGATGCCGAATGCGGGAAGTTTATTGAGCAAACCTGCATGCCAAACCCTGTCAAAGGCCTTCGAGATGTCAAGTGAAACAGCCAATGCTTCGCCATGTTTCTCGATGGCTTCGCTCCAGCAGTGCGTGACATAGACAAGAAGATCACCTGTAGACCGTCCCCGGCGCAAAACCATAGTGACAGTCGCTCAGGAGATCATTGTCTTCTAGGTAGGTCAGCAACTTACTATTTAAGACCCTCTCCATTACTTTACACAGTAAGGAGGTGATAGCGATCGGTCGGTAGTTAGCAGGGTCAGCACGGTTACCTTTTTTAGGTACAGGTTGCACATTGGCGATCTTCCAAGATTTCGGCACCTGTCTCAGCAGAAGAGAGAGGCGAAATAGGCGAGTTAACACGGGAGACAGTTCAGGCGCACAGTGTCTCAGAACTCTAGCTGGGATGCCGTCAGGTCCGCTGGCCTTATTCACATCCAGACTACACATCACCCTCCGAACCTCTTTGACATGAACTGCGATCTCGGGCATCGAGGAATCGCAACGAGGCATGGTGGGTGGGTCTTTGGAGCAGGAGTCCAGCTGGGAATTGCCCGCGAAGAGAGAGGCAAATAGATTCGCTTTCTCAATTGCAGTGTGAGCCAGCGACCCATCAGGTTTCAGCATAGGAGGCAAAGATGGACGGCAGAAATTAGATTCCACTGCCTTAGACAAGGACCAAAACTGTTTACTACCCGGAGGATGTGACGACAGCTTGGCTCCTATGCGTCCAACATGCTCATACCGGGCCTTACGCAGGACTCGCTTAGCGAGCTTGGCGGCAGAGTTAAAGGCTCTCTTCCGCATGAGCACTTCTTGCGCCCCGGCCTTACGATCGCGAACTTTTACCCAGGCTCGGTATGCAGACTGTTTGAGAGCCTCCGCTTGGGCACACTGTTTGTTGTACCAAGGTCGGGTTTTAAGGCCGAGAGGGACGTCGGAGAAAGGAATAAAATACTCCATTCCCTGCCGTATGACGTCAGCGACCGCATCAGCACTGATCGAAGGGTCACCCGACGAGAAGCAGACTCGCCGCCAAGGATAAGACGCAAAAAAATGCCGCATTTCATCCCAGTTTGCTGACTCGTATCTCCAAACCCTCCTCGTGCCTTTTGGGCCATCATCAGGAGGAGTGCAATGAGACACGGATTTCACCAGACAGTGGTCAGATGTGCCCAATGGGGCCGAGACTGAAACAGAGTGACTGTCCGGATCCGTAGCCAGCAGAAGATCTAAGCAGTTTGCAGTATGGCTGGCAATATCAGGTATCCGCGTAGCCTCTTTTACTAGCTGAGTTAGGTCTAGCGATAGCGCAAATTTGCGAGCTTCTAACCCAGCATGGTCAGTTTTCTCATACGGGAACAACCATTCTTTATGGTGGGCATTAAAATCGCCTAAAAAGATGAGCTTTGCTGTCGGGTAACGCTGCTGAGCAAGATCAGTCGTCTCAATCAGGTAATCAAAGAGCCGAGTCGTCTCCCGGACACCACTGTGTGATCGATAGACACCGATGTAAAGACACTTCGCAGTGCCCGAATCAACCAGAATCCAAATAACGGAAAAACCCGGTCTTTCAAAGCAACGAAGACGGCGGCAACAAATGTCGTCTCGGACGTACACACAGACCCCTGCTTGCTTCAGGAACTTGTGCTCAAGAGAGTAGCCCGGGTAGTTGAGGTACGCCACGTCCGACGGGGTTGCTATCTTTGTCTCCGTTAGGAAAAACAAGTGTGGCTTCTCAGTCTCAAGGTGGTGGTGGACCGGATCGAGATTTGAGTGCAAACCTCTGATATTAGTGAGGTGCACTTTAAGAGGGAGGAAGTGCAGCCGTTGTTTAATCCTGTTTTTCATTTTCTTTCGTTTCATAAGTGTGAGTGAAGTGGGTAAAAGAGGAAAGTAATCGAGGTACTGTGCATTATGCCAAGTGGTGCTCTTTGGCTGAGCTGACCTGTGGGGGACTAGTTAGGAGACTGCGGGGACGCCCGAACCCCCCCGAATATGGCCTCCGGGTCCTCCCATCCAGTCGCCAGCTGGCACGGTAGAGCACAACGGGATTTTTCGCGAGTTGGCGGGGCAGCCTTTCGCACGTGGCTGGCGCGTTACTTGGGCCCCCTACTGACTTGCGGTCGGCCAACGGCTGGCACCGTTCTTCGGATCCCGCTACCCTCCAGAACTAGTCACTCGGTACAGTGTTACCTAGAGACCAAGACCGGCTCAGCACAGCACTACTGAAAACCACACTCTCTCCCTAAAAAGGCACTGGCACTCCCACTCACCGACGAAACACAGCAAGCTGTTTGGCGCCGGAATCCGATGGGAGGGTGGTAGCTACCAGGCGGCACCTAACGGAGCCTACCACCGCTTTAAGGATCGTTCTGCCGCCACCACAAACTAAGGTCTGTGGTGTCGTTGCCCGGGGTGGACCACTAGGAGGTAGATCCTTCACCACCCCAAAATGTGTATATAGTGCCACCAAATGCTCGTGTTCATCACATAAACACCTTGCGGGATTCGAACCTGCTACCGCCGCGCCGGCAATAGTCAAAAATTCAAAAAATCAAAATCTTTATTTCAATTTAGGTCATGAAATGACACTTATGAACGTCAAATATACAGTAAAAAAAAACTCAGGAGCGCTAACCACACAGCCAAACGTGTCAACAATATCAACTTTAATGACAGTACAGTCTAAAATACGGAATGATGTTCTCTTCATGGACTAAACAATACTATCACAATTGAACACAAAGTAACAATTTTGGTAGATATACTCGTTGTATATCTGTGTGTCAGCGCGAATGAAGTCGCGGACCAATTTTTATATTTTCTAAATTTCTGTTAAATCTCTTTAATTGAACGTTTAATTTAATTCTTACAATGCCCGAATGATTTAGATTTATAAGTAGGGTCTCGTGCGTTATCCACCTTGTCGGGTCACTGTTCTAACTTAACCCCGATGATTCGTTTTTGATGTATCAGGTTAAATAATCATTAGAAATTTTATTATATCATAAATTACGCACCCCTGCCATGCACCTCAGGATAAAGGGAATGCGAGGCCTGTGCCCTGGCTGTAATCGCTGTTGATGCGACCTCTCTGACCAATACATCTCGTTGAGAGCTTGTTAATAATGATATATAATAATGACGTTAACGCGCAATTATCAATCCAATTTAATAGGTCAGTTTCCAGAACATACTAAAAATGAAACAAATGTATAAAATATAATAATGTAAAACACTAGAAATAATGTCAAACACTTTAATTAAGTTTAAGAGAATTGTACCTTTTGTCCAAAAAACATAAAATAAAATGCTCTTTTTAACCGAGGGTATCATTTTAAAATATCACCCACACAAAAAATAGTAATAGGGATAACCATATCTAGCGGGTTTCAATCCAAAGTATCTATCAGAAGTACCCGCTGTTACTACTGCACACTAAGAATTATTGTATGTAGCAAAAATAAAAATAAAAATTGTTAAAGCGGGTAGATAAAAAAAGTAAACTTTCACTTCAAGGAATATTATCAAAGCGCCAGTTGTCCTAAACTAAACACATCTTTTCATTTATTTATCGAATCGTGCACTGCTTCTCGGTGAGTTTATTATATTTTTATAGAGGTAATAACTAAAATAAAGTATAATTAGATAGCATTATTTGAAACCTAGATAAAATAATTTTTAGATGCTGACTTGCTTGAAAAAGCCTTGTATTATCCGGTTAGTTTTATTGGATATTATTCAAGTACATTAAATTCATTTTTCGCTTATTTTTGACCATATAAATAGGACCAATTACCATGCTGTGTGTTCTGAAGATTCTAAAATCGATATAAACGTTTATTTTTAGAATAAATAATTGTCTAAAACTTCATTATCTTTACTGGCAAATGGCTTCGTTAAAACTTACTTAGTATAGCTACTTTTGCGGTTTATCTGTTGTTTATGAAATTCTTGCGAAGCTGCGAACTGTGTTAATTTAAGAGTAGTGTACTATTAGCGGATTCCCGGTACTTCGTCCGAATTTTCTCCGCTTTTGTAGGTTGTGGCATGATGTTGCAGCCTGTAAATAGCCCTCCGCGATAAATCGGCTCTCTAATACAAAAATATGTTTTCAGATCAAACCAGTACCTAGTTCCTGAGAATAAAATGCGTTCAAACAACAAACTCTTAATATTTATAATAGGTACTTGTTAGTGTAGATATTGCTAACGTACTTGAGGCCACGCGAATCATTTTTATTATATGTTTATTCATTGTGATGCCAGAGAAGTTTGTGTAATAACTCGTACTTGACCAGGTTCGATTCCCTGTCAAAATAACGCCACGACCTCGTTAAATTTGGCGGAGCGAATCCTTGAATTTTATGCTAGCATAATATGCAATATGAGTTTGATGAATTTCATGGCCCGATTTTTTTTTAAAACTAAAAGGATTGTGCTCTCGATCGATGCCATATTATTGCGAGTTCGATTCTTGCAAACACCTATTGTTATGCGTAATGATATTTTTTTTGTCAAATCGAGCAGGAGACGAGACTTATCTTTGGCTCATTCATACTAATTTATGATGATCATGACCACCCTGTCAGTCTAAACATCTGGATGTTTTTTGATTATTTTCAATATGCTTTAAGTAAGTCAATTTGTATATAACACCATTAATTTGTAAACACCGCGCTGTAATACATCTATATATCTATACATATAATAAAATTGTAGAGGTCGAATTTCTGTACAATAAAAGAAAATGCTTAAAACCGAGTCAGGGGGATGTAAAAAGTGCAATAGCACTAATCTAGATTTTTTTCGAATTTCTTATTTCTCTGTTTGTCTGTCTGTTTGCTCGCGATAAACTCCGAAACGACTGGACCAATTTAAATGAAATTTTGAACAGTAGTAGCTTAAACCATCGAGCAACATTTAGGATACTTACAATGCCTGTAAATAAAAGTTTCCGTGCGATGTAAAAAAATATTAAAAACAAACTTCAGTAGAACGAAACGCGCCAAGTGTCACTTTTTCAACCATAGACCATTGTACACAGATACAAATAACTGGAGCCCTATTTTTGAATCTTGTGATTTTCGTTCGACGTAGTGTCAAAAGTCATAGAAAAAAAATCGTTTTCGAACGAAAATCACTCGCCATATCCAAGCGAGTGATTCAAAAATAGGGGCCCTGATGTCTAAAGTCATTGTCAAACAAATGTCAATCATAATAAAACAAAGTGAAACAAAGTATTATAAATATATATTATTATTCATCATCTGTGATTGAAAGCATGGAAATTATGGAAAATTGCCTGTGTAAATAATAGGAGGAGCAACAACGCCACATGTGAAGGAGCCACAAGTGATATTAGACACTGAAGTGTTGCAATGGTCTCTCCAGTATCACCTGTTGTTGCTTACCATCACCTGTATAATGTAACACCAAAATTTTAGTAACGGTATGTATATATTACTTTTACAATTTTACCCACCAGTATGTTACCTACTGCTTTTCTTATTCATCTAAACTCTAATCATCCAAAAATTCAACTGGTAGGATTGCAGAATAATTAGTAAGAAGTGAAGCTCTTCTTCCAGAGAAAGAATTGAAGAGTTTCTTCCAGTTGAATTTGGAAAATCTACTCTCATACAGTTCATATTCAGATAATTCAGAAATTGAGGCAGACAATAAACAATATTTCTTATCCAGATCATAACCTTAGCCTCACAGTCTTTAGAAATGCCACCAATACATAGCTATCATGACAAAAACTTTGTTTCAGAGAACAAGGGGCAGCAATGTTAACCAAAACATTGTCAACATGTAAGGAAGGTTGTTGCATACCCCGCATATGCCAAACCCACTACAATTGAACAAGAAGATTAACCAATTTTTACCACCATTCAAGTGTCACACACATCACATACCTCTCCAAGATGCAGGGGAGTACAGACAGGAATGTGACTGTGGCATCTTCTATATCAGTGAATCAACAATTAGTATAGGCATGCAGATTAAAGAATACAAATAGCTGATTTATTTATATTTATTTATGTAACAAAGAACCACTTCATAATTATGTTTAGACCAACCTAAGCAACATCTCATACTGCAAGATCTCAAGACACAATAAGCTTTTTCTGGGTGGTTAGGAACGTCAATAGATATTAATGAGCGATGGTAGTTTCTTGGTCTACCTGTGACCACGGATGCTGATAATAATTAGAAAAATCAGGGCCTCTATTTCATTTTAAATAAATGTGTGGGATGTGAATCTGTAAAGTGTTTTAATGCAATGTGTAGTGTTTCCTCCATATTAGTTTGTATAAATTAAATGAAATTTTGGTACTTTATGGTACTTGCCAAAATATATATTTAGATCAATTCTTTCCACACAAGAAAGTAAAATGTTAGTAAATTAGTAGTTTTTTTTTGTGGCAAAGTACTTAGTAGTTAAAAAGTAAAGTAACCATATAATCCTATCAGACAAAGGAACTCTTAATCAAAATACAAATTGTGAACGTTCAAATAATCGGTATGGTCATAATAATTGATCACCTTTGATGTACTACTTGCTTCTTACTGTTGTAATAATAAATATACTGATTTTGTTTCAAAATAAGTTTAATAAAGCTTACTAAGCATTCTATATCGCTCTTTAGTTTTAGTGAAGTAATACAGGGTGACTTGAAGATGGGTGCAAAGCTTGGAGGCGGAAGTAGTATAGTTGAGCCATGGTTGTCTTAGACGAAGTCTCACTATTTTCTTAAATACTTATTATGTTTTTTTTATATAAAACCTAAACTTTTACAATTCAATTCATTGCTAACAATGGCCAATTTTAATGATAAGTGAGTACTAATATTTACTTTAATTAACTTATATAAATACTTTATATCTTGCGTACTTATAAGTACATACTTAAGTATCTTATTTGTAAAATAAGCCTAAATAATTAAAAACTCTACCCAAAGTCACTATTCCACGCGGACGAAGTCGCGGGCACAGCTAGTTATGTATATGCATCTAAGGCGATAAAATGGTTGTTCTAATAAGCTCTTGCTCTATTTAATTCGTATGTTACGTGTGTACGCATTGTACGGATGCTGTTACAAATGTTGCTCCTTGATCTGTATTGTATTATCGTTCAATGGTCCTGTACTTATTGTCTGATATATAACTATAAGTAAATTATCTGTTATTCACTACTAATATAATTACGCTATCCATTGTAACTTTACGTTTTTTTTTCATTTGATATTATCGAACTATTAATATTTTAGGTAGAAGACTCCGCCATGCGAAATCGTTAGATATCAATTCTTGAATTTTCTTAAACTTTATAATATAAGTGATTATGTGCATTTTTATATTTCCATGTATGCAAGCGATATAGGTTCTTCTATTGCTGTCTAAAAATAAAATAAACAAAGATCTCATTTTTTTAAAGCTATAAATTCAAATTCAAATTCAAATTCAAAATCTTTATTTCAATTTAGGTCATGAAATGACACTTATGAACGTCAAATATAAAAATTAAAATAAATGTGCGAAACATGTCTCCTTATCTTTTGGGCCCTACCAGCGCTTCGAGACAGAACACAGACAATTAGGCAAGTGCTGAGAAGAAACGCCGGAACAAACTCAGTCACCACTAGCTGCCGTAAAATCAAAATCATCAAAGGTAAGTACATCAGTTGGTGCAGGCTGGACGGACCACACATTCGTGTCGTTTAGATAGTCTTGAACCTTATAATAGCCTTTAGACATAAGCGTGTTTTTAACGTGTTTCTTAAATTTATCAACCGGCAATTCGACAAGATTGTGTGGTATATTATTAAAGAATTTTATACAATTTCCCATGAACGAGTTACTAGTTTTAACTAATCTGAAGTTAGGAACGACAAGCTTGTGTTTATTTCTTGTGTTATATGGGTGAATGTCGCTTTTCTTCATGAAATTATCTAAATTTTTACGAACGTACATTATATTGTCAAAAATGTATTGAGAAGCCACAGTTAATATGTTGATTTTCTTAAAGACCTCTCTCAGGGAGTCACGAGGACTAAGTTTATAAATAGCACGAATGGCTCTTTTCTGCAAAATAAATATGGTTTCAATGTCTGAAGCAGAACCCCACAGGAGAAGACCGTAAGACATAATACTGTGGAAGTAACTAAAATATACAAGCCTCGCCGTTTCAACATCAGTCAGATACCTAATTTTTCTAACTGCAAAGGCAGCCGAGCTTAGCCTCCCAGTTAGGGCTTCAATATGAGGTCCCCACTGTAATTTTGAGTCAAGTGTAATGCCCAGAAATACAGTGGAGTCCATTAAGACTAGATTATTACCATTTAGTACAATATTTGGTGTAAGTTGCTTTACATTAGGCAAAGTGAATTTTATACATTTAGTTTTACTAGCATTTAGTAACAAGTTATTAGTGGTGAACCAATTCAATACTTTGGAGAGAGTATTGTTTACTTCGTCAAAATTTTCTTCATGTCTTTTCATTTTAAAAATCAAAGAAGTATCATCAGCAAACAAAACTATCTCACAAAGATTTTTGGAATGAAATGGTAGGTCGTTTACATATATAAGGAAGAGTAAGGGCCCCAATATTGAGCCCTGGGGCACCCCCATTTGAAGGGGGGCACCGGAAGATCATATAATATCATATAATATCATATAATATCCAATTTGCTATGGTTTCATTTCCTTATTTTATATACTCCTTTAAACTTGCGATACAAATGTCTGGGTTTTATGTAGAGGTAGTGCAATGATTGTTAGATACAGATCGTATCGTACAAAAAGTTTATTATCACAAGTCTTATCCATTAATTTTGTTGACCACTTACCCAAACTTAGATTGTAATATTTGCTTTACCTTAATCAATTATATCGAATAAACCTTCGAATAAAACAAGGAGCAGCAGCAGCCGCAATTGATTTCAATATTGACTGGTTACCCCGGCTAAACGTTACTCGCATTTCATTCGCAGCGCTGCCAGACATAAACGGTGTCATGAAGCGGCTTGACGACATCGGCCAGTCCCTCGTCCGTCTCGCCGGCGAGCTAAAGCAATGCGTAGAAGACGTGCGTGCCGTCCATTCCCGGCTTGAGTACGAGCGGGCCTCGGCGCTGCTGGCGGCCAGCGTGGACGTACAAGTGGACGCCGAGCAGGTCACGCTGCAGAACGTGGACGACGCCGAGGCTAAGGTCAGTGAGCCTCGCTTTATGAAGGTCAGTGTCATTCCCAAGTTTGAAGAAAGATCGGTAGAACTAACTAAACACTAAAGTTGTCTAGGTCACGGTCATAGACCTTAGAGAAAAGGTCAACGACCTTTGTGCAAAGGTTACCCTCTGGATCGTATCGCCTTACCATGTATGCATGTACGAATGTCATGCGATACGTAGTCAGCAGTGGGTCTTACTTCTAGTCAGCCCCATTCGGTTATATCGCAGTGAGGGACCGATTGCCAAACACCGGTGATCCAGATGCTAGCGAGCTAGATCTGTTGCAGTTTCTTATGGCTTCGTTTGGTTGATTTCAAGTAACAGGTAAGAGAGGCGGTAACCATGATATAAAAGCTAAAACCAGTGTGGGTGGATGTCGATCTAGCCGCAGAGCAGGTAATGTAATAAATAGAAAAATCGAAATGCTGAAAAACATGGACGTTGCAGAGGAAATTGTCTTTGAGCCTTCCTTATGAAATTATTCTTAAGCTACACATTCGCATCATAACGTGTTGTGGGTGCCGAGGCTCACGTCAGTCCGTCAGTACTCTGCATTGCTTTTTCTGGATACGCTGAGGTATAAAAATCAGTGAGTTTAAATTTTAATTTCTTTGACAAAACCTAAGTCTGACTGACCCTATTTCTAAGAAAAATGTTTAGGTACAGATAACTACGCCTACACAGGGCAGGGTGACTTGGAGATCATTGGCATTCATTCGTCTTATTAAATTACTCATATGAAACAATTTATTTATGATAATCTCATCCAATATGAAGTAACAACAAATGTTTACAAATTCGGTATCGGTTTAGTTAGTTTGCGTACGCGGCGAGATTCAAAGAAAATACGCTAGCAAGCAATTTTTAACATTATTTTATATTATTCGTCGTTATTAGACAATCGCTGTAATTTATTAATTTAATTTGTAACTATGATTAATTCTAAAGAGTTTAATAAGTTTTTTCGCGGTTTCATCAAATGATATTGATTTTCCTACTAATAGGTGGAAAGTACTAGTATCATGAGTTATTAGTTTAAAATATTGCCAATGTTTTTGAAGTCAGCCTGTATAAAGTGGCTCATAACTTTCAATTCTTCTAAATAATTATACCTTTGGGACTAGTTTGTAACAAAATCCTACCTTACCTTAATTGGCCTACCTGTCTAAGTTGCTAAATGTTTGAAATGACAGCAGTGCGCGAACTGCAACCGCGAAGCGTCGGCGGAGTGTTCGCTCTGCCGCCGCACGCCGTACTGCTCGACGTACTGCCAGAAGAAGGACTGGGTGACGCACCAGATCGAGTGCCTGCGCACCGCGCCCGCAGTGCAGGCGGATTCGCAGCAGCACCAGTCCATCATGCTCATTGTGGAGAGCCAGCACCAATAGTATACAGGTAATAAAAGACCCTGATCTCTAAAGTTACAACCGTTTTTAAAAAATGATTTAGAATATTTTTAACATTTTTGTATTCTTAAAAGATGATGAAATAAACCAAAAATTGCGCACGGGCGGGACTCGGACCAGCATCTTTCTGGCTAACCGGGCCAAATGCTCTTCCAATTGAGCTACCGTGCGCGAAATTTCTGGTCTCGAATACGTCATTGCGTGACGTCAGCGCCATCTACCCGTCTGTTTATGCAACAGCGTTTATAAACAGCTTATAATAGTTTAAAGTTATCTACTTGCAAATCATTACCAATTATATTTAAGCCAAAATATGTGTTGCAAAACATTATCAGCTTTGCACAAATAATACACTTGATTAACTTTGATTTTAAACTATTATATAATATTTAAAAAGTAGTCTAAGAGCAAAGATATAATCCGTTTTATCGTCCGTACTTTTTTGTTTTACAGTTCTTCCTGCCGTGCAGCTTTTGGAGGACAAAGAAGGCGATAAAAGCGTGGCAGAGAAGTACAAGTGAGCATTATCAAGTGTCGCCGGAATAGAATTGACGTAAGGCCCAATTCTGTCGCTTTGTGTTACCATGAAATAGGTGTTCAATGAGTAGTTTTTCTTCATACGACAGATTTAGTTCAAAAAAATATCATGACCTATTTCCTAAATAAGGCCTACTGAGTATGACAGCTTCGGTAGGTAGCTAGATTTTATAGGTAAGCGAGAATGATCTTCGCCAAGTAACTTTTATAAAATGATTGGAAGTAGTGAAAAAGCTTCTGTTTTGGAAGCAGGCATTTCGTATGAAGACCAGGATGAACTAGATTCCGTACATAAAATTTTGAATATTCTTGCAGAATTCATTATCAAGTACTGGAACTGTTCCTTACATTCTAATTGGTTAACACGCCTCTATTTCATCAGCAAACATCGCAATGTATACGATTCACGAATATGGCAAAATCGTGGTCAAAGAAAAGTTTGGTTCAAGTTCTTTAACTTGATTTCACTGCTGTAATATTTTTTTGTCTATTCATTTACTATTCACGCGTCCAAGTAAATAAGACTAAATTGCTTGAACTATATCATTGAACATCTATTCTATGGAAATCGCAGATCAAGCTCTTGGCGCAAAGTATGTGTGAAAATGTTGTATATTCCGTATCTACATTATTAAAACATCTAAGTATAACAACTTCTATGTACAAAAACATGTCTATTGTGATAAAGTCTTTGATGTTCTGTTTTGTATAAAACGATTCGTCTAGCTAGCTCAAATATGAGTTTGTAGACGTGTTATCATAAAGTTTATTGTAACGGACCTAGACAACACCGCGTGTTATTAACACGTTTATTCACATCAATCACTTCAAGAGGTTATAGGTAAAGCGCTTTATTGAGACCTCGCCTGCGGGGCTGCGGGGCGCGGGGGGAGGCGAGTGCGCGGTGCGTGTTGGCCGCGGACGGGTGTATCCGCGCCGCGCGCACCCTTCACGCTCCCCGCTCGCGCCTCCTCCCGCGCCTCGCCGCCCCGCAGGCGTGTGTTCAATGAAACTATCTACATATACTAGTATGACTACGATTTTACTTCAGTAGTTTTCACTATATTTTGTACAAATTTTAAATGCCACTTATTATATCTCGTAATGTGAGTTTTAAAACTTGATACGAATGTTTAACATTATTAATGGGTTAATCTTTTAGGTACAATTTAACTTTTGCAATAATAACTAGTGTAAATTCGTTGATTAAATGCAAATCAGTCCATTAAAAAAAAAGACGTTATATCGTACGCGTTCTCATGTGATATCGACTGGAATTTTATTAAAGTTATGCAGGAGTACTCGGTGTCGGTGCTCGTCGTGTCGGTTCGGTAGTCTCTCGTGCACTAGCTGGCTAGAGATTTTACGAGGGTCAGTACCATCCTTTAGGTTTGATTGATTTTAAGCAATGTTTTAACAATTATAATTTTTGAATGTGCTTCCTAGAATCCTTTATAAATTATTTTCTTGTCAACTGGGATATAAAATACGTTTTAATGTAACTTTCCTTCATACCAATCTGAGGTTCCAAATGATATAAAAATGGCCTAAAATTATATTTGGCATGTTACCATTACAGTTATAAAGATTTGTGTAAATACTTCCCGTTACCAAATATTAATTGTATGATTGTTTTTACTTAATGTAAAAAACTTTTATAGAGTTAAGTTTTTTCCACTCTCAAAATTATTCCCGATACGCGGCTCTCAAGAATTCTGTCACATAATCGGATTACATCTAAGCTATGGTTATATCTTATAACATAATAAGTTGAAAGAAGGCATTATTAATATACGCACTTGTTACAAATTACTTAGATACTTAAGGCTTTACGACTTGTAAAGAACGCAATAAAAATGTATGTAAATAAATTTCAGCTGACCTCATTGATAAGCAATGTTTATATTAAGCATTAGATCAATATACACGCGTATTTACAATGTCTTAAATTAGCCAAATATTTTTATATAGATATGTTCTGCTATGGTGTGTAGTACTTAGCATCTACTCTCCAAGGTTTCACTCATATTGTATTTATGTGTATTTTCCTGATCAATTTGGATGTAAAGGAATATGGTGTAGGAAACTATGTTTATCGCGGATCTGTTGTATCACATGCACGTCGCCGACGCCCAAAATGAAACCAATCGTGCAAGTGAGTGTACGATATCTCCGTCTGGTTTCCTATACTGTGTAAATAACCTAGTTTTAAAGTTGTTTTTATTGAATTGGATCCCACCAGAACTTGGGTTTGGGGCCAAAATTACATTTGGTTAACTGAGGGATGGCAAGCGTCGGTTGTTGTTGTTGCTGACAATCCGAACGCTTTCCATAATCAGGGTGTCAACGAGTGGCGGGGATGTATAAACTTAATTTAAACCTTTCATAGAAAATAAATTGTTCAACGTTTTCATAATACATTTTGTTTTATTACTATTCAGCTCCATTTTGCCTATTCTAACACAAGACAGCTCATCCAGATGAGCAAATGTATTGTTTTATAAAATATTATAACTTTATTTGTAAGCGAAAACTTATATATATATTCTTTATTGCACTTATAAGATGTACAGAAAATATAAAAAGTCACAATGTGAACAAAGGTGGGCTTATCCCTAAAAGAGATCTCTTCCAGCCAACCCATAGGTCTTATCTTACTTATCTACATATGAGAGAACAAATTATTTGTAGATTAGTTATTTGGTACCGCTTGTGTGCCTTTACAAAGTTACCCGGTACTCCATTATTAAGTATGAAAAACAACATAATTCAACATATTTAACACTACATATACTACTACGAAAAGCTTAACGAAGGCATAAGCTTTGCATTCGATAGGTACAGTCGCCAGTACATCAGGTTACCCACTTTTGTTGCAAACTAGCCCTTATTACAACTGCATAAGATACCGCAGTGTTTACCTTGACGTGCTGTTACACTGTTGTCCGTACTATCAAAAAAATCGCTGGGAAACGGGACTTTATTTTTATGCATCAAAAATATCATCATTTACATGATCAGTGGGTTTGTTAGCTGCACAATGTCAGTAGCCGCACACGCTTACACGGTGGCACAGAATATATAATAGTACTAACGGTTAGGCGTGTGTAATATCTGATTTTTTCGATATCGTATCGAAACTATATATCGATATTCGATATCAGATATTGAAACTATATATTTTTGAAACTATATATTGGTGTATCGATGCGTATTTTGTATCATTGAATCTAAAACGATATTTTCTGAAACAGTATACCGTGATATCGTATCATAACGTGATATCATTGTAATTGTAATTGTAAAGGTCAGAGAAAGTAACATAGAATTGCAAATCGAAAATGCTTCTTAACGATGACAAAATAAGGTCTATTAAAAATATGCATACATTCACAAGAAAGTATTCAAATGACCATTATTGCCATACGCCTAAAGCTTATAATCCTACGAATCTCCAATTATTGCCGTTTCACTCGCACACAGACTCTCTCATTCATATCATATCTGTATCGTAGCGCAAGCTAAACCGTATTGCATCGGAATACGGTTTGATATTCCAATATAATCATGTCTCTATGAATCAATCAATATCGAGGCGTATCGTATCACATCGATGCGGCAATATAGTGTTTTGAAAATATATAGTTTTGATGCGGGGCGATATCGGATATCACGATATTGATCCAATATACGTTTCAATATCTATATACGATTTGAATCGGCCATGCCTACTAACGGTGGACAACGTTGGTAGTTGTGTGACACTCTTATTAATCTGTGGTTGTGTGCGTGCGTGAGATACAATGCGTTAAGCGCCGTTGGCTCGCCTCCCTCATCCCTTCTAAGGGATCAAAATAGTTATAACAAACAAAACATTAAAATACAAAAATAAATAAATGAAACGCTTAAGGTACGGCAGCCGAGTAAAATTTGTTAAACCCGTATGGGGTGACCCATAGACATTTAGGTTTCAGCCATAGAATTATTATCCCTTAGGAATATTAATTTTATGGTTTCAGCACAAGTATATGGAAATGTTACCTTACATGTAGAAAAAAAAGTTGTATCCTCCAGCGTTCATGTTCATTCCTTTTACTGTTTAAAGACTAGCTTGAATATTATAATTATTTAAGACACAACTGTATAAAAAATACTAATCAGAATTCCACTTCTAACCCTTTTGATTTGAATTTCGGCCTGGATTTATAAATACGTGGATATGTCGTAAAACAATATAAGGTGAGACGTGTGTTCACTGTCGCGCACAGAAAAGGAATGAGTTCTGAGGGGTAATTGTGTAAAGCAATCGTATTCATTTGACAGTTCAAAACGTACAATATGATCTGTCAAACCCTTTGTTCTTTGCCGTTTGACAGATCATATCGTACGTTTTGAACTGTCAAATGAATACGATTGCTTTACACAATCGCCTCCCTGATAGCTAAAGTGACCGACTAGGCACTAGGCAGGGGTGGGGAGGATAATGTGACGTAATGGAGGAAGTGGGGAAATACCAAGATTTTTTGTGATAATCGTGAGACCTACAGATTACTTCGTAGAGGGAACTAAAAAACCCAAATAATTAAGATTTATCTGTATTTGAGCAAAAAGCCACAGAAAATAATTATTCATCGAATCATTCATTACAAACGTTGTATGATCTCGAATAAAACAAGTGGCAAAAACTGTATCCCTATGACATTCTATATCCATGGTGTAATAAACGTTGACTGCCTCGTGGGTGTAGCGTCGGTTAGTTCGCTGGTCACCCAAGAGGTCCCGGGTTTAAATATTTTCTGGGTATTTGTCTTGAATTTTCAAGACAAATTCGGAAACAGCTCGGATTCAGGAAGTTGGTGGTGATGACACCCCCGTGCATAGGAAAGCACGGTAAGCACTTGTGTGTTGCGCACACCGTTGAGGAGCCGCCATTACCGAAAATAGGTAGAAGAATATTATAATAAGCTTTGATTAAAACAACAAAAATGATATATACAATATATTTATTATAGATATACAATAATGAATATTCGTAGTATTTAGTAAGACATTTCAATAATATGGCACTATTTTATTACAATATAAAAAGATACATACTAAACCATAAATGCAAACAATTTAAATACTGACGTAGTACTATTAAAGTGAAGTTTAAGGCACTTAGAAATGATATACATAGTTTAAGATGATTTAATTCTTAAAGATCAGTCAATGAACACAGTCTAATTAGTTATCAACGGTTTGATTGATTCTGCAGTTTTATAATATTTTAAAGAAACCCCTTTCTTTTTGTAACCAAAAGTAGTAAAAGAAATTTTCAGAATCTTTGGGGCTAGCTGAGTTATAGGTGACACGTTGTTCTACCAACGAACTAACGCAAGAGAGGGCCATTACATATTTTGATATTTAAAACCTTCTAGAAAAGTCATAGACATTTCAAAAATCAGCACAGGCAATTTAAATGTCGTTGTATATTTTCTCAAACTCAAATTATTGTCTCCACTATGCAGCCAATTGCCCTCTACAAAATTGTATTATTAAACTTCAAACATAATACTAAGAGGAATTATTCAAAAGTCATGCATGCACTCATAAAAACTTGCTAGGGAAAACGAGACAGAATTCGCCCACCAGAAGCGAAACACTAATCATTTGCGCCATTCTTAACTGCACAATAGTTACGGTCAAAATCTATAATGAGCCTCTCTCCTTCATCGTTTAATCCATCGGGCAAACGCCAACGTGTGCGTTCCTGCCCGCCGCCGTCAACGGTATGTCTACCGCCGCCTCTTTGATGACGAGGCTCCTCACGCAGCCAGTGTACCCGTGTTTAGCCTTGACTCCTCTGAGCTTGTGTAGGGGGCGCTCGTGGCCTCCGATGTAGAGCGGGTACCGCGTGTCGGTGGAGCTGGAGAGGCCGATACCGGCGTCCGAGAAGTGCCCGTCCACGCCGATGGACACCACGTGACGGGATTTGACGGCTGGAATCAAAGTGGTGATGTGATTTAGAAGGTAAGACTTTTGATATAAGTACTTCGAGGTACGTTCGAGTATAGATAGACCGCAAAATTGAGATCTCGTGTGCGAGGCACAAGGGCGCGGGGGGAAGCGATAGCGGAGTGCGGGAGGGTGTGTACCAACCGCGCGCACCCCGCATGCACCCTGCTCTCGCCTACCTTGTGCCTATAGATACAGAGAAGAGGGAATTTCTTGAAAAAAAATCAGCAACTTTTCATGCTTGAACACTCACCGTGTATCCTGTGCCAGTTGCCATCGCACAAGGTAGCCCTGCCCAGCTTGTAGCTCGCCTGGAACTCGCCCTTGCCATTCTCGACGCGCGCGACCACCTCGTCGTCCAGCAACTCGAGCACCATGTAGTCGACGCCGCCGTGCACACTCAGCAGCAGCCCCGTGCTGTTGCGAGGCTTCACCTCCATGGATATGGAGATCTCGTTGCCCACTTTGAATTTCCCGACTTTGAACAGCTGTGAATTGTCAATTTAAATTTAAGCTTAAATAACAAGTTGATTTGTCCTAGCTTAAACTGATATTAGAACAAATCGTGTTTTTTTATTATTTCGTAATATGTGAACCAAATCTCAAGTACAGTCACCGTCAAATATTTTGTAGCAGACAAGGTGATCAAATACTTCTGAACAGTCAAAGTCAAAGTAATGTAAGTTGTAAGTGCAACTTACAACTTACATTACAAGTTACCATCAATATGTAAACATAAATTACATAATTAATATCTGAGCAGATTCTGATTAGTTGTTGACTAGGATCTGCTCAGATATTAATGACGTAAATAATGTTAAAATGTTAATGGTGGCTTGTAATGAATAAAACTTATTGATATTTTATTGTTGAGAAGTATTTGGTCACCGCGTCTGCTACAAAATATATGACGGTGACTGTACCATCTTAATGATGACATCGTGTTTATTACAGATAGATTTTCACATCTGATAAAAACCGTAAGTCTAGAGTAGGTGGTTGATATAATCATGTGTTAACAAATCTCCGAGAATGTGAGCTTTGATACTTTTGCTTTGAGCTTTGAATATTGTAAACAATCTAGACATTTCTTTTTAACGAAATGGTTCATTTTACAATAAGATAAACACAAAACTTACAACCTACATAATTATTCATCGTTGTACACTGAGATCTTTTAAAATTAACATTACATTTTATTATTACACTAGCGGTCGCCCGCGGCTCCGCCCGCGTGGATGTCGGTTACCGCTGCAAAAAGCCTACCCAGGAAAGACACGGTCAGCAAACAAAATGATTCCCAGGTCAATTCACAGACACCGACACTAACATCGACGAAGCAGTTACTATCCGCAGGCTGAACAGATTTTCTTTCTGTGGATGTTAGTTGTTAAGTCCCGGAGTGCAACCCGTTGTTTTAGGATAGAAAACTTAAGCTTTTATTGTAGAGCTTCTCTATACACAACATTTGAAGTTATATTATTTTCTGGTAACAAAATATACTGATGCTCGGGAGCCCCGACCCGTGATAGGGCAACGTAAAGTTGCCTATGCGTAAAACATTCTTTTCGTAAATCAATTCCTACATGACGATGGCAATATGACATGTTGACCGATATTTGATGGGTCAACATTTGCATCATGATTTAAGGCATCTCTGAGATGAATGTAGTCATCAGCCCTCAGTCTTTGTTGATTCCGACAAATATAATTTAATCTTTCCGATATCATTTTCGCCATCATGTCAACACAATATTGACTAAATAAGTCTCTGTAATAATGTAACGGATAAAAATAGTTAGTTCTAATCTTTAATCTAAATGCATAAAATTGCATACACGAAACAGTTTTATTACGCGCAGAACCCTGCTGAGGGAAAGTCAAATAACAACCGTCTTCTCCTGTCACATTATAGGATACTGTAGTGGATCATAGGACCGATGTAGCTCAGAAACTCTTTTGAGCTGCCCGTCTCTACCGTGTAAGGCTATATCCCTGGGACGTTTGTCTTCATCGACTAAGAGAACAGCTACCTCGTTTACAGTAGGAGCAATATATCTGCCTCTGTGTGCTGTCTTTGGAGTGCGATCTGAATGAATAATTTACTTTAAATTATCTGAGAAGTTAAGTTCTAAGGGCCTTGGTAACGCCTACTTCGCAACGGGCCGGGCAGCAGAAATCGTAATATTTTAATTTCGCTGTAACTTCAGAACAAAATGTCCAATTTTAATCATTCAAAGACCAAATAATATCTACATTAACTGTAATTAGTGATGAAATAATTTATTTTGATAAGGATTAATAGCATGAGTAAAATAAACGCGTTTAAATGTCATCCAAAAAAAATATCAAGATTTTTCAATAAAAAAATGGTTATTGTGCCTCACTTGACATAGGTAGGTATAGTGTGTCGCGGACTTTTTTGTAGATATTTATAAGATCTACAATTACTTAGAACATTTTATGGTTCTATCTATAACACTTTAGGCAGGGTACGCAAAATAAGTTAACTTTTTTGGTTGATTTTTTACACCTTGTGTCCGAAAATCCCTAATATCTTACGGAACCCTATTTTTGTTCAAAATTAAATATAGCCTATATCACTCGTCGATAATGTAGCTTTCGAATGGTGAAAGAATTTTTAAAATCGGTCCAGACAAACAAACAAACAAACAAACAAAGTTTTCCTCTTTATAATATTAGTGTAGACAAACAAACAAACAAACAAACAAACAAACAAACAAACAAACAAAGTTTTCCTCTTTATAATATTAGTGTAGATTACTTTTAAAACATATCAAAGGATTGTTGAAATTATTTGACAAGTAAAGAAAAACGAACTTTAAATCGAAGGAAATCCTAGTGCATCGCTGTGGCGCTATCTCTGCACCATATGGGTAAACACAACTTAGGCTGAAGACAGAATCTTTAGGTTACCAAAGCGGATGTTAACATAAAAATTTGTCGCGCTTAAGCCTTTCTTACATTGTTAAATAAAATCTATATCAAATTGACGTGCATACCTTGATGTAGTTACTATCGGTAGAGGAGCGAGAGGGCCCGAAGTAGACGCCGCCCTCGACGTTGTCGGAGCAGCGCAGCGAGTTGACGCGCGCGCGCACGTCCGACACGGGCTGCCCGTTCATGGACAGGCCCCGCAGGCAGCCCTTGAAGGGTTGGTAGAACTGAAATAGAGCATTTTTGACTGTAGTGAGAAAAATACAGACTTATGTCATTCATTCAATGGTTGTCATCCTCACGACAATCGAAGAATAAATTGGCACGCCAATTTATGTAAATTAATAATTATGAAGTAAATGAACATATCAGATCGTTACTGTGTAAAATGTGTATTTCATAGAATCCGAACATCAAGTTTGATAGTAATCTTCGAAGCTATCTATAGCCTCGCCGTCTACGTTGAGCTATGTTCTTTATTGTCTGTTTATCTTTGCTTGTCTGATATTGTAAACAATCTTGACATTCCTTTTTAACAAAATAATACATTTTAAAATAAGATAAACAAAATACTCTCGACCAACATAGGCAGGCCAGTCATCGTTAAACACTGAGATCTTTTCAAATCAAATAGTTTATTAATTTTATTCACTGTTATTATTTTAAAAGAAACAAAAAGATTGTTTACATTATTCTTATAGCAAAGACTAACAAATTATAAGTACGCTCACCGGCAGATGTTTAGTATTAGTCATGTTCAGCCGCAGCCCGCCGTAGAAGTAGGGCGGCGTGAGCGCTGCGGGCGCGTTACACTCGACGCTCGCCTCGCCGACGCGCTCGCCGTCGACCGTCAGCTTGGCGTGGCCGTCGCGCCGGACGACGGTGACGGTGTGCCACTGCGTGTCGTTGTATAGTTGCGGCCAGATGATGTGGCCGTCCTCGCCGCCGCAGTTGAACGCCAGGTTCAGCTGTGAATTTCAAAGTTGTTAGTGCTGTTTTCTAACTCAGGACTTATTTAACTTGAACCGACAGTTACTATCATGCACGCATGAGTATTGCAGGATGTACGGTCTAACTAAACCATACATTTGTTCAATCTGGTATTTTACTCTGCTGTACCATTTTTCATGCCCATCAATTCAGTACCAATTCGACCGCCGTATGGTGTGTACACGTACTAATGTAATAATAAAAGTAGAAGTTTGTATGGATGTTTGTTACTTTTTCATAAAAACTCAACTGAATGAATTTTGAAGCAACTTTACAATAGTGTGCTTCATACACTGAAATAACACAGGTTCATAATGATGTTTGAGAAAAAATATTTACTCTGTGAAGCCGATGAGAAAGCCTTTAATTATCCAATAAATGAATTAAAATCAATAATCATTTCTGTAGATATACTCTGAAACAGCTATTACATTATTATCTGGCACTGGAATGCCTTTAACTGGCAAGCGACAAGATTTGATATTTGGACAGTAACTGGCATACAATGTGAGGGGTGAGCCGTGGGCCGCAAAACCGGCACGTTGGAATAGGAATAGTATGAATATAGGCATGCAAGGATGCAACTTGCATGCAAGATTAGCTTGCAAACGTATACACGTTGCGTCAGTAACTTGCACATACTGTTAGCAGGCATGAAAGCTACTGGCCCGTTTTACTTTAATCGGGCTGCTATTACTGAAAAGAAAAGAAGAATATAGTGATAACATACAGCAGCGTTCCTGAGGTACAGCGCGAGGTACTGCCGCGGCGCCTTGTCGGCGAGCGCGTACAGCACGAGCCCGCCGTGCCGGTCGAACGTGCGGAACGCGACGGACAGGTCGAACCCGCCCAGCTGCCGGCCGGGCAGCTTGCCGTACTCTATGCGGCTGTCCTCGCGGGTACCTGGACAACATTACACATTGTTATAACGTTCATTGTTACTGGAAATGAGTAATTTTCTCACATCACTTTATAGCTCTCACTAGATGGCGTTGGAATAGCTTTAGGAACATTTAAATCGCGTTGGCAGAAAACTTTAGATAAAGAAAAAAATCGAGTCGAGCCGAATCCTATGACGTTTGTCAATTTGGCATAACTAGTGATAAAGTGAGTAAGACGTCGCCATCTCACTCACTCTTACTTATCACTGTGAAACTGCTGCACTGCTGTAAAATGCGTTAATAACTTATTTTTTG
Organism: Pyrausta aurata; assembly: GCA_963584085.1. Classification (NCBI taxonomy): domain Eukaryota; kingdom Metazoa; phylum Arthropoda; class Insecta; order Lepidoptera; family Crambidae; genus Pyrausta; species Pyrausta aurata. Next base: position 10,605,865 of record OY757251.1, read on the forward strand.
TCCTTATTACGAATTTTATTTACTAAGATTCACATTTTATATTGGACTAGCAAAGATAAAAAACGGACTTTAATAAACAACTCACCAAATCGGTACCCCTCCTCGGGATCCCCTACGTCGTAGAAGGGGTCGTAGGCCAGCTTGCAGCCGGGCTCGGGCTGCGGCGGGGGGCGCGCGGTCGTAGTCGGCCGCCGCGTGGTCGTCGCCGGCCGCTGCGTCGTCGTCGCGACGGTCGGCGCTAGTGTTGTCGGCGGGGTCACCACCGCGTGGAATAGATCCACTGTGAAATTGAGTAAATTAATTCGTTCATTATTTTAGTTAGTCTTAAACGAGTTTGCTTTGGGTCGAGACAAGTTGCGGACGAGTTTTGTCATACATATTGCAAGCATAAACGCAACTGTCACTAGTGGCTTAGTGGCCATGTTAAGCACTTGCATCGCACACTCTGCCACACGATTTTTTTTATATAATAATGGCGGCGACAAAGTCATTAGTGGCTGACGAATAGTAACTCAATGTGAACTTGCTTTACTTTAGTGGCCGCGGATAGTGACTCAATGTGCGCTTGCTCAACGTTAACGGCCGCAAAGTGACTCAAAGTGTGCTTGCTTTACGTAAGTAACCGCAAATAGTCACTCAATGTGCACCTATACTTTAGTGGCGGCGAAAAGTCACAATGTGTTCAAATCAAACCTATTAATGATCTGGTAATAAAAAATATAGTAAGCGTGTTTATATTTCGCTAACACTATTATGAACTTACCTCTATTGACGTCTGGATTTTCCTCGTCAGGTTCTGGTACGATCGGCGGCGGCGCCTGCGTCGGCACCGGCAGCAAGTTCGTCGGCGGCGACTGAGGCACCCATGGCCCGTCTGCAAGGAAACACATTGTTGCGATGAGCAAGATTTTTAAGAGAATCTCCGTATTACTTCATAGGCTATAGAATAGTGGAACGCAAGTAAAAAAGATAAAGGAAAAAAGGCGAATCTTCATAAGTTTGTAAACGATTTCGTCTTTCCACGAAAGGCCAATCTAGGACTGATTGACATAAATTTAAGGGCTGCCATTGCTAACAATGAGCTATATCACCCGCTGACGTGACATCCCCACACTTTTTAATAGTTCATTATCTAACCGTCGATGCAGGCATCGGTATCTTAATAACTTTGACTGCGTAGTCTTTGATGTAGCCGTAGAAGCGACCTTACTGCCTACGTTCTATTCGTGTAAGCTAGTGGATGTTAAGATCTTACCACGAGCTATTCAACCAAAAGAAGTAACATCTCCACACCGTCTATAAGTCACTCTACTTGAGCTGAACGGCTCAAGCAGATTTAGTAACTTTCCTTTAATGTGGCATCTGCTATTCATCCTTGGAAGAAAGTCATACTGAACACACTATAGTCTATAGCGAATACATATCACTTACCAGGAGCCATTCCACCCGTTGACGTGATATCTCCGCATCGTCCAAACGTCACTCCATTTGAGCTGAACGGCTCAAGTAAATTGAGTATCCTTCCATTAATGGTGGCGTCTGCAATGCATCCTTGGAATGGCACTTTACTGCCGACGCGGCCGCCGACCACGTAGCCATTCTGGACGCCGCCCACGAAGAGAACACCTTCCAGTATCTGAAGAGGCGCGGGTGGGGTGTCTGAGCTGTGGAGGTAGAGGTTTGGTTGGGTAGGTGATAAAGATGGGATTGCGTTTGCGGTGACCAATGTGAATGGCCGATGGGTCTGACATTTAAAAGTCATCGTCTTCGAAAAAGAGACTAGAAACGAGCTGATGATCTTCTAACAGACTATCATGAAACATGGCTAAGAACACCCAGGATAAAATTATTTATGACACAAAAAATAAATAAAAATCGGTTCATCCGTTTGGAGCTACGATATCATAGACAAATTAAACTTATAACACCCCTGTCTATTCGCGTCAGGGGTTAAAAAGTTTTTTGATAAAATACGTAATATGCTTGGGGTTATCAATTAGATACAGCTGTATTTTGATCTGACTGTAGCTCGATCATGGTTAAAAAATGGGTTAATTGACTAATAGTAAGTGTGATGTACTTTGTAACACCATATCCAACTTGTGACTTGCAAAAAAATAATCTGAATCTGAATGGCAAAAGTATAAAAAACTTTTTAGACGCGAATCATATTCTGGAAAGCGTTTGTGGGTGGTACTCACCTGAAGTAGTCTATGTCGTCTACGTAGAGCCTGAGGTGGTGCTTGTTGTGCACCACAGTGAGCACGTGCCACTGCGAGTCGTTGTACGCGCTCAGCCCCGTGTCCAGCTGCTCGCGCTGACTCATCAGCACCAGCCGGCCTGTGCCGTTACAGATATAAGCATAAAAGTATGACATACAGGGTGTCTCAGTACTTGACGTCAAGCCGAAATAAAGTGAGTAGACAAGTCACAATCGATATCAGAAGTATGATAGGATAGAACAAAATTACATTTCGTGATCATGATCGTAGCTGTCACTCTAGTCTATCCAATAAAAAAACTGAGTATAGATCATTTACAGTTCTCATTTGGCCAAATTATCAAATTCAAACAATTAAGTTACTATTGACACAGCAGCCATGGCCCTAAGACTTTCGTATATGCTCATGTCATGCCAACTGCCATTTTTTACACCATCAGTCTGGCGTCAGTCTGTTCCATAAGTTAAGTCTAGTCGAAATGATCGTGTAACCTGCACGGACTGACAGACTGAAGAAAATGAAATTGTGAAATCTAGTAGATCAAATTTAAAAAAAAATATTCCAAAAAATATTTAACATTCACATGACTTAAAAAATAACATTTTAAATGGGCCTCAAAATCACTCGAACTGTCATGACGTCTGTAATGACGTCATAACTTAAGCCTAAAGTGTTCTTGACAGCAAAGTACTATGAAGAGTTGTCTATGAAAGCAAAAAAGCCCGCCATAGTGCAAGGCGTGACGTCACATCTTCTTATGGGCGTTTACGGTCACAAGACCAAATGTGTGTTTTGGACAAACTTAATTATTTAAAATATTAGAAATCCTAATTTAAATACATAAATATATTTGTTTTTAGACCTCTCCATACCATAATTAATTACTAGAAACTACCAACACTGTGATTTATTATTAGTGGAAACAAGCTTGGTCTATCACCCTGGTTTTAATCCTTATGAACTGATCTGACTCTAGACCGAACGTGTAATCTTAGCCTGACAAGTGTCACTCACCCTTGATGAGCGAGAGCGAGACGCTGTCGGGCATGGTGGGCGTCTGCATGCGGCTGACGTAGAGGAACAGCAGCCCGTCGGGCCGCGACGTGCGGAACTTGAGCGTCAGCTGCAGGTTGTCTGAGGTGAGGTCCACGTAGCGTAGGTAGCTGTCTGCGCCTGACAGCGACACTAGGGACGCGAACTGGGAGAGAAACAAGGCATCTCAGGGAATCAAATTCAGTAGTGTGAGACTATAGGCCGACCGCAAAACTGACACGTTTCTGACGTCACTTTTGTCGCTTTTATTTACATTTCCCTCCCAATTAATGTACTCCTTATCATTGCTATAAATTAAACGATCTTTCTTTTACCTTGAAGAAGAACATTTAATTCATAATAAAAAATATGGAGTACATTATTAGGGAGAAAAATATAACAAAAGTGACGTAAGAGATGTCTCAGTTTCGCTGTTTACCTATAGTGACCTCAGTAGTAAGGTGGGTACTGACCAACGTTACGAGGTGTAATGTAACATGTTACACAGCGAGCATTCGTGCAGTCAGTACGTCGTGTTACAAAGAAACCAGCGAACAACGAGCCGCAAGTTGCTCGTCGGTTTTTTGGCGAATCCATTGACTGTTACGCGGTTTTGTACATAGTTTCGACGAGCATGTTATGCCGATTTTAGAACACAGCGTAATATGCTCGATGCGTAACACGCTCGATGCGAATGTTACATTACATCTTTCACACAAAACATTACTGTCACCAGTGTCAAATGGCATAAGAACAAGCGCGCACTGAAACCACAAATTTAACAATTTCCATTAATCTTGAGCTGATATGTTGTCGATCTTTTCCGGGTTAAAATTAAGTAGGTATGTGTCCTACGAACAACAGTGAGTCATTAGTACGCATAGAGAAGCTATACCAAGCAAAAAATGATATGTGCGACACATTTTTTGCTTGGTACGTCAAGATTGTGACGAATTTCTTGAAATTTTAATTTCGAACATGAAACCATTTGTACGAGTTGACGACAGGTGGCGTCAATTCAGTTCTGCTATACGCTATTATAGTAAGAGTAGTTCAATGACTAACAGCATCATATTTCATTTCCACTTACTTGGCAGCCGTAGCCCATGCCGATGGCCTCAATGTTCTCCGCGAGGTCGATGTTGACGCCCTCTATGCTGATCTGCCGCAGGCACCCGTCGAAGCCAACGTTCTTCACGTGAACTATGCCCTTGTTGTTGCCGCCGAAGTTCATAGTGTCTACTGCGGTTATTTCCATCACGGGCGATGGGGATACCGCGCGTAGGATTTCGTCATCGACCTGTGATGAGATGGTTTGCGGTTAAGGCCTGATTTTAGTCAGATAAGAATTATTCGTCGAACAAAATACAATATGGTTGAAAAAAACACCTTCTTGTCAGCAATCATTTACGTAACTGTCATTTGAAATGAGTCGCTCTATACTTTATCAGTCAGTTATGTTTTATCTGAGGTTTGAACAATCGCCCCTAAGTCAAATTTATTGAGACACTAGTGGTCCTAGCCCATTTCGTCGTTTGAAAAGCTACATGATTTTTTATTCTTATCGCAAGGTAAAAGAGCGTTACATTATAGCAAAAGATAAGTCGAATAATGGTGAACTAAACTCGAGCAGCTGAATGCTCTGTGCCAATGTTCCCGACAATATTGGTACCTCTGCTATTACCCGGTTATCATACGAATGGACCTGTCATGTATGTCACGCCCTTCCCGCTTCCTCACTCAGCCACCCGCGTTCGTTCGTTTCGTGTCAATACCGTAAATTTTTCATACTTTTCCTTGGGTTACCACGCAGCGACAGGACATCGTGTGTCATTTTTAACACGCTTTTATTAGCTTCACTTGTAACTATGTAGGTATTTTTGCACACGCTCTGAGTTCTGATGACAATACATGACTAGCTAATAAAGGTCATTACAAGTCCATTATGGCGGCCGCCCCAAGATGGCGGACAGGCTATTTGAAATGCACCTTCATGATATGGGTATCAAATGAAAGGGGTTGCTGTCAAGAATACGAAAAAAATGACACGTGACTTAAATCTAAAATGGCGGACATCCAAGATGGCGGATTGGCTATTTGAAATGCACCCTCATGATATGGGTATAATATGAAAGGGTTTGCTGGCAAAGCGTGTTTTTTTAGTTTTTTATGCTATTATTATGCCATAGTCTACTTAACTGACTGGCTGATAACTATACCTTGAGCGAGCAGTTGGCAAGGTATCTTCCGGCGTCGAGTTTGTGCCATTTGCCGTCATTGTACTTCTTCTGTGTGCCGTTGATCACTATTTCCTGAGTATTGCCGAGAGACACCTGTGAACAAACGCCGTGAGTTAGAGAACGTTTTCTTTGATTGAGACGAAAGGGCGAGTAACAGTGAGAGACCAAATGTTAGAAGACTGGCAAAGATCCTTTGTTGTGAAAAGTTGATGCATACGAAACTACTGATACCTATTAATTCGTTGATCATGACAGTTTTAGACCTTAACAGTAATCTTTTTGAAAGAAAGTAAGAAAGAAAAAACGTTTATTCAGCACCAAAATATTTTTACATTTTTTTTTTGTGATCATTGTGCTGTAGTTTTCTTCACCGACCAGAAACATCAGTCCGTGGGTATGCCCTCAAATAAGTCCCAAAGAGCGGAGGTTTTTTAAAACAACAATTGTCTTTTCACAAGACATTTCTAGAACTGACCTGTAAGTACACAGCTCCGTCTTGCATCTCAACCGAGAAGAAGTAGTCTCCTTCGCCGACCAGATATATCAGCCCGTTGGGCGCGTACGTCCTGAAGTATAAGAGCACGTGGTTCTTTTGAGGCACGATGTATTCTCTCGCCGGCATCGTCACGTAGGATTTGCCGTTGAAGCGGTACTCTTGCGGCCCGGAGCTCGACGTTATTAGCTTGTCTCTGAAAATCACAAAAGTAATATTACTATTGGTTCAGATAGAATTTTGGTAAATTGGTTGCTCTTCAAAGTGTAAAGGATGAAGAATTTGCAGAATGGTCTACGCATTAAGCTTGTTCTTCCTCCTATTGCGAGCGAGAGAATGAAATAGTACGTAGGTACGTAACAGGGAGCCTAACCACTTTCAAATGAAAATCGAACATACAACATAAAACAGGCGTCACTTCAAACAAAAGATCACGCGAGGTGCAAGCAATATTCGCTTTTATGATGGTTAGGCGGCAGTGACCTCTATAGTACCTTTCCGACACAACTATCCTACTACTATTATAAAGGCGAAAGTTTGTATGGATGTATGGATGTTTGTTACTCTTTCACGTAAAAACTACTGAATGGATTTGAATGAAACTTTACCACAATATAGCTTATACATCAGAATAACATATAGGCTACAATTTAGGGCTCTGCAGTGCTTACTTAGTTACCGTATTTCTTACTTATTACTAGACTAGACGGGACGAACCTGAAGTCCACGCGAACGGAGTCGCGGGCAAAAGCTATTATAAAATAATTTGATTGATCTTCAGATTTTAGTAGCGCACATTTTATAAAGTACCGCTTAGACAATGGAATTTTCATTATTGTGTAAAATAAATGAAGGTTGAACGAAAATATGTCAATTTTAACTCACCTCTGCCTCGCCCCCTTCAAGTTGGCAGAGCTGATCGAATTCCACAATCCCACCGGCGTATCCCCAATCACCAGCTCCTCGATCTGTCCCTCGAACGCCGGGAAGCTGATGCCTTGCAGCTTGGCGTCCGAAGGCACACCACCCACGTACAGCTTGGACTTCTCCTTGTCCAGATTGAAGATGGTATGTTGCCCAGGCAGAACGGCCTCCTTGGCGTGCGTCAGTTCTGAACCGTTGTCTAGGCTCTCGCGGATTGATAGTTTTACGTTGCGACCCAGTCTGGAAATAAAATGGTATGTTATTATAATGGAATGATCAGGTAAGTGTGCCTTATTTTTCAGCGATCAAATTTAACTATTTTTATGGCTTTGGATGACAGGCAAGCAACTGCGTAGGTGAAAACATCATCTTCACGCCTGTATAAAAATACTGATTTGACGAGCTTAACGTGAGCTTTTGACCGCTCATACGCCAATCAGAGCCATAATATCAAGTGTAAGTATCTAAAGGTCAAAGTCTATTTTACATGTAAGATAGATTTAGCACAGGAATTCGAATATGATACATATTAATAGTTGTACGAAAAATGTTGCATTCATTCGAATCCTCATAATATGTTTTGTTTTTTAATCCGAGAAACTCTCGAACCAAATACGTATCAGTATCTCAATCACGAACATTTGATTTCGAGAGATTTGTAATCGTAGCTAGTTTACGTCAGTCAGCAGCACGAAGCACTCCCGTGTCGTGTAGTAAGCTCGAAAGCATTACCGCAGATGACGTCATACTAACGTAAATATGGCACGTCCAGAAACAAGTTAAACGATATATTGAACTAAAATTATTGAAATATATTATGTTAATCGAGTGTCACAGTTTAAGTTTGTTTTATGTCCGGTAGAGACGATTTCAAATTCTCATACTGATAATTACGTTACTATACGAATACTTTGACGCAATCACTCGTGATCGGGGTACAGAACTAGTGGGGTACTGATAAGTATATTATACGTTACGATATATGTACACTCACCTATCCACCACGACTTGGTACCAGCGGTCGTCGGCGACGTACTTGTCGCTGCCGATGCGCGCGGGCTCGCGGCCCGACTCGAAGCTGTCGCCGATGTCCATCACGAGGTACGGGTAGCCGTTCTGTATGCCCACTACCATGAAGTCGTCCTGGAATAGTGAATTGTTTTAAAAATAATCATGAGAGTAGAGTTGTAATTTTGTTTTTGAGCGTGCGTGACGACAGCGTCACAAACTATTGGAAGACGTTGAAATTTCAAATGGCTGGCTGGCATTACGAAAAGTAATGAAACAAAAGTTATTTCAGTGAAAATTGTATTATCTGTGTCGATGTTTACGTACCAATAAAATATAATGCACGGTTACGTAAATTTTGTACTAAAATTGCGACAGACGTCCACCGCCTTTTTTGGTCACTGCGAGCTCAGTCATTCAGGTTCCCCCACCTTCTACTTCGCACACAGCCAATAAGAATAATTTACTAAATCTTGGTTCCAATAATAAATTTAAGTTCCAATAATAAAAACCAAGAGATTTTAGTTCTCGTATAGGTTTAAAATTATTCATTTGACGTTGATAGAGACAGAAATACGATTTAATCCAGGATTAGCGTAATTCTGGTTTAAATCATTATGCGCAAGTTGGGCTTAGTCACTTAGTTTAAATCTGTCTTCAAAATTATTCACTTACCGAATTAGTCCTTCTCAGATTGGTATCCTTAGGGTTGCCCAGATACAGCAGGAAGCCGTCCTTCTCCTTAGTCCTGAAGTAAGCAGACACGTGGGTAGACGTGGACATTTCGTCGACGGAGTCGGGCAGGCGCGGCTGGAGGGTGGAACGACGGTCGAAGGACACTCCCACTTGAACGCGGTTGGCTACTGCGCGGGCCTGGACAGAAAATGTGGATCGTTTAATGATTCATCATCATCATTATCAGGCAAGGGACGTCCACTGCTGAACAAAGGCTTCCCCCACGGCTTTCCACAGCGGCCGATCACTAGCGGTCATGCAATCTTAAGAGGTCATCTGTCCATCTTGTAGGTGGATGTCCTATGGAGCGTCTTTGGTCAAAAGGTCTCCAATCTTGAACTTTTTCCACCGGCTGTCAGATATATCAAAGAAATGATTGCTGATAGCATTATTTTGGACTAAATTAAACACAAATCAAGATATTTCGTTGTATGTTATCTTCTATCAAAGCATTGTATAAAACATTACTTTCTTTTCATGGTCAGATTAATGCACTTACATGTTCATCAGTAAAATAGATTGGTGATTATAAATAGGTATTTTAACGTTTAATAACAACAAATATAAGAACAAAATAATAAGAACAAAATAATAACAAAGATAGAAAGTATTGAATGACATTTAATAATGATAATTATGTTCTTGATTATAATGGCTGATTGCGTTGCAAACGCGTAGTTGTAAACACACAGACTGCAGATGCACTTTTTGATTGTAGATTGTCCAATTGCAATATCTTAAAAACGAATCGTTGTTATCTGCAAAGTATTTCACTCTAAACTTCAAACGGTCAAAAGTATCATTTTTGACCTTATTGATTCACTGCGAAGGAACATTTTTGTTTGACTTTTGGACAATTAATCGTTAGTAGTCAAAGATAATTATTATACGAATATTTAATAATCCTACTACTATTATAAAGGCCAAAGTTTGTAAGTATGGATGTATGGATGTATGGATGTATGGATGTTTGTTACTATTTCACGTAAAAACTACTGAATGGATTTGAATGAAACTTTACCACAATATAGCTTATACATCAGAATAGCATATAGGCTACAATTTTTGAGGTTTCTAATGTGAGGTCGTACAAAAACACATTTTTTGCGCTACTAGACGGGACGAACCTGAAGTCCACGCGAACGAAGTCGCGGGCAAAAGCTAGTAAAAGTATAAAGATGAAAGACGGTGATAAACAAGGTCCGCTAATAAATCCATGCATTTTTGTCTTTGTTTTATGTCCTTTACCTGTTCAATGAGCTCTTTCAGTTTGTTGAGCTTGTCGTCGGCCTCTTTGTGTCGCTTTTCGAGGTCTTCCTGCATCATCTTCACGGCTCTGTATTTGGATTTAGTCATCGGGTCTGTCGCTTCCACGTCGCGCACTGGAAGAACAGATATTTGTAAGAGTACAGATTGTTTTATTTGCTTTGAAATTGAAGTACAGAAGATCTCCGTTAACGAATAGCATGCAAAGGAGAGAAGATAGTGGGTATCGAAAAGTAAAAACTGAAATATAAAATACAAATAAACTTATAGAGGTATTGAATGTTTTCAAAACGTCGATTGTCAAAATGGCAACCACTTTGAGGGAGTTGAGTTTCGATCCCCAGAACGAACCCCATTTGGGGATATAGGGGTTTTTCTGGGATGAAATTCCATGTAGGAATTTTTAATTTTATTTAAAGACTTTATTGCACAAATCATGGTGTACAACGAAAGAAGAGGAAACGCCCTAAAAGTTTGTCGGCTCGAGTTAAAAAAACACTTTGTATACTCACGGTAGCTCTCGATGTTAGACATCATCTTCTGTCCCTCGTCAGCCAGCTTGGGCAGCGACAGCGCCCACTGCTTACTCGCACCGAGGTCTGAGCCGAACTTGGACATGACGTCCAGGGTGTTCCTGATGGTCGCATTCACTCTGTCCGCTTTGTCGATCTCTTCTTGCAATGCGAAGGCTGGCGGTTTTGGGAGGGAACTGGAAGTGATAAGATATGTATGTAACATTTTTGTTTTTATAGTGTTTTGTTACTATACAAACTTAATAATATAACTTGCACTTGGCAAATTAACCTGTATACCATAGCTTACACATAAGAATCTTATGATCTTATGTTAAGATTTGATCAGGTCAAATTTTGATGGAAAAGCTACATAACATTTTAGTCAAGGACTTTTGGTTTCGCTCTGCGACTGCTCACGATACTCTTCACAGCTCATAGTAAAGTTATACATGACGTTACTTACAGTTGAATAGCGTTGTCCACCACGAAGGCGTCATCCAACACGAGGCGGGCGTGTTGCAGAGCTGCCTCGGCGCGGGTGTGGTTGGGCCTGAGCCCCGCTTCAACAGTTTGTAGCGCGTCGGCTGCGCGGGCCAGGAGCACTTCAGAGCGGTTGTGAGTTGGTCCCATGCGGTCGTTCAGGATGTTATTCTGTGAATAATATCAAGGTTTAATCAGGTTTTGAAGTAGATATAGGGAGACAGCATACAGTCGAATCGCCTTTTGTAATTTTGTTAATAAAACTAATTTATGATATCAAATTAATTATGAGTTTAGACACTAGTGTATTTTGTAGCGCCTGTAAAAAATGTTAAAAATATTTTCAAAAACGCACTCATTTATTGATACAGTTACAATCGCTGAAAAGTATTTTCACACGAATGACACACGACATTAAAAGGAGGCAAACTCATATTGTCATTGGCTGTTTCACAGTTCGAAATAAAACCTATATGATTTTGACGTTTTTAATCAATTAAGGGCCGATTTTTCAAACTTCATATAAAACATAAGAGACTGATAAAGTGACTGACTTTAAAATGCTAGTTAGATAAATGATTGCTGACCAATAGTTTGACGTTTTCAAATTAGCCATTTTATATTTTGTTTGACAAATATTTCTTATCTGGATAATGAAAAATCAGGCCTAACTCTTACAAACAATAGGTAAAAGTTAAACTTACGACAGCAGTAGCGTTGGTGTCAGCCGCCTGGGCGAGCTCGGCGGCTTTCCTGGCGTCGTTGATCTCCGTCACAATGAGCGAGAAAGCCGACGCGGCGCTATATGCGTCCTTTGTTCGCGTGTTGTTGTTTTCGCGAGCTGCAATCGCGCGCAGGTTGTCAGCCTGGGGAAGATAGTGCCTGTGTTAAAAGTAATGCAAGCAAGACAGGTGGTCTTATTTAATTATGGGAATCGATGAGAACGGATTATATATTAAACAAAGGAAATTGAATCCCGTTAGTATACTAATAGCTGAGCCGCTATAAAACATAATAAGTAACGTAGAATTCAAATGTGTCTGTGTTATGTTTCGTGTATGATATGGATGGTATTGTATACACATCACTTCTGTTGTTTGACGACGCATTTTGTGTAGCTATTTAAGTGTATTATTTACATTAACAATGGCATGCTGCTATTTATATATTTCCATCAATTAGCTATTTATCACCTATTTAAGCCTAAATGCAAGTATTAAATTTTATATTTATGTTGTTAAAAATAATGGCAATTTACCCGGGTCCTGAGACTATTAGCATGGTCCGCTGCTTCCCCAAGAGCCTGCGTCAGCGCCGGCATGTCTTTCTCCAAATTATTCAGCCTCTCATCCATATTTATATTGGCATCTCTGTTCCCCGTAAGTGCCCTAGCCGCTTCCGAAGCGACGTTTGAGGCGGAAAGGTTGGCGACGGCTGCCACATCTTCGGCCGCATCGATGAGGTCCTTCATCGCGGCTTCGTTGAGCTTCGTGACGGATAGGACTTTGTTGCCGAACTTCGATTGCCTGGTATAATTTGAAAAACCTTGCTTTTAACAAAAAGTTACCAAGATTTCTTTGACAGAATTAGTTTACGGGAAACTTGCATCCAGCCCTTACAGAGCGCATAGACGTAGTCACTAAACGAAAATCAGAAATTCAAACTCAAGTTTTGCCAAAGAGTAATGGAAAGGAGCATGTTGGATATTACAAGGATCGATATGATCCGGAATACCACAATACGCTCCAGAACTGGTATAGCAGACGACAAAACCGAAGTGGGAGTGGGGGTGGGGTATGTGTGCAGGATGCATCTAGATAGATGGGCCAATATCGTCACGCGATGAATACCACCACAGGGCTACCGCGAAGAGGTAGACCTAAAAAGAGATGGCGTGACGACTTGATCAGCTTTGCAAGAGATTGGGTGTTATTAGCTGCTGACAGTGACTAATGGAAAGTTGTGGGGAGATCTTAGCCCAAGTATATAAAATAAATTTAAAATACGGGAAAATAAACAGATTATTTGATGCTAATCTCGAACGAAATAACGACAATTTGCTTTACTTTTAACGTGTACAAAATAATCGGCCTTTTAAGCTAAACTAATGTAAGCATCCTGGATAATCTTTTTATTTGATGTTTTAATTATCCTTTTCAGAAACGAGAAACAGTGAAGGTATAAAAAATGTTTTTTTTTTTATTTAAATAGATTTAAAATGACTATTGTTCCATACCGGTTTCTCTCGTTGAATTTTTCAGCAGCAGCAGAAGTGTGTTGCGCTAGATCAGTGAACTCTAGCAGATCCTCGAGTTTCTCCTTCAATTGGTGCGTCGAGTTTACGAGACGCTCAAATTTCTGATGAGATAAGAGTAAGAAGAATTAGTTTTTCTGTTAGTTATAGGTAACCATCCCGCGGGATAGTCAAGGCTCTCCTGATCACCCGACCCCACTCAGGCGAGGAGGGAGGCACCTGTGTTTTTTATTGGTTATACCTGCCTTCGTGCAGGGGAGGCCCACATAACCCCCTCTGTCCCCACCGGGAGGGCATGCGTAACGCATTTTTCACAGGTCGAAAAAAATAGTTATTAGGTAACTAGGGTTTTGTATTGCGGCAAGTCAACATATTTTGATAATCATTGTTATTATTGTGGTTACATAGAAAAAGTAGGTATGCGATTAGTTTTGTTAAAATGAAAGTTAGAATTAAAACTAGTCTTATTAAAGTTTTGGAAAAAAATACGCTTGGTGAGTTTTCGTATATTTTTAATTTATAATTAAGCAGATATTTTACCGAGATTTCACCACATCGTTATCATATATCATATAGTTTTTCCAATGGTTTAAAATTTCACTTTATACTACCCTAACCCTGAATCCAATGCCTATGAAGAATGGTACCATTACAACAAAAATAGCCCTTTAGTTTTTACTGTCTGTACTATTATATATTTATGATTAGTATATTTATTACCTTAGCCTGCATAGTGACGGGCTCGATAAAGACGTTCATGCGTTCAATCTGCGCGGTCGCATTCCCGAATACGCTGTTCGATTGCAGTAGCGCCGGTTGCAGGTTCTTTTCTGTAAACAAGTGTTTTTTAGGCACTTAGTAAAGATGTGACTGTGATGTTTAAGCGCCTCGTTGGTGTAGTGATTAGTTCGCTGGTTGCTTGAAAGAGATCCTGGGTCCCAATTCCAGGTATGTTTTTTTCTGTCTTGAACATACTTGGTGGAGATGACACCTCTGTGCCTCGGAAGGCACGTTGAGTCGTTGGTCCTGCACGTGATCTCCCGCCGGTCATGTCGAATCTATCGTCTCACTCTCACACTCTCACACTACCGAATAATAAGAGAAAGACGTTAATAACTAACCAGCGATGTCACTGCTGATCTGCCGGGCCTCTGCTAACGCGCTGTCTGCCTTAGGCTGTTGGCTGAGCTCCAACCCAGTCGCTAAGTCTGCCACATGTGCCACGACCACTTTAGCCTTGTCACTGCTATCTCGAACTGAGGATAACGTCTTGTCTGCATCAATTGCTAGCTCTGCAGCCCTGGTGATTTGCTTGTCACTGTCCGTGGCTGCGAATTCAGCCTGGAATGGTTTTACATAGTTTATGCACAGAATATAAATATGAGAACCATCAATATGTCATATAACCAGCTGACGCTGAAAGTATGAGAGCAAAGTTATCTCATTATAATTAAGTCGTTTATGTTTTGTTCAAAAGAATAAAACTGCAGTTAAAAGAGGTTCAAGCACTGGGAAAAGTCAGACTATGGCTAGTCACTCTGTCTCTAGACAACATTATCTAAAGTCTTTTGCACACTGCGACTTTTAGGAGCGATGCAGTCGCGATGCAGCATCGATGCAGTCGCAAAATGTCAACCTTTACACACTGTGCTACTTTTAGCATCGATACAGTCGCGATACTTATGCTTATGATGCTTACGCGCGTTAGTATCGATGCTATAAGTCGCAGTGTTTAAGGAGTCTTACGTACACATATTAATAATTACCCTTGGTTTGCCGCATTTGCTTTAGATGATCTAGGAAAAAAAGAAGTAAAAAATTATCACTTACCGATCGCAGCATGTTTCTGGCGCTAGACTCAAGGGTCTGTAAAGCAGCAGTGACGTCATCCAGGTGCACTACTTGTAGCTCGGCCACCTTAGGCCGCAGCAGCTTCGTCTGGTTAGCGATGTAGTTCAGACGTTGTGTCGTAAAGAATGAATCTGCTTTGTCCTATAAAAAGAACATAACAATGAACATGAAATTAAAATTGTGTATAAATGTGCAATATGATGTCAATCTTAAATATATATTTACGTGCTTATTAAGTTTGACGTTTGTCTCTGGTGATGAATAAACAAAAGTACACTTTAAATCACCAAACAAGTCTGTATTATTCTTTGAAATAACAAACCAAGATTTAAGTAATCATTTTGTAGGAAAATGCATAAACTCCGTATATTTTTTCTAGTTTACCATTGTACCAAATTGTACCAAAAAAAAAACACTTTTAATAGTGTTTTTTTTAAGTATTTATTACCTCTCTCTGTATTATGTACTTATTTTGCAGCACCCGAAAGGGTTCATAATTATCGTCTGCAGATTGCCTAAATTGTAACACCATAATTTACATTATGGAGCAATAAAGTATTGAGTATTAAGTGGTCGAAAAAATATTGACTAGCTGAAATAACATCATAGGTGGTGGTTTTGCTGTAACTGTGTTGTCTGACCTTTGGAAAATCATCTCTAAAACAATCGTAATAGAGCTCAACGTACCTTGAAGTCTTGCGTCTCATTGGCGAGTAGATGCGATAGGTCTTCAACGGTGAATATGAGCGCGTCTGTGCACTCGTCACACTCTTTACAACCCTCTTGAGGAATCAGCACCCATCTGGAATAGCCCATCGATTAATAAAAAGTTGACAACTCGATGGAAACAACGCTGCTACTTTTCAAAG
This sequence comes from Pyrausta aurata, assembly GCA_963584085.1. Lineage (NCBI taxonomy): Eukaryota > Metazoa > Arthropoda > Insecta > Lepidoptera > Crambidae > Pyrausta > Pyrausta aurata. Next base: position 10,621,754 of record OY757251.1, read on the forward strand.
TACGCGCTTCGTAATTACTTAGTTTTTTTACTGACATTTGTAGCTTGATTTGAGAACGAAGAAAATATAGCTGGTATCAGTAAATTAAAATAGAGCCCAGAGAGAGTTAACAACAATTAAATCACAGAGTCTTATTTATGCTAAAAAAATTGACGATTCTTTGGGTAAACAAAACAAGAGGCTTTTTTGGCTTAATATAAAAAGATGGGTACAAGAAAATGTCACATTACCTCTCCGGGCAACGGTCGCACTTCTCTCCTATCACGCCGGGCAGACACTCGCACTGGCCCGTGGCGTTGCACATGAACCCGACCGAGTAGCCAGTGTTGCAGTTGCAGTCTGCAATGAGGACAAAGTCGTCAATGTATGGTTTCAAACTTTGTTGCATTTTTAATTAAAACTTTGCAACGTTTTAGGCAACATTCACAGTCAAAACTTCAGGAAAGTAAAGACGTTATTTACCTAAAATAAATTAAGAAAGAGAAATAAGTAACAGATGGTGTAATCTGACATTGCTTTACATATAATATTATTTTTTCGAGAGGTCGTTTAGTAATTACAATGACGATATATGCGATAAAAACGATACTGAATGGATGATAGAATCTAGAAGATAAGGGTGAAATTATAACTCATTATTGCATATAACATAGGTCAGGTACAAATTCGTTAATAAGGTTTTTCTTAATAACTTTTGTAAACATCCTCAACGTGTACCCGAGGCCCTACTGTTTAGGAAGTTTATTTCTGTCTCCACAGAACATTGTGTAACAGAGTTGTAATCCTAGGTATTGCCATAAATACTCACGGTCGCATCCATCCTTGGTGTAGTTCCAGTAGCCAGCAGCGCACTGTTCACAGTGACGACCCGTCACGCCCTTCGCACATCTGAAAATTGTACCACATTGTTATTCAACGGACAGTGATGAACTAAAAAGTATTTCCAGAATCATGGGACATGTTTTCACAGTTAAATACTGTGACAGTCTAAGTATATTTATGTCCAAACGTAACTCAGACTGAGGAAGTTGCGAGGGTACACTCAAAACTTCTGTAATCGGAAAACACGGTAACCGTTGATTTCGCACCTGATCTCTTTTCAGTCAGTTCGGATCGCCGTCTCGTTGGACTATGAGAGTGATGAAATAGAGAGTATTATGTATTGCGCACTAAAAACACAGGGGCATGTGTTTGGATTATTTCAATTGAGATTGGCATTTAAGTCGCAGTTTATACTCTCTGGCTGCTTTGGAATAGATAGAAAACCGAGCCAAAAGAATTTTAGAGCATACTGAACTATTTGAACACAGACCACTAAGCTTGGACCATAGGCGCAAAGTAGCGCAAATTATCTTTCAGTCTTCTATAGATTACATTTCTGGGAGTGTGCGAAGGAACTGTACACTACTTAATTCAACCAGCCCCATTCCACCTTTGGAACATAAGAGGCGGGCGAAGCTGGCATTCTTATGTAGTCGACATACCACTAATCAGTTCCGATCAACATTTCTGGTGCAGACGGCGGAGGAATGGAATGCGCAACCGGCTGAAGTGTTCCCAAAATACCATGATTTGGATCTTTTCGAAACAAGAGTGAATAGGCTGTTACTGGTCAGACATGATAAATCTTCAAACACATCATCACTTCCCACCAGGTGTGATCGCGGTCATATGCCTGATCATTTATAATTAAAAAAAATACTGACTTGCACTGTCCGCTAGTGGGGTCGCACTGCGAGGCGGTGGCAGCGAGCGCGCACGAGCACGGCGTGCAGCCGAACCCGGACTCCAGCCCGTAGTGGTCGGGCGCGCAGCGGTCGCACTTCTCGCCGATCACTCCCGGGCGACACACGCACGTTCCGGTGGAGGGGTCGCAGCGCTCCATGCCGTAAAGGTCGCAGATACACGCTGGAAAATAAGATCTTATTCAAGCGAGCTCGGTTTATATAGCGACACATCATTAACACATTCGTATGGAAAACCAGGCACGGATAGATTGCAGCCAGCATACGGATCTTGTTGGAACCATGGAAGTGTATGGAACAACGATGCGTCCTGGGCACATGCGGCTAGCTCCATACACTTCCAGAGTTACGTAATACCCGCGCGGCTCCAACTCTGCATGCGGCTCACAATCTCAGGTCACATTACTTCAAGACTATGTGCTTACCCACGCAGACTTCCGAGTGAGTGCTCGGTTACGAAAAATAAAACATATGGACGAATGTCCGAATGTTCACGTACAAAACATTGTTAGCTAGCGACAGCAAGCGCCACGCACTCATAGCAAGATCAAACAGAGGGAGTGCGCGATTTACTTATGACGAAGGACAGTACGCCTCGATCGCTCAAACGCCTAGCCAACGTGAACACAACTCGCGACGGATATCACGCTTGCGCTTGTCATCGCGCCCGCACGTCTCAGCGTGATACAATACAATTTTTACAACCACTTACCGGTACAGTTCTTGCTAAAGATGGCGTCACCATAGAAGCCGGGCGCGCACAGGTTGCAGGCGGCACCGGCCGTGTTGTTCACGCATTTCAAGCAGTCACCGGTGATGCTGTCACAGGAGCTCGGGTCGTCGATGTTGATGTTGCCAGAGCAGTTGCAGGGCTTGCAGTAGTCGCCTGGGAAGAAATGAAATTGGCGAGATACCTGAATTCGACATTGATATAGGATGGTTTCTAACTGAGAGCGGATAGAAAGTCCTCGTTCCTAAGTTAAAATTTTGGTTCTTAGAGAAATTTAAGACTTCCGTAACATATTTCACGAGTCTTGCATATCGCTTATAATGCCGCCTCTGGTCCCGGTTTTTGACCACGATATCGTCTTGTATCTGTGTGTACCAGTAGTTATTGTTATTTCCATGACAAAGCTGCTTAGGGCACTTACTTTAGAATAATGGCAATGCCAATGCCGTACACTATACTATATTAAATTTTTTAAACACTAGAACACTTTCCAGTGATCTCACAAGACGAGATGTAACAGTTGGAGTCGCACGAGACCCGTCCTCGCTGAGGTCACAGCCGATAGCGAAGCTAGAGCAATGTATTATATTATAAATACTGAGGCACATACCAGTGACCTCAGGCACCCCGTAGTAGCCGGCCGCGCAGTACTCGCAGCGCGCGCCGCCGTACCCGGGCTTGCAGTCGCAAGAGATCAGAGACCCATTCTCGCTGAGGTCGCAGCCGATAGCGAAACTGGACAAAGAGAATTAACGTTAAGTGGACGAAGGGTAAAATGATCCATGGTATTGGAGGTTAAAGTAGTTTTTGTTTTATCAGTAAGCATCTAGCGTTCAAACGTAGGTAAATCTTGTTGCAATTATTCATTAATTTTTTAGCCAAATTTTTCGAAGAGAAAATTCTTTATGCACACCAAGGCAGTTTATTTGGGACTCTTTTGTGAGTAGCCAAGTATAACCAGTAAGACCTCCGCGTGAGCCCCTTCAGATCGCTAAGTGGGACGACGAAAGATCGCTGTTCGCATGCACTCCGTCGTCTCAGCGATTAATTTTAAGTCAATGAAATAAAGTTCAAAATATAGTAACAAATATGTGACACTGCCATAAAAGTTCAATCAGTGACTTACTTATTGGCCGCGGTGGGCATCGGGCAGGCGCAAATAAGGCAATCGCGCGGCGTTCCTACCGTCGCGTCCCCGTGGTAGCCGATCACGCACTGCTCGCAGTGGTCACCCATCGTGTTGTGCGTACAGTCCTGTGAAGCACATGAAATGAAATATTGTCCATTAACTATATAGAGAAATAATACACGAAAAAGACAAAAGGAACTCTCAGCAATATTCGTGACAGCACTTAACAGTGACACGACATTGATATTATGCGGGAATCGGGTAATCCTGCAATGGGCAAAAATTTAAACATCACATTATTGAAAGAAAAATTTATATTTAAGGCCAAATTTTATTGACCATCGATTATTATTTTCCACACTTAAATATTTATTAGCTCTGTTAACAGAAGTGCGTTAGTTGGACACAGAAAACTATGACGTCATAGCTTGAAATCGACATAGATGTCTGATGTTTACTAGCCTATTCTTTTGAGTATACGAGCATAGTTACTTAAACTACGATGTGTCCGTACTTAGCCGCTTGATCGGGCCATTGAACATCAAGTGAAGTTCTTACTTCTATTAAAACCACACCCGGGTCTTTCAGATAGAAGATAAATAAGCGTCCTGCCTTCAGAAACATACGCCTGATTTGGCATCATAAACTTCTGTGTCAACCATGAGTATCTTGTATTAAAAAGTAACTATGCTGAACACTGTTACCTGTCATGTAAAATTTTATTTACTTATGTAGCTAAAATCTAACCCTCTAATTCATAATACCGCAAACAGTCTAATAAACCTGTTTTAACTATTACACTGTTTTGTCTCGTTCTTTCTTGGCGCTGTCATCATTTGAAAGAAAGTGACAAAACAGTGTAATAGCTAAAATAGGTTTATAAGACTGTTTTAATTATTATGAATAAGAGGGTAAGTCTGTAAGTCTGTGAAAAAGACGTACTACTTTTTATGTCAACTCAAATGAAAAAACTATACCATAAACCTAGATAAAAAATATGTTGGTTGTAGTAATGGTAATTTCCTCCTGAATTAGGTCTTGTACACAAAACTGCGATAAGATGCGATACGACATCCCATAGCAAAAATCTATGAGCTTCGGTGACCCAGTATTTGTTGGAGTCGAATGTATTCCCAAGAATACAAAGAAAATTTTAAAATAAACATATAAATACAGTTCATATATACAGGGTGGATTATTTTAATACTACCTAGAGGAAAAGTACTTTTAATATAAAAGATGGAAAATTTTGCTAAACGGAAACACACTTTTATATTTCATGAAAATAAGAACTGCATTACATAATAGAATTTGTAAAATATGTTTGACATTTCCAGAAATCAAACCCACACTAGTAAATTCATGACACCATGTACTATTTATTGTGGCACCAATCGATGCAGTTATCTATAATATTTAATTTACTTTTCCTTCAGGTAGCATAAAAAATCCGATATAGAGTATTAGGAAAATCCTTGATGTTAGTTCATATTTGAATGCAAATATAATGTTAGTAATATTTCCTTCCAGGAATTAACTAGATTTAATATTTCAAGCACGGTCAGCATCAAATGTTTATGTGCGTTCTATATTGTACCATGCTAAAGTAACAGTTAATACCTACCTGTTTTATGAATCTTTTATCTGATAATAAATAGAAAAAAAAACAACTCGACCATTCCCATGTAGTTAAACATGTTTCTGTTGATCACAGGAAACGTTAAGTAAGTTGCTATTTTTCCACATGTTTGTAAAATTTGATCCATAAATAATTCGAATTAAAATGAATACTTATGACAAGTAATAAAAATATGATTAACTATAGACAGATGATTTATTTCATTGATAATAATAAATTGTATAAGGTATTAAAATTGAGTCTTTGCAGCATCTGTAATTATTTCATAACACTAAACGGAATTCAGCCGAGCAAAACACCATTATCCAAAACATAGTCCGAGCCGGTGATGCCCACAGCTTTGTTACTAGCCAAGAACAGCGTTAAGTCAGCTACTTCTTCTGGGTTAGATACTCTATTGAGAGGCGTTTTTGTGGATTCTATGAGTTTACGGTCAACTGCTATGCCAGCATTTACCGCGATGTCTGTTATTACTGGTCCCGGACTGATCACGTTCACTCGGACCCCGTGTTCGGCCAGCTCTTTAGCGGCTGCCTTCGAAAATTGATCGACGGCGGCTTTCGACGTGCTATAGGCGGACAGGTTTTTCATAGCATTCTTTCCAGCGATGCTCGAAATGTTCACAACGTTCCCTCGACTCGCAATGAGATGAGGCGCCGCGATGGAGGTCAGGTGGATCACCGGCCGCAGGTTCGTATTCGCAATCTCGTCGTAAATTTCTAAGAAATTGGGTTGTTTGACGGAATCGAACCTTACTATGCCGGCATTGTTGACAAGGATATCGATTTTGCCGAACTTTTTGATGGTTTCGTCGATGATCCGTTTCGCGTCTGCATCGTTGGCGACATCGGCTTTGATGACGTGGTGTTTGGCGCCGAAGCTGTTGCACTTGTCTACAGTGTTCTGTAGTTTGGTCTCGTTCCTGCCGACGAGGACCACGCTGGCTGATGCCTCCGCGAACTTGATTGCGATCGCCGCCCCAATGCCGGAGCTTGCGCCGGTCACGATTGCCACTTTCCCGTTGAAACTCATTGCACGGCTCCCGTAAAACGAATGTGATTTAATTTGCTACACTATCGTATATAAATCCTCATAAATTAATTGATGACTGGTGTCGATCAGATAACTACACTGATTACAGGTTTTGAATCGGATAGCAAGCTTTAGTATATTATCATTATTTATTATCACCCAGGCAGTCGAGACAATAGTACCCTGTATCTTATCTGGGGTTCAGGTGAGCGCGTAATCGATTAGACATTGCGAAGTAAAATTAATATCACTTCAGCGGGCCTAAGATGCGCGCCTCTTTATCGTTTACCGCGGCAATCTATGAATTGAAAACGGATTATTAACATATTTAACTAGGTTTTAACTTACTTTAGTGTACTACTCATTTGCTTAAAAAAGCAGTGAGAATTGCTGTACCAGTTCTAAAAATGTAGGAATGTTTATGAAATAAATATATGATATCGTTGCGATAAATGGTATCGAGGCGTAAATGTTAGGCCTACTGATATATTTCTAAAAGATAAACTTTGTCGTTTAAGCTATATATTATTCGGATTGATGTTTCAAAACTCGTGGATTTGATAAGGGGCGTGCTACTAATAATTGGAGTCAGAGTCTCATTGCGAAGTATGTCAGCACCGGCAAAATACGCCCTTGCTCGCTTTCGCTCCGTATAACGGTGAGATAGAACTCTGTCGACCCGTTTAGAGGACATAGTAAAGCGTATTGTGTTGTTTACGCGCACTTACGAGTGCTATCACGTCGATCACGAGTGACAATGTCTGCCAGAGGCTAAAATAGAATTGGATTGTAGTTGTTCAATAATGATATCTCCAGGCATAAGAGCGTCACTCACCAGACATACGCCGGTGTTCACATCGCACTCCTGCGAATGGCCGTTGCACTGGCAGGGCGCGCAGAGCCCCGCGTGAGGCCCCGAGCTGAGACGGTAGTAGCCCACGGCGCACTGCTCGCAGGAAAGCCCTCGATACGCCTTGGGGCATTGACAGTCTTCCACGGACAACGCCCGGCGCGTGCCCTCAGCGTATTCATCTGCGATCTCTAATGCTGCGACGGATAGCCTGAACAGACAAAACGATAGATCAAAATCAAACAGCTAAAAAAGAGTAAGGCTCTGTCCACTCTAGATTTGAGCCATTTTTGTACCAAATTGTATCCTTTTAGGTACTTTCAAGTTGCTTAATTAAATAGTAAGATAGTTGTGCATATCAAATTAATAATTTAAAATATGACACGCACCTATGTACTTAAGAACTTTGCAAATGAAGAAAGTTACAAGTTCACATATTACGTACATTACATATAAAAAATATAAAATAAAAAGTATCCGATGATTCTGTTTAATCTAAAACTTTTTGTTGAGGCTGGTGGCGTAGACGAGCGGTTATGAACTGCTCCATGACAGGTGTCACGGTGACAGTGACAGTGACAGACAGACCTGGCGAACGCAGAGTCCTCCCAGTACGAAGCGCGGATATAGAGACTGGTGACGTTGACGAGCGCGGTCATGAACTGTTCGCGTGTGACAGGGCTGCCGTCCAAACGGGTGAACTCGTCTTCTGACATCTTGACGGCATGCTCCCAGTCTTCAGAGGATGGTGGCTGTTCGACGCTGTTGGGATTATAATTACGCGATTAGCAGTAGGGATATGAGTCACAAGTTTATATGGAATACGCTATGACCGGATCATATAGAAAATCCTTACAATGGTTTGGCTGTACCAACTAACAAAATCATAAATACTCATGATGGATAGCTGAAATAGAAACTTATGTTATGTCGGTTTTACCTCCTTAAACTTCCATTATATTTCGTGAGTTTGAGTTTAATATCCATATAAAAAACTCTGAGGTTTTCGAAAAGCTATCCATATGATTTCATGTAATTTAAGGGCCGATTTTCAAACTGTAGATAAAAAATAACAGAATAATAAATATTTAAGCGAATGATTATAAAGTGTCATTTATATAAATGATCGCTGAAGTAATAGGTGACGTTTTCAAATGATCCATATTGTATTTTGTTCAACGAATATTTTTTATCTTACTATTAAAAAATCAAATAACTTTATTATACCGGCAATTCATCACAACAGGAATTATCTCAATTTCTTATCATATAATATACCTGTTATGTATCAGATAACCGTTGGCCCCGCCCAGAATGACGTCGGAAGCGGCCACCGCGCGGCCAGCGTTGCGACTCGAGTAGTTTATCACGTACGTTAGGTAGCCGCCGTATGATGTCAGTCGTTTGCCTGTAACGGTATTATGGTAACGAAATTGGTCCCTTAATATTGGGTTTCTCATAAAAGTCCTTATAACTGTTCTCACCGAGGTAATACTTCGGCGCGGAGAAGTAGATCACCTTGTCTCCGCCCAGCTGCGCTTCTACCGAAGACTCCGGGTCTATGGTCGGAGCGGGCTCGTAGGGAGCTACTGTTAGTGTTCGGTTGGCTTCGATGCTGACTAGCGTCCAGTCTGCCAGGACACTTATCTGTGGAAATTAATACAGTTGTAAAAGCAAACAAGCTATATAGAAATAAGCTCTCAGGTATAAATAATCATCGACCGTAATGTCAGTCGGTCCAAAAAGCTTGTTTTTTATGCAATAACAATACAGGGTTTATAAGAATCCAATGCACTTGGACGTTACTGTCTACGTTTTCGCTATAGGTATCTGCACGAAGTAGCTAAAGTGATGACGTCATCAAAGTTCTTGCAATAGATATTAAAATCTACTTCTGTCCACGTCTGACGTTAATCCTTATTGATGAACTTACCGCTGTCCAAGCGAAGTAAGAGCTGGTGCATCGTGTGGTCTTCCCGAAACAGAAGCACTTGGTGCACCCTTCAGGATTGCTGGCTTGCAGGTTGAAGTATTCTTCTTTGCATTCGTTGCAGGCCTTTGGGAAAGTAGAATAGTATAAAAGAGTCAGAATAGTTTCTTTTCTAGACCTGATTATTTTGTATCATGTATTAAGTATGTCTTTAACTTTAGTAGTATACGACATTTTTGTAAACTGAAATGCACAGCTGTGATTGGCGTAGAGAGTCTTGCTAACCAACAAAAGCTGCCTAAAGATTCATACATTTACTGATGGCGTTGCATCATATTTGCTAATAGAGAAATTTTAATATCATATTCGGATGATTACGCAAGCACTGATGATTACGCACGCAAAGAGTCAATAACGACATGAAATTGTTGTATCAAAACCAGTGAGTTGTTATTACTACGTATAGAAAAGTTATGTTAAGCAAAAAATGTGTCGCATTTATACGACGACAAGATTGTGACGTATTTTTTGAAATTTATAATTAATAGAGAGTGCACCTGTGTTTGTGCACACACTTGTGCACTATCCAGCGCAGTCGGTTTGTCGTTGTGACTGGCCACCGTAGTCGAAATCGTCTATGGGGGCTATTATTAAGTAGTTGTTATTCATCGGCACTAACCTGTCCCCGCACGTGCCGCTTGCAGTAGCACTGCGCGGTGTTCTGGTCGCAGACGTCGTCGGTGGTGCCGTCGAGGTCGCACGAGCACGACACGCAGTCCGGGAACGCGTAGTGCCCGGGGACGCAGTGATCGCAGACACGTCCAATCACGTTCTCTTTGCATCTACGGCAGAAGTTAGATTTGTAGATATGCGTGCGTGTATTGAGCGTGAATACAATTTTAATCGACGAATAATATAGTATACCTAGCAGTAACTCCACTTTTGTACACTATCATTTGTGCAATTAAGTATTTAAATTTAAATAGAAATAATACTGAATGTAAAAAAAAAGAAATAAATACAAAAAATAATAATAAGAACAAGCATAAATGTGTCTGCCTATTTCACCGTAGCATACAATAACCGTGCTAAGACCATGTTAGGCAAAAAAAAATTTTTGATAATTAAGACATTGTTCCCACTAGACCGTTCCGTTACCCACCAACACTGTCGCATGGCATGCACGGAGCGTGTCAGCGCCGGCAAAATACGCTCTCACTCACTCTCGCTCCATATAACGGTTAGACAGAACGCTGTAGCTCCGTTCAGTGGGCACAGTAGACCTTATAGTGTTGCTTTTCGTGTCTGATACGCACCCAGCACAGTCTGGTATGATACGGTGTAGTGGGCCCAGACCTTTAACGTACTTTCGTTTTTACATTACGTCGCGACGGCTGTGATTTTCCACCGTGGCAGCGACGCTACACAAAAATTTGTATGCATTCGTATAAACGTTTACACACGACACTATCAGGCCAAAGGATGCAGAGCGTTTTTGCAGCGAGCGGTGGGTTAATGTAATCCAAGAGTTTCAGACACATAACACCAAACCGGCGCCGCCGCAGCGTAATATTTTTTACTTTATTTGAAGTTAAACACATATTTGACCTCGATCGCATCTGATGTCAGGTGTGGATGGGGTTAATGGTGGTGCATATCTGCTTAGTACCAACCTATTCGCTCTTGCCCTAAAGAGGTTTAGACCATATCCCTGAGGGAAAAGTTCAGCAGGCGGCGAGGTCCACTCCCTATCTGCGCGTTTTTCACTGTATAAAATATTATTTTTCATCTCTCCTGTTCGGAAAATAGCACTTTCCTGTGAAGATAGCCGGGTGGAAAATAGCTCTTCCATCCCTAGGGTGGAAATTAATTTAGTTTTAATTGGCATGGTATAGAGTCAAGGCATGCAGTCAAAGCTTGGGTCAAAGATAATTGAGTCACATTATACTATAAAAATAATAAACATTTTTGCTTAGCTATACACCGAAAAACATGTTTATTATGATCGTTGCTATAAAAATATACAATTGATTCAATCTATAATTAAAATAGTCAATAATTAATAATTTTTTAAGAATTTTACTAATCTGTGATTAAAAGATTCGGCTTCCCGCCATAATACCAAGATGACACTTTTTTATTATTTTACATTGTCAATGTCATTTTTTTCTTTTTGAACTCTATGCCAATTTTTTTAAATTTTGACAATTATTATCTGTGGGGAAAATTCGATCGATATTTTTACAAGGATTTTAATTATTTCGTATCGTCTGCTTTTTCGTACTGTTTTCATGTATTCGTGTCGTTATTCTTTCTTATCATGTTAGATGTTTGGAGAACTGTAAATTAACTGTCTTTTTGTGAAAAACTTGAGTTTTCCTTTCTCGCTGTACTACATAATACCTCACCATGACATCTACAACCATTATTGTAAATTTAATGTTTTTCCTCACAGCCGAAATGAAAAATAGTCAGTCTTACTACAAATCATCCGTTAAAACTGGTTTTAAGTCATGTTTAGTTAAAAACTGTTTTAAATTTAAAAAGGGTTTAAAACAGTGTTTAACATTTTGTACCACAAATAGGTATTTGGGCAGTGTTTAGCTAAACACCAGTTTTAGATACAAACATTCATTCATTCACTCAGTTCGTTAATTATATTTCCTAGTACGCAGGTTGCATTCAACACACTTCAGGGTAAATGAACATAAGCTTCTTGAAATGATGGCTGAATAGTAACAAAACCCAAATCTTTAAAAAAAAGTTGTAATGACAGAAGAATGAGAAGAATCTGAGGCCTTACTCTGGACACAAAACCCGATCCAATGGTTACGGCCATCCCTGTCACTCATACCAGGCCGTGTATGCGTGAGACAGGGATGGCTATATTCATTGGATCGGGTTTTGTGTCCAGAGTAAGGGGGCTGATTTGTTTTGACTTTTTGACAGGAGTCAAGTCAAGTTGTCAAATGTCAATCTGTCTATTTTTTGAGGTTAAACACAAGATAAAATAGGGGCGAGGGTGTTTAACTAAAACACTGTTTAAAAGAGTGTTTTAGCGCCAAAAACTGATTTGTGGTAAAGATTTTCTTAAAATCTTGTTAAACAGTGCCTAAAACTTTGTTTAAGTGATTTGTGGTAAGGCTGAGTATGTTTAACTCGGGCGAAAGCACCATTTCACTCTCGAATTATTAAACATCTCGAGTGAAATGGATCGCTTTCTCCCCTTGTATAACAATCTACTATTTCCCTCATTCTCTTGTAAGTAACGTACGCGCAGTTCCCGTTGTCCGGGTGGCACTGCAACTGGTCGCCGACGACGCCGAGCGGGTTGCAGTTGCACTCGTCGCAGCCGCGGTGCACGTCGAAGTTGAACGTGTACGGCTTGCAGCGGTCGCAGTTCTCGCCTTCGACATTCTTGGGGCAGATGCACATGCCTGAATAGAACAGAATCGTTTATTTGAATTTAAAGAGGGTATATAAAAGGTTTACAGTCAATTTGATGTCCGGCTCATTTAGCCATTGACACATTTGTCAATGACATATTTTGCTATAGCATGCAAATATTTATTAACTGTCAAATAAAGCTTCTAATAAAATTAATTCGCAGTCAACATGTCAGATCTCTAGATAATAATAAGAAACATAACATTTTCTGAAATATAGTTTTACTTGACTTGATTATCCATGTCGTTCATCAATTTGATTAAGTATTAAGTCAAGTATGCTAAGAATACAGTTTTTTTCACGGCTGTAGCGCGGTATATCGCGACGCCGGACTGGAATATAGCCACGCATATTTCGTGACAGAACACCGCGTAGTCGCATTTAGCCGATGTTACACATGCAGACTGTTTCAATTTACCCACATAATAACTGAAACGAACAGCAGTTACAGTGTGTCTACGCGGCTTCTGTCACACACGCGTGGTTATAGCGCTATTTAAATATGTATGGACACCCAGTCACGCTACTGCAGCGCGACTTAGAAGCGCTTCAATTTCTCTACTAAAACATCTATATAAGGTCGTATCATTTTAAGTGATAATATTTTAACAGTGGCTTTGTATACATCATAGAAACAAGACACTCATGTTTTTTTGAAAAATCAAGATTTCAATTTTTATTATTTTCTTTAACATAGACAATATCATTACACATTGTTTATTTTTATTTATTTTTTATTAATTATATTATATAATATATTTAATTATAATTATAATATAATTATAATATTATAAATTATAATTTAATTATATAATATATTTTTTATTTTATTATTAATTATTACATTACTTTGCATCACACCGCTGAAACTTGGTAGGTAGGTGTATCCTCTTTACCGCTTTCCGATTCAGGTACAAAAAATTTGAAAAAATGATATTATAGGGGGGACTCCCATACATGAAACTAAAATAAAAAAAAAATTTTTTACTCAAACCTTTACGTGTGGGGTGTCTATGGATAGGTCTTTCAAAATGACATTGAGGTTTCTAAAACCATTTTTTCTAAAAGTCTAACGTTTGAGATATAGACGCTTCCGAAGTTGTAAAATGGGCGTCCCCCCCCCATCTAACTTTTGAACTAAGGAAGTGAAATTTTTGAAAAAAATATGTAATGTAGATCTCAACATAAACTTTCAACGAAAATTGGTTTGAGCGAAATCGAACTAGCAGTTTTTGATATATAGTACATTTTTATCAACCGCAAATATAACTTTGTCTTTTATACAAGCAGTATGAAAAACGAAGTTATATTTGCGGTCAACAAAATATTGTGGTATTTTGGCTAAGTGGAAGTAAGAATCCCTAATTCAGTTAAAGTTGGCACGGAACCCTCAGTGCGCGAGTCCGACTCGCACTTGGCCGGTTTTTTTAAAACAGCACAATGTCAATTTAAAAAGTTATCTACGTCATCGGCTTTGCCTCTCTCAATTAAATGCCCAAACCTTCTTTTTCTCTAATCTTAGCCCTAATTAATAATAAAAAACCTGAAAAAAAAATATTACCTTAGTCTCCAATTTTCTCAAAAACTAGCGGATAAAAACCCAAAGTGTTTTCTACAAAAAATGATAAAACTGTAATGAATCGTCTCTTTAAATATTATCACTTAAATCGAGGTGACCTTATATGTAAAAGCGCCCATAATGAACTGACCGTTGTCGTCGCAGATGGCTGTAGCAGGGCAGTGGCAGGGCCGGCAGTGCGGGAACCCGTAGTAGCCGGTGCGGCACGCGGTACACGAGCGGCCGACCACGTTGGGCCTGCACGGACACTGCCCGCCGAAGATGTCGCACTCTAGCTCAGTGGAGCCCATGAAGTCGCAGAAGCAAGAGAGGGCGCCACTGTTGTATTCGGCTGTGATTGAGAACATCGCGTCTCGGCAGAAACCTGGCGAAGAAACGAAAATTCACTTCAAGCATTTGCATTTGCACCTATTCACTAAGAGTCTTCTACTTATTTATTTTATTATCTTCTTCTTATCGTGTCAATGGTAAAGCGACTTAAATTTGTTGTGCCCAGTAATTGGCGACGCGGATTGCCTTGTCGTTTGCACACATAAGGTCTTCTAGCAAGCAAGAGTCAGGGCACGCCGGACAAGAAAAAAGATGGAACATGTCTTGCGGAGTGAACCCGCAGACGCAGGACAGATCGGTTCCATCAGAGAATCACCACCTAAACATGGTGTCCTTGCATCTACCCACTAGATGCAAGGTAGTAGATGCAAGAACACCATATTTTAATATAAGCATGGGGAAATAGTTCTTAAGCATAAACTCGAGAGGCGATCTAGGGAAGGCAATTAGGCCTCTGTTGACTCTAAATATGTAAGCTAGTCGGCTTTAGTCGTTTTGAATGCCACTAACAATTGCAAATACATTTACACTTGAATCAGTTGATGTCAATGAAAATTTGTGACTGAAGAACATCGTTAAATAGATTGTATTTTTGACACAAATGCCAGGTAGCAAGCCGTGTAAACCTCAGGTAAAAAAAAAATGTTATTCTACGACTGTGGTAACTTTGAGACAAGATCGAAATCAATAGTTATCCGCGTTGATCCCGCGAAGGTCTGAAAGATAAGGCAGTGGCAACTCCAGGAAGATGCTAGTCTACATTTGTAATTACCAGTGTCATTATGGTTGATGTGATAGTGGTTGCGCGTGCACTTGTCTATGAATTCGCGCGTGTAGTCGAGCACGTTCGCCTCTTTGAGCGCCGAGTCGGTGTAGTCGGCCGTCGCAACCGCCAGCACGTAGTCCAGCCAAAGGCCTTTAGTGTCTGCGCCCTGGGAAGAATTAAATTCGTGATACGTGATAGTTAGGGATGAGTGGTTGTTTTCCAAGTTCCTGTCAAGAGTATAATTATCAAGCATCAGTTTGGCCTATCAAGTAAGTGCCATGACACACGAGCGGTATATGACGACGATTGTAGCGGACCGCTCGTTTTTGGCGTGTCGCCGTCACATTGATAGTCCATCAATGTGACGTCGACACGCCAAAAACGAGCGGTCTGCTGATAATCGACAATCGAAGTTACGGAGTCACGATAGCAGTATGATGCCATATAATCGGATTCGAAATAAATCGAATTTTTAGAGGAGTGATCGTGTGCGCGGCGATCAGTGCGTTGGTAAGGCTTTATAAAAACCTAAGGCTAAAACACCGGCACCGCGGCGACGCGACCATGCCATCACACAGGTTGTTTACATAATATGGCAATGCTCTCTTTCTCTCTCTCAATCATCTTTGATCTGACTGTCTGTACTGACCTGGAAGGTGATGGACACGTTCTCTGCGACGGGGAAATAATCTCTATCAGGCAGCCGCAGTAAAGCGCGACAGCCTGAGTTGGACGGGCAATGTTCCGCTGTCATAAGCGCGGGCTGACTCACGCCATCCAGAGACAGAGTTACGTCTAGGTTGCTTTCTGTGGAGTAAAAGAAGATATGATAGAGATATGAGATATAAATATTAGTAAAAGTATAGTGGTCGTTATTTAACAGATTTTTTATATGAGTAATGATGGAATCATAGTAAAGTGAAGTTATATACATATGAATAGCGATTAGAGTAAGTTAGCTCTACGTGCTGACGTCAAAAGGTGCAAATACAGACCAATTGCAGAGCAGTAGTCTCGCTATTTCCGGACTTAAAACTGACAATGTTCCGCGCTGGTTCTTCCCTGCCAGTGGTCTGACATCTAAACGTATGTATGTGAACTATACATAATAATTTTAAGTGAAAATACTTTAACAGCACAGAAACAGGATCTTGTCCTTTTTTATGGAAAATCGGGGCTCTCATTTTTCGTTACAAAGTAAACCATTTACCACCACCAAATTATCGTCTTCGTTTCTCTCATTTTAATGATTCATTCTTCTTTTTATCTAAACTTGATCCCTAATTTCCAACAAAACAAACGTATAAAACTTTAAGTTTTTCTTCATTTACTATTTAAAATAGGCCCTTTAAATATTTTCACTTAAAACGAGGTGACCTTGTATACTCACCGGGGTGGTCCGGCTGGTAGTAGTGCACAAGGAACATGTACTCCCCGGGCGCGGGCACCTTGAAGTCGACGGCGACGGGGTCGCTGTCCGGCGTGAGGTACACCACTGCCGTTGAATTGTCTAAGATGGGTGGCCGCTCTTCGCGATCGCCGCCCGTGCCCGATTCGATTTCCACCTGGAGATTCATAAAAGGAGAATAAACTTATTGTGCTTCATAAATGCGTTCTTCCTATCGCTGGTTTTACTAGACCACGTCTACGTCAGAGACGCAATGCCGTGGCCAGTGCTATTTGACAGCGCGCGCTTGGCTGGTGGATCGTTGTGAAATGTACTAAGGTTATATTTTGTATACAGCGTTTCGTCGTTAATAAGACGCAACGCCGAAATATGACTATAAAATGCTACTATTTTGTAAGATTGAAAGCGCACGATAGGAGACTGTTCTGTTTACGCGTCACTCTGTATTCAGACAAATAGCCGTAACCTTGGAGGCTTTCGAAAAAGTACCTTCTTCGAGTCAACAGCAGCGGAGAAGACGGCCGGTTCGCACTTGCCGCCACGGCGGAGGCAATATGGACGAGGAGTAATGTAGTCTAGGTGCCACTCATCTTCAGGGATGGCGATGACCGATTTGATGCCGGTGAGCACGTCTCTCTCACCCTGTTAGGAAAAATATGCAAATTGGATTACACAAATGTAAAAAAGCATACTTAAATTAGGGTTCGCAATTTAGATAAAACTCGAGAGAAATATACTCGTACATATTTCTATTGATTTGCAAAATAGCACTGAATTTAAGATGCTTGTCTCATGTATGTAATAGGCTACTTTTCACTAAGAACAAATCACAATGTTGGTAGTTCATAGAGATAGTATTTTTGTCCTCAATAAGACTTTTGAATTGAGAACTGATGTCATTTAGGACGCCATGATAGTTCGAGAGTTTACGAGACCTGTTCATATTGATATATTTTTTTAATTATGATTAAATAATGTAAATGTTTAATATTTATATAAATAAAACGCTTTTTAATTAACTTACTTACTAAGGTAAAGTATTAATTAGTTTTGTGAAATTTGGTCCTCTAGCCTATGACAAAATGGTATTATAAAACCAATGATTTCAAAAGGCTCAGGCTGTATGTGTGTTTACATAACCGTACATAATCAAAACCACTTACATCCAAATAAATAGTGTTCTCCTCGCTCTGTAAGTTGACAATATAGATCTTCGCAATACTGTCCACCACAACTTGTCTACAAGGCGACGTATACGGGCACTCGTTCAGATTAGCTATGGCCGCAGTCTCAGGCGCGTCTCCCGACTGAATCCTCACTGTGACCGTCCACTTAGGAGTGAACAGGTTTGTCTCATTCGAGTAGTCTTCGGTCGGTAAGGCGCTCCGGTTGATTGGCGTGACGTATTCGACAAGAAGTATGTACGGACCGGGATCTTCTATGTTCAGTTTGTATTCCAACTCGGGTTGAGCGTCGTTCAATAGCGGAATGGTGTTGGGAGCGGCGTTCAGTTCTTTCAGTTGCTGTGAAAGATAAATGTTTTATTGATTTCAAATAACATTTGGGTGATTGGATATGAAATCGTGTTAATAGGTTTGCAAATTGATCGCAAGCAGGATAAAAATGATTTCTGGGAATCTTTAAGTGACTGTTGCCAAAACTATGAGACATGACGGGTCTAAACGGGAATAAAAACTTATTGCTATTACTCACTGCTCGACGTTTCGGCGGTATTGCAACTGCCGTGGTCATAAGTCAACTCATAAGTTTTTATTCGCCTTTAGACCCGTCATGTCTAATAGTTATTGCAATGCAACGCGAAAGTTTAATATCCTATATAGACTGTTGCCAAACACTGGACTCATTCTATTTGGAAAATTGCTAGTGTATAGATAGTGCCATCCACGAAGCCGCGCCGTTCATTTTTGATTGAGAAAAGCTTGGGGTTCAGGGTTCAACATTTCACAAACGCACGTACGAACATTTAGTCATGGATGTTGTATGTATTTAAGTATTGATAAGAGACGCCCCTGTCATAATCGTTGTCTGGTACTTCGTAACACTAGTAAGAATAGGTAAAGCGCTTACTAAGGGGTCGTCCACATTGCCAGTCAGAGGGGTCCACCATGGCTTCGAACACTGAGTTTGGTCTACTAAGTTTGTTACATACTAGGTATAGCACTTACAACTGGGTCGTCCACGTATCCTGTAACAGGGGTGACCAACTCTGCGGTGGGACGTCCTTGTACGCTCGGATACGCGAAGTGACGGCACAGCCGCTGGTCTCCGATCACGCAGGGCTTGTCAACTAGCTTGGTGAGGACCGTCGCTTCGTAGTACGCTTCGGGGATGAGCACGAAGTAATCCTGGTGGAAAATGTGTGATGACTATGTGTATGATGCTTAACCAACACAATTTTAAAGAACGTTTTGTGGTCTTACCACTTATAAATAAACAAGGTTTAAACTACTGTTTAAATATTATGAGGCTAAGATGAAATGGACGTCACCCTTATGTAATTTGACTAGATTATCTTGAAATTTAATCTAGCCATATACAATTTAAACAGAAGTCGAAACCTAGTTGAGTTAATTGTGGTAGGGCTGTTAGTTTTTATCTAGGAAATAAATGAAAGATACGTGGAATAACTGTTAGGAAACTCAGCATGGACATTAGATGTAAAGCTTGGTAATTAGGTTTTCTGTTCTGGTAAGAATGGCTTTTGGTAGCGTAAACCAAACGTTTAAGATACTATGGTATGAATTGGTACACTTATCTTATGTTCATAAATTCAAAATCTTTATTTCAATTTAGGTCATAAAATGACACTTATGAACGTCAAAATATAAAAATTAAAATAAATGTGCGAAACATGTCTCCTTATCTTTAGGGCCCGCTTCGAGCTTTCGAGACAGAACACAGACAATTAGGCAAGTGCTGAGAAGAAACGCCGGAACAAACTCAGTCACCACTAGCTGCCGTAAAATCAAAATCATCAAAGGTAAGTACATCAGTTGGTGCAGGCTGGACGGACCACACATTCGTGTCGTTTAGATAGTCTTGAACCTTATAATAGCCTTTAGACATAAGCGGCAATTCGACAAGATTGTGTGGTATATTATTAAATAATTTTATTTCTTGCTTGTGTTTATTTCTTGTGTTATATGGGTGAATGTCGCTTTTAAGTCTTAAGTGTCGTCTGTCTGTCGTCGTTAAGACTTCTCGTCTTCGACACTGCTATCACTAGCAAAAATATGATTTGCTCTGTCACAAATTGGTATACCCATCATGTTAGTTACTCACGATCATGACTTCCTTAGTGGTCCTGATGGTGACGGTCCAGTTGCCGGGGTTCATGACGAAGGGCGAGGGCGCAATCTCTTTATCACCGGAAACGGTGATTAGTTGCGGCTCTTGCGTTGGCCTGAGGAGTACTGTAAACCTGGGGAAACACGAAAAAATAACATAACAATATACTTTTTGTGATGCCTACGAGTGTACTAGGTGTGTCGATACATATGCGAGCCATCATCGGCATTGTCAGATAGATTGAGGTCTAAAAAGTTCGTCATTTGTATTCGCTGTGTGGCAAGTCGGTAGGGGAACCCGAATCGATGACAGCGCTCGCAGTGACAAAAAAAAACAACGTTGGCGGAGGTCTCTCACCATTTTCTAGCAATTTTAGTACAAAATTTACGTAACCGTATGCATAGCATAATTCGGTGTTAGATGATGACGAACATTGTGTACAAGTATTATACAACTATAACACTATAGAGTACAATAGTAGATTGTTATACAAGGGGAGAAAGCGACCCATTTCACTCGAGATGTTTCTGGCGCTCGAACGAAGTGAGAGCGCCAATAATTCGAGAGTGAAATAGGTGCTTTCACCCGAGTTAAACATACTATTTTTCATTTCGACTGTGAGGAAAACATTAAATTTACAAAAGTGGTTGTAGATGTGTTGGTAAAGTTGGTGAGGTATTATGTAGTTCAGCGTGAAAGGAAAACTCAAGTTTTGAACAAAATATGACAGTTGATTTACAGTACTAACAACACCTAACACGATTAGAAAGAATAACGGCACGAATACATGAAAACAGAGTACAAAAAAGCATAAAATAACAAATTTAAAATGTTTGTAAAGAATATCGATCGATTTTTTTCCGCAGATAATAATAGAATCCAAAAAGGTTTTTTTTATAAAAGTTTTAACGGCTATATAAAATTAAAAAAAAAACATCTTAGCATTATGGCGGGCAGCCAAATATGTTAATTATTAATTGAATTAAAATTAGAAATTGTATATTTTTTTTTCAACGATTATACATCATATGATTATACCTAAAGGTATGACTGGGAGAGAATGCTTTTAGCATTAAGTCCACCTTTTGTACACTGTTACTTGTGCAATAAAGTTCTTAAATAAATAAATAATCATACCTACACAATATGATTTTCAATTTATAGTTAAGCCACAGAATATATAATAGTACTACATACAGAACGGCCACTCACCTCCCCTCTCTAGTCTGACTTACCTCACTATCGCGCCGGAATTAGGGATCTCATCAGGGGACCGCCTAGCGGGCATGGCGCGCGCATGTTTGCGACGTTAACGGAAGAACAAAGTTTTGTGTACGAGAGATGCCTAGGTACTGTGCAGAGTACGGGTGTCTTTCGTCCTCGAGAAATGACTCCGATAGAAGCTTTTTTCGTTTCCCAAAAGATGAGAGACAGTAATTAACTTTATACAAAATATGCAACCATAACTAACCTATTCTAACTATTCAGTTACAGTGAACAACTTTAAAAACGATAGGTAAAGGTAACATTCTTTAGAATTCTGTGTAGTTAAGGAATTATAATTGTAATATTTATGTGATCAGGGAAGTTAGGCGTTGCTAAAGTAGATACTATCTTTTTATTTCTCCACGATACCACGTGAATATGACATTACGAAAATGAGTGCTTGTTACGTTGTATACTAAATTCAAGTAAATTACGTTGTTTAGGTATCTGTTTATTTAAGAGAAAAGAGCTATGACCGGTGTAACAGACTTTGTTAACCCTTATAGCACGCACACAAACGCAGCGTCTGTGCAACACGCCGTCTGTCAATGTATGGCCAAAACGAAAAGTTTCTTCCGAGTGTCCGGGGTGTGGTTAAGCACAAATGTTTGTTATTTTAATAACATGATGTGACTTAATTATCTTTGGTCCAAGCTTTGACTGCAGGCCTTGACTCTATGCCATGTCAATTAAAACTAAATTACTTTCCACCCTAGGGATGGATAAGCTATTTTACACCCGGCTATCTACACAGGAAAGTTATATTTTCCGAACAGGAGAGATGAAAAAATATTTACTTCTGTTGCACATCGGTGACGCTCTCCGGGGTGACGACGATTGAAGCGACTACGGGGTCTCGTAGCGAACTCGCATACTTCAACACCATGCGGTAAAGCGAAGACTTTGAGATGTGCACGATGTTTATCACTTCATTCTGAAAAGACGAATTATATGGTAATGGACTTTAGTTTATCTTCTTACAGTAACAGAAGAATTATTATCTGGAATTAATTACATACACAACACCGACAATACTCGTACTTTAATGGCTCTAACTAGCTGAAAGTATTGTGAACTAATTATTTATATTTATCTTTATCGCTGTACTCTTCTCTTTACTTGTCTGTTGAACTTTATTTGCACCGCCTGTACTTTCTCTGTTCAGACCTTTGGATGGCTGCCTGGTAGATAATGCTTTTGCCATTAAATCCGTCATATGTATAATATTATGTTTTTTGCATGAAGTTTAAAATAAGACAAAGGGTCAAGGAGGTGTACATTGGTGCAGTAAAATGATGACACCGACCTGCAGCGCTGAGAACACAACGTATCCCTTCCACGAGTAGCCGGGGAACGCCTCCTCGCTGTTCCTGTACCGTACGGGCCCGGACTGGGTGAGCCCCTCTTCGACCTCGTACTGGAACTGGTGGAGCGTGGGGAAGTAGTGCGCGCGGATGGGCCGGTCGCACCGGCGGCCCTCGACGCGCGAGTGGCAGCGGCACTGACCGGTCAGCTTGTCGCAGTTGTTGTCTATCGAGCCGCCGATGTCGCAGTCACATTCTGAGATGATACATTTATAGTTTATTTTTGTTTTTATAGAGTTTTGTCACCATACAAACTGAATAATATAAATTGCACTTGTAAAAAGCAACTGTGAACCTGTGACAGACGAGGAATTGAACCCCGTGTCTTACGCAATCCGGGCGCATGCCTATACCACTCGGCCACCGTCACATTAACAAGCCTGTTGAATTTTGCAAGTGCCTGTTAACGCGTAGGCTGCGTGACATCATCAATGTTGTTTTTTACAAGTGCAATTTATATGATACATTTATGATGAAATTTAATAAGAAAAAAACATCTACGTTATAATAATAATAGTCCCGCTAACTAATTTCGACAAGGGTGGCCAGTCACAACGACTAACCGACTGCGCGGGACATATTATAGTGCACAAGTGTGTGCGCAAACACAGGTGCACTCTCTGTTCGTTTCACTCTCCTTGTCTGAAAGGACAGTATACGCCGTAAGCGGATCATTATGGAGATTTTTAGCAGAGGCGAATGTGATCATCAATTTCTAACACTTAAACTATAAGGTCAGCATCATCATCTTGTAAAATAAGCCGCCTACTGACATTTAGCAGCGTGCATTACACGCAATTATGGCACTTGCTTTTATCGTTACGCAAACCACGGAAAACGGTTTGCTGATCGCATTACCATCTTACTTGCTGTTTAACAGTGGATCTACAGCCCGACTTTCCGACGGCAATCAAGTTCCTGCCAACCTGCCGGGCTGTGTGAGTGCACATAATGATAACTTGTTGTGTAACACGTACCAGTGCACCCGAACACGTTGTTGCTCTGCAGCCGGTAGAATCCGTCCTGGCACTGGTCGCACTGCCGCTCGCCGACGTGCATCTTGCACGTGCACTGCCCGCTGCGCGTGTCGCAAGCGCCGAGGCCGCCGAGTGTTCCCGCGAGGTGACATCCGCACTCTGTAAAAAAGTAAAAAGAACAATGTGTCAATTTAGGACAAGTTTTTATTTCAAAATGCCAGTGTAAACATGATTATTCTGGTTGAGCTTACTCGGTTGCCAAGTCAGTCTCTAATGCCTTTGCCTTTTTTCTGCCTTTTTTCTGTGTTTGACTTTGTTTAGCAGCAGAAAGAGAAAAGCCAAACAAAAATATGTAGGTACTACTGCATTTTAAGGTTTGATCCCCACTGCACCGTACCATAACTGACCGTGCTAGGAACGTGTCAGGCACGAAAAGCACCACGTTACACTCCTATACCTATACTTATACACAGTAGAGTGAGCAACCACTAAACGGATCAACGACCGAACGAACAATAATATCAATAGTTTGATAGATATCGACGGATTATTTTGTATGACTTAATTTGAAAATATTCTGAAATATCATCTTTTTGTTTCTAAAGCGACATTAAATCCATATAGTGTTTGGTGAAATCCTCGATACAACACAAGATAGAAGAATTGGAATCACCATTATTTTATTGAATTCGAGAAGTCTTTAACTTATTTACTTATTTATTTAAACTTTATTGCAGTGTGAGTTGTACAATTGGCGGACTTACACTGTAAATTGTACAATTGGAGGACTTAAGGCATAATCTACCAGTCAACCGCGTTGAAATGCGGAAAGTTCAATTTTCCAAATTATTCATCGAAACTAATAATTGTCGAATAAAATAATTGGTTCTTTGATTGTGACGTTGTAAAGCATGCGCAAGAATCATGATTAGACTTATTTAAATGGGTCTAATTAGTATTGCGAGCTAAATGCATTTAGTGCCATCTCGAGGGAGCATTCAAGCATACATGTAGCAGGTCCCCCCCATGGGCGAGCTTTGAAAGTATACGTTAATGCCTATGTACATTGTACTGAGTAAGGCTGCGGAAAAAATAGAGAAGGAGCGATTTGTATCTGGTTATCTGTCAGATCGAACTCAAAAGCATGTATAGTTAGTTAGTTTTAGTTGTAAAGTTAACGATAAATTCGAATTAAATCATTACTAGTAAAGAGAGATTATTCTCCCTCAAATATGTATGACGAAATATTTTGAAGTAGATGCCTCATATTGATGTACGTTTTGTAGTCATGCAACAATGATAATAAAATCACCTTTGTTTAAAATTTGAAATACCAAATATATAATTTATTTTTATTTTAAATCTAATCGCTGCGCTCATCTAAAAGTCACAGCTCACTAACATGAAGCAAGTCATTAAATCCAATTGGTGCATAACTAAAGGAGTTGTCCAGTGCGCATGATGGCTGACTTCAGAGTTCAGACTAGTTAGGGCATTGAGTTCTGCCGGCTGGCAGCAAGTAGTGGTAATTTGCTGATATTTTTCTATGAATACATACAACGCACAAACACATAACGGCAAAGGTCGATGTGGCCAACTATGGGTATGATTCTTGAATGCAAAGGCGACACAATGCGATTGCGAATTGATATTTTAATCTTGCTGCGGCGAACTCCAGAAGTAGGGTTATGTCTTTTGTTATTATTATTTCCATATTTTTTGATTATTTCCAACAATTTTGATTTCTATCAAACAGCACTTTAAAATTAATTTTTCATCTCTTCTGTTCGGAAAATAGCACTTTCCTGTGTAGATAGCCGGGTGGAAAATAGCTTATCCATCCCTAGGGTGGAAAGTAATTTAGTTTTAATTGGCATGGTATAGAGTCAAGGCATGCAGTCAAATCTTGGATCAAAGATAATTGAGTCACATCATATTATAAAAATAATAAACATTTTTGCTTAGCTATACATTGAAAAACATGTTTATTATGATCGCTGATATAAAAAAAATATTCAATTTATTCTTTCTATAATTAAAATATACATTTACTAATCTGTGATTAAAATATTCGGCTTCCCGCCATAATACCAAGATGACACTTTTTTTTACATTGTCAGTGTCATTTTTTCTTTTTGAACTCTATGCCTACTTTTTTAAAATTTTGACAATTATTATCTGTGGGGAAAATTCGTTCGATATTTTTTACAAGGATTTTAATTATTTTGTATCGTCTGCTTTTTCGTACTGTTTTCATGTATTCGTGTCGTTATTCTTTCTAATCATGTTAGATGTTTGGAGAACTGTAAATTAACCGTCTTTTTGTGCAAAAACTTGAGTTTTCCTTTCTCGCTGTACTACATAATACCTGACCATGACATCTACAACCACTATTGTAAATTTAATGTTTTTCCTTACAGTCGAAATGAAAAATAGTATGTTTAACTCGGGTGAAAGCACCATTTCACTCTCGAACTATTGGCGCTCTCACTTCGTTCGAGCGCCAGAAACATCTCGAGTGAAATAGGTCGCTTTCTCCCCTTGTATAACAATCTACTATTGATTAGCACCTAAAATCATCTAAGGTGTCACCTTCTAAAATGAAAACAATTACTTACTTACCTGATTCACGATATGACTAACAACACTTCTCTCTTATAAGGCAGAAAAAAAACATTTGTATTGATTGCTAAAATAGTAAATAATATGGTAAAATATATATTTAAAAAGAAATCCAATATAGATACGATAGGATGTCTGTGATAATGGTTTGTTGCATGATCAAGTGATAAAGCGTCATTTCTTACAAGAGGTTTCAGTCAATATTTTCTGGAATCACGTACTACAACAAAACGACACAATAATGACATCGTTTTTATTGATCGACAAGCAAGCGATAAAATTGGAATCCTAATGTAGGGACAATACAGGATCAAGCGTTGAATTGCATTGACATTTTATATTAAAAATATATAAAATCTAGCGCATCTAAGTATGTTATAAATTAATAGGAACACAATAATAAAAAAAACTGATTCTACTAAAACAAACCTGAAATACACTAAATTAAATCAGGACAGTAGAAAAAAAAAGACAAGAGCTGACTGAGTAAAATAAATAATGAAGCTAGTGTTGTTGGGGAGCAAAGCGAATCTAAGTCGCGAGTGTACAAAGCGACTTAGATTCGCCTTGTGCCGCATCCGCCGTACGTTTGCAACTCTATTACTCGTAGTACACCGGGCGCATGCGCTAAAAGTAGTGTTGTAGAAACATCGATGGTCGCTGTCGAGTAACAAACGATCTGAGACTAAACGGTTTATTCGCCTCATCTGACTATAAAAAATAAATTTGAAAAAAATGAATGTTTATTTTTTGTTTTTTTGTGCCTTTATCACCTCCTTCGCGCCGCCTATATACTTTTCTTTGTGCATTAAGTGTTTAAAATAAAACAGAGATTAGTCTCTCTCTACAAACCTAGCCTTAGTTCCATGTCTGCCCCTTTTGTCTAGACATACATCAGGTGGTCTGTCTATTTAACATTTGGGTCTAATATGTTTTCTCAATAAAAAAAATACAAGGAAAAACTTACGTAACGTTGTAGGTAAAATAATTAAAGAAAAGAAAAAGTTGAAAGAAAAATAAATGAAAAAGTTAATAATTAAATAAAATTATTTTGTTTTTATTTTAAGAAGAAGAAAAATCATAAGTCATCAATAAGTATTAATTGCTTGGGGCAGACCAGCCTCCACACAGTCGCCTGTGGGGGCCTGCCCTCCCCCTCGTACCGAGGGGTGTGTGTCAAGTTTTTAGAGTAAACCCGAAGCTAAGCCCCAAGTATGCACTGGCGCTTAGTTCCGAGCTTACTGGCTGACTGGCGGACCGTCGCGATGCATTCGCGACCTAGCATTCACGCATGCGCATTGCATTTCTGCAATTGTGATTTTTTTTCCCAAAAAATACCAAAAATAACTTCTAGCAGTCGGGTAAAAATACAACTAAATCGTTTTATGAACAGATAAACCATGTCACAAAACGATTTTAGACTTTTAGAAGGTATTTTTGGTTAAAAATGCCGGCCTAAGGTACGAAACGAGTGGTCTGTACCACAGGCTTGCATTTTCTAGACGTCTAGCTCGCGGCGTCGTCCTGGGCCCTAGGTCACGCATGCGTAGAGCTTAGACATCGCAGTCCAATAGCAAGCCCTAGGGCATCAGTGCTTATGTTTGCGTCAGTTGGTAGGCCGTGGTATAGGCATGGAAACAATCGCGGTTTTATACACTGTAGCGTAAATGTTAAACAACTATATTTGGAATTCATGGGGATATAAAACTTCGCTAATCCATTAGTTATTCTATCAAGTCTTGCTTGGTCTCTTTAATTTATTACGACGTATAATTTTTTCAAATTAATTATTTTAAAGTAGTTAATTTAAAACTCAGAAAGAGGAAAGAAAAAGTTGGGACCGGCGATCATGGACATCTAATAAATAATCATTATAACAGATCTATGACAGTAAACAGAAATAGACAATCGCTTTCACCTAAGACGCGTAACATCGCTTCCCTCATAACCATATCGCGACTAGTCTGAAATTAGGCACCAAACCAAAACTAAATCTAGACTAGCGCCACGCTCACCGCGCAAGCGCGAGACGCCTAGAACTTGCCAGGGAAGTTCACTCATCGTAGTAACCTGTTGATTGGAACTACTTAGGTACTAGGTCTTACTCCAGCTATATAAATTTAAGATGAATGGTCTTTCAGGTTTACGTGTGAATCTTTTAATCACACGAGGCATGGAAAGACTC
This sequence comes from Pyrausta aurata, assembly GCA_963584085.1. Taxonomy (NCBI): domain Eukaryota; kingdom Metazoa; phylum Arthropoda; class Insecta; order Lepidoptera; family Crambidae; genus Pyrausta; species Pyrausta aurata. The sequence continues at coordinate 10,650,062 of OY757251.1, forward strand.
TACACGAAAATATTAAAATAGCAATAAAATTTGATTTGATGTTATGATGTTTAATAAGTAGGGGAGAGGGGGGGGGGGATAGTCACAACCTGGATTTTGTACATCATAAATAGGTACAAAATTTGTGTTGTGAACCCCAATAATTTGTGAATCACGTTCTTTATGAACGTGATAAATGGCATCATAGCAGACAGATGCTATGAATTTTAATCGTGGTGTGGTCTAAGTTTATGAGCTGAGCGACGAGCGAGCGGGGGTTGCTAAGGATGCGTTTTAAAATAAGCAGCTGATTTTGTTAAATCAAATAAAATATTTCTACTATAAGAGTAGTTAACGGCTAGCTAAAATAAGAGTATATTTAAGTATGTGCGGAATTGTTTTATTGTTATTTTTGCTTATTATTACATACTAATACTAAAAATAAATAAAGGTGAGATAATTAAAAAAAAAATCAATTCTAGTTAAAACCCAAAAACATTCTACGTGTATAATTTTAAGCTGATCAAATCAATACCTCATTGTATGCTTGTATGGGTGGATATTACAACCATAAACATTTCCGTACGTCAATAAAACGTACGAAATTAAACACAATTGCGCAGTAGGTATGCACTTGAGCCAGCAAACAAGATTCAGTAACTACATTCATAGCAATGATAAGGCTACGTTTACTAGCAGACGCGGAGCGGATAGCCTTTTTAAATTGTTACCTTAAACAAGAAGGCATGAATGAATTTAACCGAAACTAAAATAAGTACTATAATAAGGAGTATGGCTCATACTACCTCATATACTTGAGGTAAGGCCTTTGCCCAGCAGTGGGATGCTTACAGACAAGCTAATTTTACTTTCTAAATAAGGACATTCCTGGCATACACATAAGTACAATATAGTTTGTTTGTACACAAATCCGAATTATTGTGCATTAAAAGATATTTATCAAGTTATCAGTTTTTGCTCATCCGCTATATGTATACGGTCGCAGTCTTCCAACCGAAGTGAACATAGAATCTAGACAGGTCTATGCCTCACGCATGTGACAGATCCAGAGACTTGATTGGCAGGATGCGTGGTCTTTAATGCTCAGGCGACATCTAGGCCTTGATGAAGCTAAAAGAAGCGTCAGAAGACGGGGACCTTTTAACCATTGGTTCGCATTCTTAGATGAAACATACCGAAGCAAAGAACTTCAAAGCGCAGCTCTTGTACGAGCTATGTCGATGACATGTTTTGCTATTAATTAATTGTTGTTTCGGAAACATGTTTTTATCGTACACAATGAGGCTTTGCATTCGTATTTGAGCAAGAACTTTAAATAAAACAAAGATAACTAGTATTACATAAAAAGACATACAACTTTTTTCCTGGCATTAACAACAGGGGCACATTTCCGCACGAATTTATCATTTATCGCTTTTGGAGTCGATTGTAATATATATATAGCACGTCTCAACATTTGTTGCCTGTCGCGCATGCGTGAAGTGCTGTTTTCACTGCGCTGCCAACGTAAAAACAAGATATGCACTTTAACCAACCGAAGGACTATTATTTTTGCTGCGTTCACATCAGTCAAATGGCTGTGTCCAAGCCATAAGCGAAGTGAATGTGTGGATAATGATTTGACACATATGGCAGTGATTATGATAAATTGGGAGCGCCATCGCTTTTGAGCGAGGCCATTTAACTTTTTATAATGGTTTGTTTATCATTGAAAAATATTTTCGGTATAAAATTATTTAGGAGACAATACCAATTTAAGTTTTTAAGAGTAGTATATACTCTTATGTAATTTGTCATAGACTGAACCCATTATAAGCACATGACTTGTTTATTTGTAAGATGTAGAAAAGTAAATTATTTAATTAAGTTCGTAGTCGATCGAAAAATAACTCAAAAAAACGTTAATTATGTAGAATTATGTAGATGTAAACCGCTTCATTGAGACTTGCGGGGCACGGGGGCGCGGGGGGAGGCGAGAGCGGGTGATGTCAGCGGCGCGGGCGGGTGTAGTGTATCCCCCCGCACCCCAGTGCCCCGCAGGCGAGGTCTCAATTTCGCGGTTTACCTATAAGTCCCAAGGCAGCTACTTGAATACATTTTTAATATTCTATGGAATCTTATGACTTAGCCGCCGACTCTCCATAGACCTGAATACAGATCTAGTTTTTGATTGGTCTATCTATCTCATGGTTGCCATGGCTGCGGCGGCACCTGCGCAGTGCGGATGGAAAGAGCCTATAAATTGCGGCTCTCGACCAGCGCTCGCCAGAAGTGTGGGCCTAAGGTGGGGTTCAGATCAACCACCTGAGGCCCGCAGTTTTGCCCAAAAAACCTATCTTGAAAAAATACTTTGAGAGCTGGAAGGCGCTTTTAAGTCCTATGTTTTCAGACACAATAGGCTATCAATTTATATCGCAGTCAGATTCAGCTGAGAGATGCTGATAATGTTCTACATAAAATTTTATACATATTGGAATGATTAATTGGAATTTTAAATTAAGTTTCAATAAAACCCAAATCAATACACTGATCCGCACCTTTTTTGAAAAATGAAAACTACGTAGGAAACATATTTGCAAAGTATATTAGGTATCATCGTAATGACTTCAGCAAGTCTTACATCTTTGGATTTGGCCACATTCAGCAGATATTTTATTATATATCTTTGTTTATAGTCACATCCAGAACGTCTTAATATCTTTGGCATCACTGGCCCGCGCATGCGTCGTGTGCATATTGCACCGCGCTGCCAACATGAATTCTAGACAGGTCTAGGATTTTTGTTGGCAGCCATGCATGCATTATTACCAATGAAATGACTCGATTAATTTGCTTCGTTCACATCACTCAAAAGGCTTGGTTTAAGTCATAAGCGATTTGATTCCGGAAAAGGTAATTTTTTACTGTAAAAGGAATATAGTTGATTTTTATTGTCATGCACAAGGATAGTCTGCATTAAGAATTTGTTTTGTAACGATGATAGCTTAAAATAAAATAATCATTTACATTCTATTAGATTTAGTGACACTTAAAATTTATGAATTAAAAATATCATCTTTTTGTTTTCACATAAATCTATGATATATATACGTATAAGCGGATTTTACTTATTTTAATAGGTTTAGATGGCGCTTACCTGAAATCTTTTTGTAATATTCAAAAATAATACTTATTTTCTTTACTTTACTAAGATACTTTGTGTTTATACTTTTTTTTCTTATGAATTGGCCACCAACTTTCGAAAGACATGAATACAGATCTAGTCCTCCATTGGCTAGGCTCCATGGTTCCCATGACTACAGCGGCACTTGCGCGTTGCGGCCGGACTCGGCCTATAAATTGCGTCTCGCAGCCAGCGCGCGTCAGAAGTGTGGACCTAAGGTGGGGTTCAGATCAACCACCTTAGGTCCGCATTTTTAGCCAAAAAACCTATCATAAAAAATACTTCGGAAGCTGTAAGGCCACAAACGCATTTTTGGCTAGCAACTCCTTAGTGCTGATAATATTTTAAATAATGTTACATTATCTGATATAATCCATTCTGAACGGGACATTGCCTGCAAAAGTCATGCAGTCAACGTGACATTGTAATGCCGAATTCAAACTAAGAAACGTATGTTTTTTATATCCGATTAGACAATTTTGAGTACCATTATTTTAATCACTAATTAGTATAGCTCGTAACTTACATAATTTGTGCTCAAAACATATACATATAGTTTTTATGTAAGATTAAATATATTTATTCAATTTAGACTACTCATGTAAGATGATGACAACGGCAAGATGAAATGTATTTATTCAATTTAGACCACTCATGTAAGATGATGACCACGGTTTAGATTCAACATCCTTGTTTTAGTCACATCTAGTGCGTCTTTGCATCTGTATCAGAACTTTTCTGCGCATGCGTCAAGTGCAGCTTATACAGCGCTGCCAACATGAGTCCAAAACACATCTAGACTTCCAATTGGCAGCCATGCGTGCGTTATCACCAATCAAAGGACATAAATTTATCTGCTGTGTTCACATCGGTTGAAGGGCGGGGTCTAAATAATAAGCGAGGCGATTATGAAATTAATCCCAACTATATCCGAATAATGCACAAGATTCACGTTCTATACATGCGTGACCGTAAATACGGAAGTGCCGGCGGGTCTACGATCTCTACGATCTCCTACGAGGTCTCTATCTACGATCAGCGGTTTAAGCTGTGCGTTGATCCGTCAGTCAGTCATTCAGGACAAAGCCTTTTATAAGTATAGATAACTTTGCGCTAATTCTGCTTATTTAACTTTCATAATGCACAATGTTTTAGAATGTTAAAATACGGCTTCAAAATTCTGTACGATTATCTACATAAAATAGATAAACAACTTTGAAGCAAAATTAAACCATACTCTAAATATTTGCTCACTCGCTTCTTCTTGTGACTTGGACGTCATCAATCAACAGTAGTGAACACAGGTCCTAGTGCCCATTGGGCGCCCTAGTCCTGTTCAAGACCTGCGCGTTGCGCCGGAACCTGCCTATAAATAGCGGCTCCCGGCCAGCGAGCGCCAGAAGTGTGGACCCAAGGTGGGGTTCGGAACCACCTTAGGTCCGCATTTTTGGCCCAAAAAACCTATCATGACAATCACTTTGGAAAAAGTGAGTGCGTAAAATGAACCCCAGGTTTTTTACGGTTTTGTGACAAATCGATAGTCAAGGATATCATTTTTATACTAATATCATCATCATCATCATTATCAGCCGAAGGACGTCCACTGCTGAACATAGGCCTCCTCTATTATTATACTAATATAATAATGGTTATTTCATTACATATATAATTCTTTTGACATAATATCAAATTGCCTAAACTGATTTTTACTTCTTCAGGCAACGTACAAAGCTGCAGCTGAAAACATGAACGTTGAATACAAACATTAGTTTAAGGTCCCCTTTTCAATTAAATGTCCTGACACCAACCTTCACTTCTACAAATTTTTATTATTTTATCGCTCAACAAAGACGCTCAAATGGCGAAAATTATAGTACTTTAAATAGTACTTTTTTTAAACCTAAAACTTCAGAAATCGAATGCACTCTTTACATTTTCATAGGTCAGTGTCAGTATGTGTTTGTTGCAAAGCGAATCTAAGTCGCAACCGTTCGCTGCGACTTAGAGTCGCTTTGTGCCGCTCCAGCAACGCGTTTGGTAGTGCATCCTTTGCACTAGGGATGGAAAATCAGTAGCCTACAACATATATTCTGTGCTACAACTTGAAAATGGGATTAGCATCTATCGTAAAGGCTGTAAATACTTATTTTGGGTTAAATTCAACTAAGAGTCATTATAAAACACACAAAATGTATGCCAAGACTATTTAAGACGATTTGACTTGGGACCGGTTAAGATTTGATTGCTTAAGTTAACCTAAGTGGAGCTGATCTGAGATGTGTAAAATTGATTAACACGTTCCGGGACACTACTCCAGACACAATATATGTTTTATTGTTTTCACGTCTGTAGGCACTGTCCCGGAACGGGTTAATGACGTTGTTAAAAATATATGACATATTGTTCTTTTCATATTTTCAGCAACATCATTAGTACATTTTATACATCTCCACTTAGCTACACTCAGCTCAGCTTCTGTGGAAGGGAACGCCCTTAATGTAATGCAATGTATTATCTGACTGAACTGGGTAGGCTCAGTTTTCGTAATTTGAATAAGAGAATGCTTATACACGCATTATTTTACATGCTTAAGAACTCAAGTGTAGAGAGAACGGTAAAATAGTAAGAATACAGAAGTTCAGGGCTACTTTTGATTCTTAATTAGCTTTATTGTAGCCTACATCGTAACCTTTAGACATAAAATTCCAATGTAGCCAAGAGCCAGAACAACACTCTGAATCACGCATGCGTGGTGTGCAACCAATTGGTAGACATCAATTGATTGGTCTTGATTTAGGAGCTGCATTTGCGCCTGTCTGTGGGCCGCGACGACTCATAAGCGGAGCGATTGTAGGACATAGCTGAAGCGGTTTTAGTGTTCAAAAATAGTGCAACTTTACGCTTCCAAAAACTAGTAGGTTATTAGTGGCTGTCAAAAAGTTATAACGATTAAGATACCTGTGAGCCTTTAAAGGTTACCCTGCAAACATCTCGCTAATGGCGTAATCATAGGCCATACGAACCCTACTGACAGATGTTTTAAAGGCGCCACTAGAATTCGCTTGACTAAGCTTTGACGACTATCGAGTTATATTAGCGTGGAGATGTTTGTTGTAGATGTAACACGGTCGGCAAGGTCACCCATCCAAATACAACTGTCTCATGGCGCAAAACTTTGGAAATCGGTAGGCAAAACGGCGCCTCAGGATCCCTATTGAAATGTCATAGGCAGTAGAAAACTTCCCCGCTGTAGCTACCTTCTATCAACAATCATAACCACTACAAATCAGCGTTAAATTCAGCCCTGAGAAACTGGGTGGGGAGACGCAGATATATTCGCGAGCGCGGGTCACATTCGGCAGAAATGCGGACCCAAGCTGTGGCCAACACACCTTAGGTCCGCATTTTTGCCTAAATAACTTGAGACACGTGACCGTTGTCATGGTGACATAGGAGGTAGGCTCCTATGACATTATGATAATGCGTCGTAATCGTTGTGACTCAGAGTTGGATCATCGACGGATCAGCGTTGATTTTTTATAGTATTTGTGATATGTGCCACTGTATGCAAAAAGGCGTTGTAAGTACTTTAATTTTGATGACTACATAGCCCGTTCAATTGAATGTAAGATTCTGTATAAATGTTGTACAATGCAAAATGAAGCGTATGGGTGCTAAAATTACAGCTGATAGCTTGTGTGCGTTGAGGTTTTGCGCTATTTCATAAATGAAATATATGCATTGAATAACACCCGACTTTACATAACCCGACGCAATGGAATAACGTTGAGTGATCGGAAATTATATATTTTAATGAAAACTTGACTAACAATTTGGCTAAAGTCGGCGTAAAACAATTGCCCGTCAACTCTTGACAGTGTCACTTACCGATAAAGCAGCGCGCTGTATAATTCTATCTCTATTGATATTACGGCCTCAAGACTTAGTTGATAACGAGCTGACAATAGACTAGTAGCTAGACTGTTTTTTTTTATCGAACATGATATCTATATACGTACACATCCCTAGTTAACTAGCATTGATACCAGGAAATCGAAAAAGGCACTCAATCCTACGGCTCAATCATCTTATACTAGACATACCTTCACACCCAACAGGGCTGTACTCCTGCAGGTTCCAGAACAGCGGTTTGCAGTCGTTGCAGATGCGGCCCTGCACTCGCTCCTTGCACTGGCAGAGTTCACCAGCTGGCACTGAACCGCAACCTGACCACAAAAGATATCACTTAGCAAAATAGTTTTTATTACTTATTTCCTAATAGGAATAATACTACTAATAATAAAAATTACACAGTTTGCGAGGATGAATGTATGGATGTTTGTTACTTCTTCACGCAAAAAAGATACTGAATGGGTTTTGATGAAACTTTACCATTGTATACTTTATGCACTGGAACATATTTATATATTTATTTATTTGAGTTGCTCTTAGAAGATCAACTTGCAGCTCAGGGCTGCTATAAGCAAGGGCGGAGTGTAGTGTGCGCGTCACCTACATATATTTACACGAACACACTCACTTCCTCCAATAGTATATAAGTGACAATATTAATAATAAACAGGCTCTTAGATCGCAGTCAGTTTTTCAATAAACGCTCTCCCAACGCCCATCACTGCAGGAGGAAGGCAAGGAAGTCACGCCACCTCCAGGGTCGCAGTGACTCCTCGCACGCGGGGTAGTTGTAGAACGACTCTATACACCGGCCGCACTTCTCGCCGTCGAAATTGGACTCGCCCTGAGCTGCTCTTAGAAGATGGACTTGCCCTGACCTGCTATAAGCAAAGGCAAAGGAAGGCACTTACCAGCGAAGGAAGCGACGACGCCCCGCGGGTCGCAGTTGCACTCCTCACACGCGGGGTAGTTGTAGAACGACTCTTTACACCGGTCGCACTTCTCGCTGTCAAAGTTGGACTTGCAGTGGCATTTGCCGTTGTCATCGCACGTCGAACCGATTGAGCCGGACACGTCGCAATTGCAGGCTGTGAAAAAGTACAGTGTTTATTTTATATTCAAAGAAATAGTTAAGTTAGTCTGTAAATATCCCACTGCTGGGTGAAAGAAGGCCTTACTCATAGTTAAGGTAAGGACTTCAACTATGAGGAAAGAAAAATTCATAAATTATAATTATTAAGAGCCTGTGAAATCCCTCTGCAGGGCAAAGACCTCCCTTCTGTTTCTCCAGTCTCCACGATTTTGGGCATTTATTTCCTAGTCTTTGTCGTGTACTTCTCGTCACGCCATTGTCTTCTGGGACTACCAAGTGGCCGTTTCCTAAAGAAATATGGAAGTTTTTTTTGTAATTGTGTTTTTGTTTTTAAAGTGTTTTACACTTGTAAAAAGCAACTGTGTTAAACAAGGAATCGAACCCTGTGTCTTACGCTACCCGGGCGCTTGCCTAAACAACTCGGCCACCGACACATTGGCAAGCCAGTTGAATTTTGCAAGCGCTTTCTTTAGCGCGTAGACTGCGATTAACAAAAGATTTTTAAGGTGATAACTATGTGATGACTATTATTAGAATTTCGTTAAGTTTCTGGGTCCCTGAAATTACTCAGAAACTTCTTGAAGTCAAGAAGTTAAGCGTGACAACGCCTCTGAAAGCATGTTAAGCCGCGGATTTATCTCCAGTCATGTTGGAGTGTCATTTCAACCAGCTTTGACAGTAAAGGAACACAGAGCATTTGTGTATTTGCACACACACTCAGTATCAGTTGAAATTGGCCTGTCGTGATCAGCTGCGCATGATGATTTTAAACAGGATTACGGTGATCCTGGATTATCATCTCACCCTTTACGCTGACGATACTTGCCTTTTTTATTTTGATTTGTCTATACATAAAATGATTTCGCAAGCACAACATGACCTCAATTTACTATTTAACTGGTTCCAGTATAATTTGCTGACAATAAACATCTCGAAAACATGTTACATCTTGTTTAGAGCAAGGAACAAGCCATCGAAAACTAAATTAGCTCAACTTCAGATCTTACAAAATAAAATAATTAAAATGCTTTTTAATTATAATTACCTAACAGAGACTTAAAAAATATATCGCGAAACAAAAATAATGAATATTAAAAAACTATATATTTACAAAACTATAATTTTTATTCGAAAAAAACTTGACTCAAATATTCATTCCAGTATAACATTCATTAAACGAAAAAAGGTTCACAACCACTGCACTAGACGCGCCAGCTTCTTGGTTTTACCCAAACCACGAACTAATTACGGTAAGAAGATGATAACTTTTGCAGGAGCACAACTTTATAATAATGTACCCTCAGATATAAAAGATATCAAATCATTCAATGTTTTCAAGACAAAATTAGCTCAGTATCTTATTGAAGATGATTCAGTCATTTAAATATGTAATAACTTAATTAATTAACCAACATAAGTAATCTCGTAAATAGAATAATTATTTATTGCGTATGAGTGTGTGCGTGTGTGTGTACCGAAAAATGTGTCTTATTTTTTATATTATTGTGTTGTTTCGACGGCGAATGCATTAAAATCTGTAAACGCATTGTTCTCATGTAAGTGACCTAGTTAATAAGTCTTAGTGAGAATAAAGATCGTTAAACCTTAAACCTTAAATCTTATTTCTGTCTCTGTCAACGTCAAATAAACTGACAGAGACAATTAATCCAGGGTTGGGCCTTAGAAAGTTACATAGCGCTAGGATGAGTGATCACTCACGCAGGCATTCCGGGTACCGGTAGTGTCCGGGCGAGCACTGCGCGCACTGCTTCCCGCCGAAGTTGGCGAGACAGTTGCACTTGCCGTCAGCCGAACAGCTGGTGGACGTTGACCCGGTGGACGAACAGTTGCACGGCACGCACTGGCGCTCTCGACCGCGGACCTCCATGTAGTAGCTGCGGATAAGACATTATAGGTAGAATGCTTATTGAGACCTCGCCTGCGGGTCGGCGGGGCGCGGGGGGAGGCGAGAGCGGGTAGCGTGAGCGGCGCGGGCGGGTGTACCCACGCGCGATCATAATTATCTGCTATTCGTAACACAAGTAAGAAAATTCATTACGATACCACGACAGGGAAATATATTCAAGTTTTATAGAGAACATATTCAAAGCCGTACCAGTTTTAGGCAAAAAAACCGGTTAAGTGCGTGTCGGACCCGCGCACTGAGGGTTCCGTGCCACAGCAAAAATAACTTTGTTTTTCATAGTGTTTGTATGAAAGACAAAGTTATATTTGCGGTTGATAAAAATGTGCAATATCTCAAAAACTACTGGTTCGATCTCCTTCAAACCAATTTTCGTTGCAAGTTTTTGATGAGATCTACAACATATTTTTTTTTCAAAATTTTCACTTTCTTAGTTCAAAAGTTAGAGGGGGGGGGACGCCCATTTTATTTGTTATATTCTTTATTGCACTTAAAAGATGTACAGAAGATCTCTTCCAGCCAACCCATAGGTGTTGGAAATGAAATAGTTGCGGTTATCGGCAGTGCTAGATTAATAATACGGAAAAAAGATGTAATTTATTTATATTTTTTTAATATTAGTAATAAACTAAATACTATAAATAATCTTACATAACGTATTTATATATACATACAACATAATAATAATAATATATATATAAATAAAATATATAAATATAATGTACTATCCGTGTATAAATGCATACTCTACGATGAAGAGGGTATTTGAGAGAGTAGATGTTCTTTAACTCTTTTTTTGAATATTTGAATATTAGAGCTTCCTTGCAGTTCTAGAGGCAGTTTGTTCCAGAGTCTTGCAGCATAGACAGAGAAGGAGTCAAAGAAAAATTTGGTATTACTCCTTGGAATTTCGAGTGTGGTGGTGATGCAAGGTCTTCTAGAGCGTGTGGGAGGGGGAAGTCCCATAGGTTGGAGACTGAGGATTGTAGATTATATTGTATAGGAAAGTGAGGATATGCATGTCACGACGCAGGCGAATCGGAAGCCATTTTAGTTGGGTGCGATAGCTGGAGATGTGGTCATATTTCCGTAGATTAAAGATAAACCTAATGGCCAGGTTCTGGAGACGCTCCAGTTTATTAAGCAGCTCCTCGGTCAGATCTAAAAAGGCAACATCGGCATAGTCGAGTATCGGCAACAAAAGAGACTGCGCAAGCATAACTTTTGTTTTAAAAGGTAAGAAAAACTGGAGTCTTTTAAGAGAGTGGAATGTGTAATGCATTCGTCGACTGACATCATTTACATGAGCTGTCCAAGACATGGTGCAGTCCATTATTAGACCAAGATTTTTAGTCTTGTCTGTGAAGGGAATCGGAACGCCAGAGTATTCTATCGCAGGTACTGCGTCCCAATCAATTTGACCTCTGAGTCTGCTACTGCCAATGATCATGGCTTGAGATTTCGCCGGATTAACTAGTAGGCCAAATGATATTGCCCACTGTTGGATAGCATTCAGATCCCTATTGACGGCAATTAAGGTCTCCGACAGCTCATGCGATTTAAAATGTCTATAAATCTGTAAGTCATCTGCATACAAGTGAAAGGGAGAAGAAAAGACAAGTGAAATATTATTTATAAAGATTGAAAACAGAAGAGGGGATAGTACACCACCCTGAGGAACACCAGCAGTGAGATTGGACCAATCAGAAGAGGCACTATCAATTTTTACACACTGCTGACGTCCCTGAAGGTACGAGTGAAACCAGTCGACGACGGAAGGTGACAGATTAATAGCGCGAAGGGTTGCGAGCAGAATATCAAAATCAACCGAGTTAAAGGCACTGCTGCAAATTTTACCACTTTGGAAGCGTCTATATCTCAAACCTTACACTTTTAGAAAAAATGGTTTTAGAAACCTCAACATCATTTTAAAAGACCTATCTATAGACACCCCACACGCATAGGTTTGAGTAAAAAAAAATTTTTAGGTTTTAGTTTCATGTATGGGAGCCCCCCCTTAAATATTATTTTTCTTACTTTTTGTATCTGAATCGGAAAGCGGTGAACCAAATAAACCTACCTACCAAGTTTCAGCTATGTGATGCTTATAGTTTCAGAATAAAGTGGCTGTGACATACGGACGGACAGACAGACAGACAGACAGACAGACAGACTTGACGAAACTATAAGGGTTCCGTTTTTTGCCATTCGGCTACGGAACCCTAAAAAGTATCGTGACGTCTTATGTTTGAAGTGACGCTGGTTGTTGTCACGTGACACGTGTAATCGTCTGACTGAATGACAAGGCGTCTAAGACCTGATATACATTGACTACCCACGCCCCACGATCTCGCCTTCCCGCGCACCCCGCCGCCCGTAGGCGAAGTCACAATGAAGCGGTTCACCTATTTATAGTTGTGTACCCGAACAGAACAATGTTGTCTTATTGTCGCAATCTGAACTCAAAAACCACGTCATACACAAGGCACACTCACCCAGCGATGCACTGATCACAGCGAGCGCCTCCGAAGCCTGTCTTACAGATGCATTGTCCGGTGACGTCGTCGCAGACGCTGGGCTGAGTTCCACTCACGTCGCAGTTGCAATCTGTTGGAAATGATAAACCATCAAAACTATGACGTCAACTTAGATAGTACTGACACACTGAGAGAGTATAGTTCTAGATTACAACTTTCAAACACACAGAGTAAGATGTCCACCGACAAAGTGGGCCATTGAGGAAATCGTAATTCCTCTTATAATATAATATAATATATAATAAATCATTTAATTCAGATTTTATGCAATCCATACAATTGTGTTAGTAACAATAAAATAATAATAAAAAAAAAACTTATGTCTATGTTAGTGAATTACAATTTAAATTGGATTTAATTAATTTATTTATTTGAAGAATAGGTTTTTAGTTCCTTGAGAATGTAAGTTAACCCAGTGTCTAAACAAGGAACAAGTGGGCCTATTCTTCATGGCCATCAGGATGCTGTTGACGCTCCGCCGGACTCTGTTAAGCATTGAAGCTGTGCGCTTTCTAATAATGGCGTAAAAGTCATCAACACCCGCTTGCGCGAACATTGTTGATGCACTACAGAATCTGGGGAGCCCCATCAACATCCTAAAGGCGTTATTATATTGTACGCGGAGAGCGTTATATGTCTTCTGCGAATAGCTACACCACAGGCTGCAGGTGTAGAATGTCTGACAGAACGCCTTGAAAAGGGTGATTTTGACCTCCTTCGTACACCTCGCAAACCTGCGGGCAAGCATATTACATCGGACAGCCAACGCTCTCCTTTCTCGTTCAATATCGCAATTGTCTGAAAGATTTTCAGTCACAATGTGGCCCAGATATTTAAATTGCGATACCCTCCTTAATTCATTACCCATTAACGTCACTTGGGGTCCATCCGGAGGTTTTTTAGTGTCCGATCTAAAAACCATCATTTCACTTTTCTTAACATTATACAATAGCCCGTGTTCAGAGGCATACTCTTCGCACATTGACAACAATTTGCACAATCCATTAGCCGTTGGACAAAGCAGCACCATGTCGTCCGCATAACTTATACTGTTAACCATCAGACCGTCAACAGAACAGCCAACCCTGGTGCTGCTGAGTCGAGAGATTAGCTCGTCTATGTACAAATTAAAAAGTGCAGGAGAGGATAATCCTCCCTGCCTTACTCCACATTCCAAAACGTATTCCTCGGACAATGTCCCGGCCCATTTGACCTGGTTAATTTGGTTACTGTACCAATACTGAAGTGTGCCCACTAGTTCAGACGGAAACGCTATTTTAGTTAATTTTGACCATAACAATTTGTAGTTAACCAGGTCAAATGCCCTGGAAAGGTCCAAAAAAGCAGCGTATACAGGTGTTCGCCTCTGGCTGTAGTACTTGACGGTGTGCTTAAGCGAAAACACAGCACTTTCCGTTGATAGACCGGGTCGAAACCCAAATTGAGCATCATTTAGTTCTAGGTGGTGACTAAGTCTCCGCTCAAGCACCCCATCAAGCACCTTTGCCAATATGGTGGCCAACGATATAGGTCTGTAGTTTGACATGTCGGATATATCTCCTGTCTTGTTCTTTATAATGGGCACTACAATTGTCCTCTTTAACTCAGATGGTAAGTAAGAGTGTCTTATACAGAAAGTATATAGTAACGATAGAACCCTTGGGAGGTGAAACCCAGCATGCTGAAGGTGTTCTATGCTGAGACCATCGTGTCCCGGTGATTTTCCCCTACTCATATCTTTGATTATTGCCCTCACTTCAGTAGGGGTAACTCTGACAGGCGTACCAGACACGATGCCCTCGGGAAGTCCGCCCTCAACTTCAGACGCTAGGTAAACCGGTTTCACTCTAAACTGGTCACCAAACAAGTTGGCAATCTCCTCAGGCTTGCTAACCCCTCCTACGCTCACGGGGGCAGCCGGTCGAGGGCTGAGCTTCTTAGTTTGTTTCCAGAACTTAGAAAAGTTTTTACATTGGTGTTGCGAAGCTAATAGGTCCATTTTTATTTGATCCTGCCTTAATTGACATGATTTTAGTTTAGCCTTGAATGCTTTTCTAGAATCACACATGTCGCGGTATAGACCCCCAGATCGCGGCCTGCCTTGCAATACCCAGTTTAAAAAAGCCTGCCTGGCATTAGTGTGCGATTCTTTTACATACTTGTTCCAACCAGCAAGTTATATCCTCTGGTAATGCATTAAAAACCTTTACCGCCATTTCCAATGCATTATTTTCAGCCAATGTCAGTCTGCACGTTGGAACTTGAAGGAGACATGTAGGAGGATCGATTGCAGAACGCTTGCAATCGGCCGCTGTTGAATGCCATGAGGAAGCTCAGATTCAGATTCAGATGAATTTATTTCAAGTCACAAGTTGGGTATAGTGTTACAAAGTAAAGATAAATAGTACAAGTGACGCTTATGTAAATAAATAATAAATAAATATTGGACACCAATCGCATACATTGCTCTGATCCCAAAGTAAGTAGCTTATGCACTTGTGTTATGGAAACCAGAAACAACTATGGTACCACAACACACAGACCCGCGACAATATTGAAATTTATGATTTCTACATTGACCCGACCGAGAATCAAACCTCATGAAGTCTCGCCAAATGCCTCATTTTCGTTCAGCCAACGACTTCATTTGGCCGATAATGATGACGACTCGACGGTATAGCACGAACATAGCGCTGTATTTGTGAATGAACTCACGGTTGCAGGACGGGTACTCGTAGTAGCCAGCTTCACACTGGTTGCACGTGCGGCCCGCGTACTTGCTCTTGCACGTGCAGTTGCCCGAGTCTTTGTCGCACACTTGAGATACAGAACCGACTGGGTTGCATTCGCAATCTGAAATGAAATATGATAATATGTTTAAAAAAATATAACTATGAAATGAATAACACCTTAGTCTGCCTGTGACCACGGATGCTGTAAAGCACGTGAAACGTTAGGCGTCTAATTACATATGAGGTCAAAACGTTTACAGTGATAATTTTGACAGTGTCTTTGTTTACATCATAGAAACCAGACACAATCATTATTTTTTGGAAAATCGAGATTTTCATTTTTATTATTTTCCTTAATAAAGACAATATTATGCATTATTTAAAACAGCACCCTGAAAATTTAAAAGTTATCTACTTCATCGGCTTTGCCACTCTCAGTTCAATGCCTCTTTCTTTTTCTCTAAGCTTGACCTTAGTTAATAAAAAAATAAAATCTGAAAAAAATAATTACTTTAGTCTCCAATTTTCTCATAAACTAGCGGATAAAACCCCAAAGTGTTTTTTACAAAAAATGATTAATTTATTGTGCTGTATCAGCTCTTTAAATATTATCACTTAAAACGAGGTGACCTTATATAAATGTGCGAGAAAAACAAATATGTTAATACTAGTACAGTGAAAGAAATAAAAATACTTTAGCGTTGTGTAATGTAAACTATATTGCAATTTTGTTGTTGGATAGGTATTGATAATGAATTTTTACTTACTTTTACATTCAGCTGAGTAATATCCATCCGCACAGACTTCACATGAGTGACCGGCATAGTTGAATTTACAGGGACACTGCAAAAAGGACAATATTGTTAAAAATAAAGTAAATTAGTGATCATTTAGCCTACCTATTCCAAATTTACTGTGACTTGCCATGTAAACATTACTATGTGGTTCATGTCTTAATGCTCTCTCACGCTAAGGAACATTAATCTTAGAGTCTGGATGTTGTACTAATTGCTGCGAAAAGTCATATGTATGGAAGCCCTCAGGGATCTTTCTCATAAGCGACGCAATAAAAGGCTATAACAAAGTATCGGCAGAGGTTAGTCGACGGCAAACATCTATGTCGGTTACTTAGAGTTAACTACACTTGATAGCAACTAGCCCCCTATAGTTTAAAGTCCGTTTTTTTGGTTGTCCAATATAGTAAACAATCTTTTTGTAGCTTTTAAATAAGACTGTTAATTAAATAAAAAACTAGTCTTAAACATCATTCTAAAATCAGAAAAATTTAAAAGGAACTGTACTTTTATGTGTGTCCAGGTATACAATAAAGTTCCGTATGATATAAGAAATCTGACCATTGGCGCTTTTAAGGCAAAGTTGTATAAATGGCTAGTAGACAATAATATTTATGACATAAAAGATCTATTGAACCGTAGATTCTAACCTGTAATTGCTATGTGTATCTGAGATTCATTCATGTCATTATTTAGCAGTGCCATGACATGTTATATTTTTTTTTTCATGTTGTAAATTTTCATGCGGCTGGACATATTGCTAGGAATGATAATTTGATTGCTTGACTTGACTTTGTATTAATATTTGCATGCTAATAATTTGGCAAGACATGTATGTGCTAACTTTAACCTCTGTAACACCTTTATACCGTGTTCTTATGCAAATAAATAAATCTAAATCTAAATAAATTACGTATTTGATTTTAAAAGCACTCACTTTTAAGAATAACCTATGTAAGTCTTAAGATTTGGGTTTTCCTTATGTTTAATTGAATCATTTTGTTAACGAAGAATGTCATCATTGTTTATAATATTCGACAGTAAAAATATAACCATATAATCTCACCAGTCCCCCCACGGGCGTGCAGTGCTGCCCCTCCGTCCCATTCAGGTTGCACGTGCACGGCTTGCAGTCCGGGTAGTCGAAGTAGCCGTATGCGCATGAGTCGCAGAACGGCGGGTTAAACTCCTTGCGGCACTCGCAGCGGCCAGTCTCTTCCTCGCAGTTGCCCGTTGAGTAGTGCAAGTCGCAGTCGCATGCTGTAGAAAGAGCGCAATTTATGAACATATGATTAAGTTTTAAATTGAATATTTTTAATTGTCACATTGGTTGCAGTCTGCGCTGCAGTCCAGTAATTTTGTTTGGACCGGACTGCAAACGGTAACCAGTGTGAAAAATCTTTTAGGGTTGAAACTGTTATGATTGACATCCTAGGAATTATCATTGCAAGAAGGTTATTTAAAAGGCATAGATTATTTTATGGAAACAGAATAATTTCCTTCATATATTTCAAATTTTGTCTATTTTTTATTTAATCTTAGTTCTCTGCTGCTTGAAACCATTTTACTGCTATTAAACATGCTCAAATGGAAGCAAATTATTACAAAACCTCAAACTATATATTTATTTTACTTACGTTGACAAACATCCAGCTCGCCCCACTTCTTGCCACGTGGCCTATAGAATGTTGGTCGACACTTGTTACAGTTGATGCCTTCTGTGTTGTGTTGGCAGTTCTTACAGACCCCACCGCCTTCGTAGCGGCCTTGGATGTCTAGGGAGAGGTGCTTTTCGTCCACTTCTGGGTCGTACTCGCATTCTGTTGTGTGGTTGTGGCAGTTGCATGCTGTAAAAATATACATATATTTTATTGACTGTACTTTTGAAGGAAGAAACTTACATGTATGTGCTTAGGCTTGTATGTGTATTTATTTGTTTCTAGAAGTAACTTTACTATTATTTCAAAGAATTTGAAATAAATTATTTTAAAATACTGTAGTCAATGAAGCAGCAGTAGAAAGGTAAGTTGTATTCTTCAGATTTTTCCAATACCTGTTTGACGGTGTGAATCCTTCGACTCTCTTGAACACAATAAAATTTCGATAGCCCTTAATAACCAAGGCATAAAAGGAAAATACATCAGACTTATAAAAAACATATATACTGGGAGCAGGGCAACAATCCAACTAGAAACAGAAGGAGATATCATTGAGATTAGGAAAGGGGTGCGCCAAGGAGACCCCCTGTCACCAAAATTGTTCACTGCTGTGCTGGAGGAAATTTTTGGACTGAACAAGGGATTACAATCAATGGTGAAAAACTAACCAACCTTAGATTCGCAGATGATATCATCCTTTTTGCCAACAATGCCGTAGGGCATGGGGACCAGAAGATTGCATATGTTAAAGAATATACATACCTAGGCCAAATCATCTCAACAAATAATATTACCCATAAAGAAATAGAGGAATGTATCCAAAGAGCATGGAATCTGAACTGGATGCATAAAGAAGTAATGAAAGACAAAGAAATGAGCGTGAAAGTAAAGGGAAAACTGTTTAACACATGTGTACTGCCGGTCCTAACTTACGGATGCAAATCATGGGCTCTCACAAAAACACAAATGAGTAAAATAAGAACAAGTCAACGAAGTATGGAACGAAGCATGATAGGAAAGAGGAAAAAAGATAAAATAAGACATAGTACAATCACTGAACAGACAAAAGTACAGGATGTGACTCTCAAAATAAAAACATTAAAATGGAAGTGGGCAGGCCGCACAGCAAGAGGTAGAGAAAAATGGAGCAAATCTCTCTACTACACTGGTGTCCTAGATATGGGAAAAGAGATAGAGGCCGCCAGAAGAAAAGGTGGGAAGATGAAATCGTGGAATTAGCAGGAAAAACATGGACTAGGACAGCACAAGATAGAAAGGAATGGAAAAAAATTCAGAAATCAAAAACTAATATTAGACAAGAAAACTCTGAAATGAAAAAAAAAATAATTTCTGAAGAAAGGCTATAAAAAAATTAAAAAAACAAAATAAAATTTTTAAATACATAACAACACTATCAGATCCATGAAGTGATAAATGCAAATGATTAATTATTTTGGCATGTTAAATTACACAGTTCATAAATTTTTTCACTTCAAGATATAGGTAATGCTAGATTGGCCTGGTCATGAAGTATTGAAACAGAGAGGATATTTTGAATTGTAACTTTAATAATACCTACTTATACCAGTACAAGTAGGTACTTGTAGTTACTTACGTTCACAAGAAAACCTATCCCAGTACTGCGATATCCTCCACTTTTTCTGCTCAAAGCCGGGACAGCACTGAGCACACTGAGGGCCACATGTGTTATGCTGGCAACGGCAGACCAGAATACTGGTGTCGCTTTCTGGGTCCGCTGGGTAACAGTTGTCTGCATGTCCATTGCACATGCACCGACCTCCAATACTGATGTCCTTAATACTGTAGAAATACTGTGGAAAGAATGAGATGCTAAATTAGTAAGGATTGATTGTTAGTTTTTAAAATTAAACCACACTAAAATAAAAATAGTCTGAGGCCCCAGCAGAGAGTTGATGATTTAAGTATGAGGTAATATGAGGTATCCTCTGCCATGCAGGTTCAGTGCGGATTGGTGGATATTTCAGAGTATTTTATTTTATTAAACTTAGGAATTAAAGTACGTAAATTATGTAAGGAATGGAAAAACTCCACCGACAAGAGCTTGCCTCTTAAATTTGATGATGATGAGTAATTAAATAAATCTATACTTAAATATTGTAAAGTTTGTTAAATGTGAACTGTTTATTTTACAAGTAAGACTAAAAAGAAAGCATCACGCTATGCGGTGTTTCCTCAAAACCAGGGACCGCTAGTACGGAAATGAGGATTTAATTTAGAACCGCTAGTACGGAAATGAGGATTTAATTTAAAAGACAAGTTATTGTAGGACAGTCAGTAGTTTTGTTATTATTTACTTATGAAGCTAGTGTAAGTGAACCTGTGCAGAAAGGTAATAATTATTATAACATGGCAGATGCATAACTGAATTAAAACAAACTTTTAGAGAATTACAAATACGATACCGGCGAGATAGGGTTTTAGCAGGTTATAATAACATAGACCTATTTGTTTACGTTTTAAAATTATTGATAATGAATTATGTGGTTACCTACCTTATGTTTTCAAGTGTACCTGAGTGAATATTTAGTGTCACTTTATATTTAATGTTGAAATCATTAGTATTACATAGTAATTCTGAAGCATAGAGAAAGAAAAAAATCTTCGCTTTATAAAGAGCGAGCTACTTAGTGAAATTCTATAGGATTTGACAGCGAAAGACCTTATGACAGCGAGACCGTTTTCTAAGAAATAATGGATTTAGTGGATGCGTCAAGTTTCCGTCGCTGGAATTTTTGAAAAATTATGAATGGATATAATTATAATTTAAGTTTTGTATAACAAATTCAGATGGAATGACTTGTGCTTTCAGCAACTGTGAAGTGCGCCGAGGATACAATCCCGAAAATAATACTTTCCACCAGTAAATATGAATTATTGATAAAAATTTTAATACCAAATTTTATAAAATTTGTGAGTGAAATCGACTCTGATGCCAAATTGTACAGTAAATTTAGGACTTCCTTTGTGATTTGCAGCCATATATCAAAGTTTCCAATAGGATAATTCAGGTATTTTCAGTAAAATAAGAAACCGTTTCTTTACACTAGGGCTTGACTAAATGATGACGTCATCAGTATCGATAATTTTTTGACTGATTTTTTTAGGTAACTGTAATTCTTGCACAGCTTCTTCTCAGCACTGGCCCATACAACTGGCCCGAAGCTGTGCTGTGGTAAGGTCTATGTTGGAACGTGTATAAGTGCTTCTAGCAAGTCTTCATACATAAATAAATAAATATGTAATTTAAGAAAAATGAGGTTGTCTTGTTTATCAAATAAAAAGTATTATGTAATTAAAAGTGCATTAATTTAATTATTTTTGTTTTAATTTACATGATTTATCGTAACCTCGTCGATAAAACTTGGACCACCATAAGATACACATCACTATTGAACGCACACATGTAAAGTAACTTTTTGGTTACGCTGAAAATCCGCGTTTGTCATTCTATACTATACTACTTTCTATGTTCTGAAGTCAAAACAATCAAGTAGGTAAACAAAACAAACTTTTTGTTTGGGAGATGCATAGAAAGTAGTATAGTATAGAATGACAAACGCGGATTTTCAGCGTAACCAAAAAGTTACTTTACATGTGTGCGTTCAATAGTGATGTGTATCTTATGGTGGTCCAAGTTTTATCGACGAGGTTACGATAAATCATGTAAATTGAAACAAAAATAATTAAATTAATGCACTTTTAATTACATAATACTTTCTATTTGATAAACAAGACAACCTCATTTTTGTTAAATTACATATTTATTTATTTATGTATGAAGACATTCTAGAAACACTTATACACGTTCCAACATAGACCTTACCACAGCACAGCTTCGGGCCAGTTGTGTGGGCCAGTGCTGAGAAGAAGCTGTGCAAGAATTACGGTTACCTAAAAAATCAGTCAAAAAATTTATCGATACTGATGACGTCATCATTTAGTCAAGCCCTAGTGTAAAGAAACGGTTTCTTATTTTACTGAAAATACCTGAATTAATCTATTGGAAACTTTGATATATGGCTGCAAATCACAAAGGAAGTCCTAAATTTACTGTACAATTTGGCATCGGAGTCGATTTCACTCACAAATTTTATAAAATTTGGATTTCAATTTTTTATCAATGATTCATATTTACTGGTGGAAAGTATGATTTTCGGGATTGTATCCTCGGCGCACTTCACAGTTGCTGAAAGCACAAGTCATTTCATCTGAAATTGTTATACAAAACTTAAATTATATTTATATCCATTCATAATTTTTCAAAAATTCCAGCGACGTTTCTTGACGTATCCACTAAATCCATTATTTCTTAGAAAACGGTCTCGCTGTCATAAGGTCTTTCGCTGTCAAATCCTATAGAATTTCAATAAGTAGCACGCTCTTTTTAAAGCGAAGATTTTTTATTTCTCTATGGGGAGATGGGAGTCTGGTGGGAGGGAGACCAACTGACCAAGTGACAGTTAGAAAAAATATCTAGTGATGTTCATAGAATATTACTACCATTTACGATTATCGATTAGAATTAGACAAATCGATTTTGTCGAATGACAATATCAAGTTCTATGACTGAACACATTTGTTTGCAATTCATTGCAGGTTTGATTAATTTTGTTAGAAAACAAATATAAGTTTATTCTTCATAAGAATAAATTAAAACCAATTTGAATTTATTACTGGTTACTTAAAGGGCCTTTATTTAATTTTTTTGCCCCTGTTACAGGCCATACCCTGTATGTTTTTTTCTATGTATAATCGATATCAGATATCAGCCAATCATAATCACTGCAAGTTACAATTTATCGATTATTTTGTAAGACAAAGCATCACTAAAGAAAAATGACAGATGTCTCAATGACATATTACTCTGACGTTTGCTTTTTTAAATATTTTATTAAATGGTTTGGCATAACGTTTATTGATCTTTCTTTAAGAAAGAATCGTGCGTAACCCAAATCGGCCTTTTCTATAAAAATACCGCTAGAAAAGTGCTGGACTTCTTAATTCGTAGTAACTAAATTAACATGAGAGGGTTGACTGATACTTATTTTCATTAATATAAATAAGTAAATAAAATACGCACCCGCCGAGTGACAGTAGGGTCTTGCCGGGCCACAGACATGAGATGCCCCAGCAAATTCTTGGTTCGCAGCAGTCGTAGTCGCACGTTAGTCGCTCGTGTCCACTCTTGTAGAACCAAGGAGCTGAAGTACTTGTTAGCTGATGGACGATAATTCAGTAGCGAAATGGGAATCTGGAAAACGCGAGTAGAGTTGTCTAGAAAGAGGTAGGAATTCGGAAACTGCATGGACAAGAGCCTATTGCGGTCACACAGGCACAACATTACAGTGCTGTGAAAAGCAGGGCATGCACGAAAAGCTGACTTGCGGGCCTGAGATGCGCGCCTATTTATCAATATCGGGGCAATCGATAAATTTCAAACCTCCTTTTTATACTTAATTAAAAATGTTTTTACCAACTTTAACGTATGTATTTGTTCTTAAAAGCAATTATGATTGCCTGACAAGTGAAAAAAATGTGGGGAAACATGTTGTTTAAGAAATAAAAATTATTTTATCGACACGATAAACGCTATCGAGGCGTGCATGTTAGGCTTACTGGTATAAGAACTGATGACTTCTCTATGTGTCCATAATGCTGCCTGAGCGATAAAACATAATGAAATCTTAATAAACATTGAATGGCTATACAAAGTGCACTTTGTTCGTTTGGTTTTGCTAACGGCTCTTTCATCTATCTAGGGAGGCCAGTCAACAAATTGTTTTATAAATATTTTTCTTACCTCTCCTCCTTCTAACGGCACAATCTTTGAGTATTCCGTACTGCAGATGACTGAATCATCTCTGGTGATAGGCTGAAGACTTTCCTTGCCGAAATATCTTTCACAGTCCCTGAAAACAGTAAGGATGATTAAAAACCTGTCAAAAGCAAAAAAAAAATATATCCCATGTATCCCATTCTTGTCGAAATCCGTTATTAAACAGGGTGTTTTTGCAAGGGGGTGCCAAATTTTTGGAGGTGAAAGGGACCATCAATATGAACAACTTTTACTATGGGACCATCGTTCAATTATTAATTTTATCTGCCTCTCCATACATTATTGTCAATGTAGGTGACTGATTTTGTATGGGGAACCTGAAATTTTATTTAAGATTTTGACCATGACCCCATAGTAAAAGTTTTTTACATTGACGGTCTCATTCACCTCCAAAAATTTGGCACCCCTTTGGAATAACATCCTGTATTTTGAAATTTATTATATAACCAAATATAATTATGTAAGTATATAACAATGACATAAGCAAATACTTAACGTATTCATGCTAACTAGCACGAAAGTAGTTCTTCTAACTAAAGTGATGTTGTCTTTCCTACAAATAACTTACTGCGGCGATTCAGAGAAGTATTGCCAGGGCTTGAATGTCTTCCCGTAGTCGGTGGACTTCTCCAGTGCCCAGAGACCAGGCCGAGGGGAGTTGCCCATTTTCAAGAACACATACGCCACGTGGAACTCCTGATTAGAACAAACAAAGGCTGGTTGAGTAGGAAAATACATTACACATAACAACAACAGGTCAGAGAACAAGCGCAGCGCGTATTTAAAAAAACTCATAATAAAAACATTTATGTAAATCCGGATGCGTCATGCATGTTGATTTCACGGGTTAGAAGACGAAATTCAAACCCGTGAACTCTTAAACATGGCCAAAAAGCTCATAGTTAAATTCTGAGCTTTAAAGTTATTCGGGTGAAAGAACATTTCCACCTTACTGAACGTCCATTTCTTTCTTTTAACATAAGCTTGGGAAATGACGTGAAGTATGTACCAATCAACCACTGAATAGATGTACCAATATACCTACCTATACATAGATTGATTCAGTTCAATCTAGTCAAGTTAATGCCAATGATGTTTTTTACGCGTGGTATTTTCTATCCTAAGTGAACTCGTAGGCGTTTTTATAAGTTACGATGCATATGCTCAAACTTTGTTTCATTGCTAGAAGTAGCTTTCGTCAATCGAAATCGCTCGTTACACTGCAGGAGCCCTATTTTTGAATCACTCGTTTCAAGATGACGAGTGATTTTCGTCGAAGATGAATTAAAAGTCATAGAAAAATACTCGTTTTCGAACGAAAATCACTCGCCATATCCAAGCGTGTTTCAAAAATAGGGCCCCCAGGGCAGGAGCATAAAACGGAACAGTTTCATTTGTTTACACGCTTTTTTATTGGGACTATTTGTGCGTTATTGGCTCTGCTGACCGGTGGCCTCGCCCTTTCATAGCCACATAAAGTTTTTACTAGGGAATAGAACTAATAACAATGTTCGTCAATCGACGCCCACGGTATCCGCCTGCAATGTACTGATACTGATGCCAGAAGTATCGAGATTAGGTCATAATATTTTTAGCGATTCCCTGCGGTCCCGTCTAACCTACACCTAGGTTGTCCATTTTGTCTTTTGAAATTATGATTACTGAACAGAATTCATCAAAATCGGTTCAGAAGTAAATACAAAAATGAATCTGCTTATAAACGTTCTCAGAGTAAGTACCTTATCTATCGTTATAGTCAGTTCAATGATCCATCTTGAACTAACGTTAATTAGTAGGTGATTCATCTTGTACATAGGGGTAGGGGTTCTGTCAATTTGTTACCTCTTTTCTTAACATATTAATATAGCCTCTATAGATAACAATTCGCATTTAAATTGCAATCACAAATACTTAAAACTTGTGAAGTTTCATAATAGTAATGATTCGCTGAGCAAAGAAAGCACTAAAAAAATGCGTATAACCAAGTATTTAATAAAAAAAAGTAGGAAATAAGTAAGTATAACCTAATGATAATGACTTTCACAGATCAAAACTAAATATGGAAATAGGTAGTTTTTACGTTATTAGGTAGGTAGGTACAGTAGGCTCAATAGGGAATTCCCTTTGATGTATAGTAAGCTGAAAAAGACCTCAGTGCACAACATGTGAGCAGTTAGTACTGTAGTGTTGCAATAAATGAGGATTCCGCAAGATAATAAAATAGTTTCACATTACATACACATTCGCTTTGCAATATCATCTTGAAAATAGCTTAAGTTACATTCGCAAAATTAATATTTCGCTTAATTTTGATCTATTAAACCTTCTGCTGATTAAGTATAAAAAATACTATTAAGTATCTTTTACATAGAAAAAATCTTATGATAACTAAATTGTAGAGGTAATAATCTGACAGTGAATATATAGGAAGACTAAAAAAGCTTAGAAGTACCTAGGTAGTGTGTGCAAGTAAAATTTTAGGTAGGCACATACTTACTTGTAAATCTGAAAGCAAATCTTTGTGTGTCAAATAGTCACGTCTACTTTTCAAACTCATACCGCTGGATCGATTTTGATAAATTGTGATAAGGATAATTTATGGTAATGATATTATTTTAGAGATAATGACGGAGAGACAGAGTACAAGCGGGCCTTAGTGGACGATATCTGAGAGACTCAGAACCTACGATATCTCAGAGAATCCAATAGTTAAAAAGCTGATCGAATTTACATTTCAACTAAGCTATACAACACAGTACAGCACAGCACAGGCGAAACCAAAGTAAGAGCTGTTAGTATCTTTTTTTTTGTAATAATAATTGGTGCTGAATATCTTTTTTCTTTCTTTCAAATGTCAGTAACTTCAGTTCCTACAATTTTGTGAATATTCACTACACCCTGTATTCATGACGACTACCAGCTCAATATCTCTCGTCTACGGTATTATCCACCACTATCTCTGCAGCGGAGTCGTGTGGCGCAATCGCAGCGATCTATAATTAGTTTTATGTCCTCGTGTGAAGTAAGCAGGGATCAACGAACTTGTATCCTATTTTCAGTATTTCAGGATCGGGTTGTCACATTCTTCGTAGGAAGTTACGCTGCATTACTGTTAGAAACTCGAAAGCAAACTACCTTCCTACATTAATCTGCATGCAGCAGCGAACTCTACCTAATAGCCATTATTCTGTCTCTGTCAGTTTTTTGACTTTGACAGAGATAGAAATAAGATTAAATCCAGGATTAGCGTAATCCTGGTTCAAATCTTCATGCTCAAGTATTACTAAGATATTATTTTACCGGACTGTCTGGGTTAGCGCCAAGTTAAAGTAACGATTATATGACATAACGTAGCGTTTTAAGGTAATTTTGGTCACTGTAGTTTTCTCTCCATATTAGTGGTGGGACACCATCGACACTAGTGATAAATAATAATAATACACCCTGTTTATAACACCAATCGTACGTAGAGGTTAATCTTAAGAACTAATCAAGGAACTCGACGTCAAAAGTTAACGGAATATTTAAATTACAGAAAGTAAAATCTACGATACAAAGAAAGAAAAGAAAGAAATAAAATGTTTTTATACGACCGAAAAACATTCTTAACATTAGAGTTTACGATTAAGAGTTTAAGACTAATATACAAAAATGATGGTCTTTTTAAGATACTAAGTATAATGTATGCTTCTGCCTATAGCAAACTTATTAGTTTGATTCTTGTGTTTGTCTATCAATCGATACCATAAAATACGAGGTGTATTTTTTGTCATTAACTTCTGATTTATCGTTGGAACAAAAACTTTTTTTGTGATGCTACCCAGTAGCGTTCTTGGGATCAGGGGGGCAATTCACTAACGGCAACATCACCACTGTGTTCGACGTTGCGCTTGAATTTCAGAATAGCTTGACGTTTCTTAATGCGCTGCTCTATGTTGAAGTAAAAGAAAATTGACTAACTATCTAATCGTTCTCGATGACAGCATTGTCATTTGCTTAGTGAATCGAAATACTGAATTCAACGTCGAGAGCCTTAGTCCTGGACTATCATTAACACGTACCTGCCCCAGGTCGATGGTGAGGTTGATCTCGTTGTACTTCATCCCTCGGGAGAGAGGGGGGCTCTGCCACCAGGTCTCCATTCCATCCACGGCGTACTCCGGCGGGTGCTTCTTCGCTTCGTCATTTGCGTCGCAGAAATCGCACACCTGAAAGTAGCAAGGGTAAGGGGTCATTTATTGAGTGCGTGGTAGTTATTAGAGTTTTAAGTAGGTAGATTATGCTTATTAACCGTTGGTATATCTAGGTACACAGATAAGGTTATCGAAAATAAGAGAGAAATAAAAAAGAAGCGAAACCTTTTACCATCACTTTTGTCTCATGGTGACGTAAGTTAATTTTTCTCATAGAAGAGAAACGCTTAATTGGAATTTGGACCTTGGTGATGGTGACTAAGGCTAACTTATGAAATATTGTGTCAAAAACCAAATAATGGGTATGTTCAACGAAGACTTGCTTTCAGTACCCGTAAAACATTTTCATCGCATTTTTATAAAAAAGCGAAAGCAACTTCTCACTCTTGAACTTCATAACATAATATCGATATGTATCAGCATCTCAGTGATTCATAAAGTCATTATCATCAAAAAGAGCCATGCGCTTGTAGGTTGATTCAGTGTTTATAAGAAAACTATAGTAAAATTCAATATGTAAGTGGACTCTATAATGTGCAGTATACACAATATATCCTTGAATTTTGCTCCGTGTCTGAGACACCTCTTGTAAATATTACCGCGAAATTGTGATACTGTGACAGCTTAACGACTGACTTGATTTATAATCTTTAGCGTTCATCATCAATCATTTCTCGGAAGTAATGCTATCTATACAATCCTCTCCAACGTGTTGATATAGTTTGTTTATTTCCCATTCAACTGACACTAAAAGGGATGTACAAATGACATTGTGGAAGGAACAAAAAAGCCAACACGCGAACAAGTTAGAAAAAAACCTTCCATTCAAATCTGGAATTGTTGTGCGGGATGGCACAAAACAAAAGACGACCGCTCTGGCTGGAGCATGTGGCTGCCACATGTCCACAAAAAATCCCGAACGAACCCGAAGATTGTCGAATTTCGCCGAATGCGCATTTTGGGCTTCGCGAGAACCGCCTGTATCAAATTGCTATGATATTTGCCAATGCATTATGCAAGGAATCGGGTTGCAGTAGCATCGTCTGTACTATGTCTTTCATGTGACATAAATTTTAAAATAAATTCATAGAATTAAAAAGTCCCTGTAGCTAGGGTGAAACAAAACGACCACCCTATATGGATTTAGGACTACCTAACTTGAAAAATGAATATTATTTTCTTTCAAGAGCCAGATTTATTAAAAAAAAACTAGTCTTCAATGGTACGAAATCAAATGGGTTAAAAAACTGTAATTTGGGCAAATAAAACATCTAAAAATAGGTATAACTTAAGTACATTATTGTCGGGCAGAGTAAACGTATTGAGGTCTGTTGATAACAGAGGTCGTAGTTCACTTTCTGATATAAGTTCGGCACTTATTGAAGAATTGAGTTTAATGACTGGAATTCACAATACTGGCATCCCTAATTACATATTTTCTTTTAATTTAGCGAGCCTGACATAGAGGAATACCTATGAGCTTAATGATGCCACCTAGCGTTGGGTCCACCTATCGCTTGACTGAGATAAAAATACTTTAATACTGGATAAAAAGGGATCAGACTATATAAACTACCACGAGTTTTATTTATTATGTTTTTCCAAGGAAAGAATTAATACAGGTATTATATACCCCTTCCTAAAAACTCATAATTTCTTTACCAAAAAAAATTCTGTATTTTTTTTTACTATTCCTCTAAACGAATTTGTTATTAACCGTTGATGAGTAATAATGAGTTATCTATTTAACTATCTAATATTTTATTATTTTAGAACGAAAGCATAATTGATGGATACAGTGTAGGTCTAGGTAGGAGAAGATTAACAGCATCTTTAAAAATGCGACGCATGCTAACCACATACTTGTATTATGCGTGGAAGAAGCTTTCGCTACGAAGATTTATCCTTGCTGTCACACTCCTGTTAGCTTGATAAGTTCTGAGTGGAATAAAAGGTAAGTGGTCCATTTTTTTATTAGTTTTATCTATCGGACATAACTATTTGACCTCGCATGACCATGACGCAAGAATTAGAATCTTCAAACAAACATCCAGTGTAATTAGTTGGTTTTGTAATCACCCGAGTGAGGCGTCGAACCCACTATCGTGTGAGCCAACAGGACGCTGATAACACTATCAGTCAGTTATCTGGAACTGCCGGTAGCCCGGGAGATCGCCTCTTGGATGCTTGTATGAAATTACCCCAGTAACATGGGGACAATGTTGAATGACTTCTATTTGTTACAGATCGAACGAATGAAATAGTTATCTCTACATTATTCCCATGTCTACTACTGCAAACTGTATTCAAAGCTTTTATAAATAATTTGAACTAAACTTAACTTACAACTCGAAAGAATCTATTTCCTGAATTCGGTAAAGTAGCGAAATAATAGTAGTAAGACTTTCCCCATGAGTAGGACTTTACTATGCGAATTATCTACCATGAACAAATGGTCCAAATATAAACCATACAAGAAAATGTCACGAGACCATTTTTGTAGAACCATTTTATTTATCTTTTAACAATCAAAAGATCTTTTCACAACACTTTCAACAGGACTTTTGTAACTCTACCCCTAAATCCTTCTTTAGCTATAGTCAACAGTCAAATTCACGATCGTTTGGTTTAAAAACTGATACGAAGAGAGCATGCATACATTTATGCATTCGCTACACAATCTACGTTACTTATAAAAGTCTGTAGTACAGCTTCAGTTACGGTTGAAGGATGGACCTAATTGACCACGGTATTTGTAAGATACAATATTATGAATTAACTTATTGCTCTATCAGCTGCTTAAGAAGATTCTCTAGCAAACAAACGCCACTGTCACTTAAAGCGATACAGGGATGCAGCAGTATAGCCTATGATGGTCTAGCTTTCTGCTGGTAAATAATAGGGCTAATAGGATTAGCCCTTCACTTTATCCCAAATAATATAAATATCAGAAGATAAATGAAAACAACATCACCTGTCCTTGTATAACTCGTTCGTTGTGATCAGCGTTCGCGCCGACTAGCTTGCAGTATAGTTCCGGTCCTTCATCACCACAGGTTGCTGTAGCGGTGATCTTCTTACCCAGGGCGAGATTCACGTAAGGGGGGGTAAGGATCTCTGCGCCCACGCACGTCAAACACAGTAGGAGCGCGACGACGCTCGCCATGTTGCCGGAGAGGCGGCCCGTCGCGGAGTGTGCCGCGTGCCGGCGCCGGCGCATGGGCAAACGTTTTTTTCGCCTCGGAGCTGTGGGGCTGCGGCTTTACAGCTTGGGATTTATGTTTTCGCTAATTCAATGAGCTGTTGTTTAGCTGATAACATGGTGGTAGGCTGGTAGCTGTTTACACTAGAAAAGTGCAACGTCTCGATGTTATTAATTTCATTATTATGTAGAGGACCTACTTTGTAGGTAATACTTTGTTATATGTCGCGTTCACCGTGTCTGGAAGAGCTTGATTTTAGCGATTAGACCGCCTTAATTGTAGATTTTCTGTGAATATAACTGACTTTTGTGATTTCCCATTAGCATTTTATTATGTGGTCTGTTCGGACTTCGGCGAGAGCTGGTGGAAATCAAAACCTGCTTAAGCTATTGCACCTTTACGGTGTAAATGATAGCCTTTCTCTAAGAAGAGAAGAAGGAAGAAGACGTGTGAGCGTGTCATTCGTTTGGAGACAGAAAATCATCAATCATCTTTGGTGACAGGGCTTGTCATGGAGGATGATGAAATTGAAATGCCTATGCATACTTTATTCTATATTTTTAGAAACTTATAAGCTTTAAAAGTGTTTTTATTATTATTTACTTGTACAATGGTTTATATTTTACGTAATTTTTATTCCTTTTTAATTATGTGGGATTATATCTTCCAGTTCTCACACAGTGCGTTGTTGTCTCGTGTGAAAAATTCATACCAGTACGTACCTTCCAGTGATGTGGTTGTACTGCCCGAAGATTATGATGAGGAGGAAATTAAAATTGAATCGCCATCCGGCGTGAAAACAAAGTTTGAATCGACGTACGGCGAGAAAAAAACGTTTGAATCGACGTCCGCCGCGATTAGTGAACCACCACCACTCACGAAGAATGTGTGGAATGAAAGTACGGATGAGAACATATATTGGAGCCCCGTGATTGTGTACAGGTCGACAAGAAGCTCGACGGAGGCTTCGGAAGTAGGTCTGCCAGCATGGCCTACGGTGCCCTGGCTACATTTGCGGAGTAGAAGCACCACGGAGCGCCTCACTTCGACGCCGCCTACGCAGTCAAGCTCCGCCACGAGGCAAAGTTGGAGACCGTACTTCCCGGGCAAAAGAAGGTTCAAACACAATTACTGGAGCCCGGACGCCTCCCAATGGAGTCCTAACCCTCAGGCGCTGGCGGACGTTTACGCTGTCTTTCTGACGATGCCTGCTCCAGAAATCGGCAGCAAAATCAGTGATGCTGCGACTTTGCCTAGCCGCCACTACCCCATATACTCATCACCCACGACGTTTATTGATGAATTGAATGATTATACGGGAATGATGCTCCGAATAATATTCAATGATAACATAGTAACGCGGCGAAGAAGGATAAAAGCAGTCAAAACTAAACGTTTACGTTTGGGTAGGCCTCAACCCAACGGAAGGCGAAAACAATCAAGACCCTATAATTCATGCTATCTTTGTGGGAGAGGTATTGAAAAGAATGATGTAAGCTGCAATATTTTTTATTGGCTTTTCAGAGATTGAAGTTTTTCCAAGATTGAATTAATAGTACGAGTACTAAGTATATGTGTACCTTTGATAGTGTGTAGCAAATATAAGTATCACCTTAAAATATAGTTTTAAGTTATGTAATATTACGGACCTTTTGGAAAACAGTATTGTATATATTTTTCCTAAATAACATTTAGTTAATGTAATCTACATGTGTATTTGATACAGGTATCAAATACACATTTAGATTACATAATGTGGTAGGTCTACCACATTGCTTTGTTAGAAGTGAGAAACTTATTCCATTTACCTTTGACTTGTTTCAGGAATGCTATCCAGTATTCGATAGTCCGGATCGATATCAACGGCATAGAATGCATCATATGCAAGGCTATTGCGAAGGGGGTTATATGCATGGATGCGTTAAAAGATATCTTGACATCGGAAATATGCATATCCAAAGGTGCTGCAGATTCTACTCTCCCTCAGAGTTTACTAGTGGGAGTCGAATTGTGAACAAACGATTTGCAGAACTTGAAAAAATGCTCGTAGACATACCCACAGGATGTGTCCAAAGTCCCTACGCAGTGCTTACTCCATTTTCGCGCGCAATCAGCCTGTACAGTCGCTACCACATCTGCATATGTAATACCACGCTTTGTAATTCAGCTACTACGGACCGATTTAGAGGATTGTTGTTGTTAGTTCTTTTTGTTTTATTGCCATTCATCATGTAATCAATTGATTAACAAAATAAACCTTGAACCTGCGACCTTTCAATCACTGTTAACTTTATAGTGAAATACATGAATACACACAAGGATGCTTGGTCCCTTAAGGTGAACGCACACCTTATCTGAGCCGAACGCGCCGAACGAATCGAAGTCAAGGAGGCCTCGCACACATATCCGAACAGGACGAATCGACTGCGCCGAAAGAATCGACCAAAAATGTTGTCTCCATGAAATAGCGCTATGAGTGACAGCTAAAAGTGGGAGTGAGTAAGAAGATGTCCCGGTGATTCGTCCGAGTCGTCCGCATTATCCGCACCGAATCTAAGATGTCATCCGAATTTGTCTAGGATTCCTGGGGTTCCTCCAGATTCGGAAGATTCGGCCCGGAGAAGTGTGCGAGGTTTCATGAGATTTCATACGTTCGGCTCGGATAAATGTGCGTTCAACTTTATCTATCATGACGCCGATCGTCGTAAACCTCACTCACAATCTCTGAGAAGAGATATACTGGCTAACCAGGCTGTACAGTAAGTTGTCTTAGCCATCTTTTGGATGATTGGGTAAAAAAATATATCAAAAATCAATGTCAACAATTGACATTTATAATTGGAATTAAAAGGGTATTTATGAAACTTGTACAGTTTTTTTACAATTTTTATTTATTTTTATAATGTTTTATATTTTACATAATTTCTATCTCTATATTTGTTTGTGGTATTGCTTACTCCATTTAACGTACTGCTCGTTTTTATCTCGTTTGAAAAATCCATACCAGTATGTGCCTGCCAGCAGAGTGGCCATTCTGCCCGAGGATTACTATGGGGAAGAAATAAAGTCCAAATCAATGTCTGAATCAGCTAGCAAACCATTTACAAAGAAATTTTGGTGGAGTGATATAGAAGAGAACGAGAATGTTAAGGTGCCAACTATGTTTGTGTATAGGTCGCCAAGGACCTCAACAGAGGCTATGGAATCAGGTGAGGGTCTGCAGGCCTGGCCCACAATGCCCTGGGTATACTTGCAGATGACCACAGAACGCCTCACTTCAGCGCCTCCTACACAGTCAAAGTCCGCAAATAGGCGGAGCTGGCGACCGTACTTCCCGACCAAGAACAGGTTCAAATTGTTGAACCATAACTATTGGAATCCAGAAAAATTTCCACGGAAATATCTTCATTCGCCAGTGGCGACTAATTCAACCATATCTATGATGATGCGACCTACTAAAATTGATATGAAAAACAAGAAAATGACTCCCAGTCATGAATATGATCCTACTATAACCGAAATAGAAGGCGTAAGCGATAAAAATACAGGAATCATGCTTAGAATTATATTCCATGATGATAAACTAACAACTATCTATACAAACCGAAGAAAGATGAAGACAGGCAAACCTAAATCTAAATCCACCCTGTCGACTGTAAGAAGACAGGGTGACGATGAGGATCAGAGACACAATCTGAGTACGGATAAGAATCAGGGTCAGGATCAGGTTCATTCTCAGGGTCATGGTCTGGGCCAGGATAATGCAGATGATGAAGATCAGAATCAGGGTCAGGTTCAAGATCAGGATTCTGGTCACGATCAGGATCAAAATCAAGGTCAAGTTCAAGATCAGGATCAAAGTCACGATCAGGATCAAGATCAGAATCAGAATCAAGACCATAATCAAGATCAGGATCAGAATCAGGGCCAAGATCAGGATTTGGTTCACGGTCAAGGTCATGGTCATGATCAGGATCAGAATCATGGTGAAGGTCATGGTCAGGGTCAGGATAAGAGTCATGGTGAAGGTCATGGTCAGGGTCAGGATCAGAATCATGGTGAAGGTCATGGTCAGGGTCAGGATCCGAATCAGGAAAAAGATCAGAATCAGAATCAAAAGCAGGAAAAGAATCAATATCAAAATCAGAATCAGACAATGGATCAGAATCAGAATCAAAAGAAGGAGCAGGGTCGGAATAATAAATGTTATCAATGTGGGGTGATTAGAGGAGAAGCAACGGTGAGTTAAAACCTTGGATGTATTAACGACTATTCGTCCAAGGTTAGACCAAAAAACTTAGATTGATTAAGAACCCACAGATCTTTCTATCTGAGATCAAGTAACAAAACAACTATGATTATAGCTTATAGACAGCAGCTCGCTACGGAGAGACTAGCTTTGGTATTTATTATTTCATCAAGATTTAGCAATAACCCTGTCAATATCTTTCCAACGAATATGGAAAATATCCGTTTTCATTCTAGATAATACGCACTGAACTCAGAGTCTACGTAGCTTATAAAAGAGTAGAAACGCATACTTACAATCAGTGTGTTTACCTACGATGATTACCCTTGCATTAAATAGTGTGACAGTGAAACCTTGCTACACGGAGGTGGGCGTCTCATTTGTGGAAATCAACTGAGTAAAATTGACAACTTCTACTGTT
The DNA here is from genome assembly GCA_963584085.1 of Pyrausta aurata. Taxonomy (NCBI): domain Eukaryota; kingdom Metazoa; phylum Arthropoda; class Insecta; order Lepidoptera; family Crambidae; genus Pyrausta; species Pyrausta aurata. Next base: position 10,685,819 of record OY757251.1, read on the forward strand.
ATGAAGAGTACTACAGTACACACATACAGGAGCGCTGTGCTGCTTTCCCCCCTCTTAGTTTTGGTGCACGAAAGCAAAAAAAACAGTTAGCCCCCTAAACTCAGTATTTGTTTTAAACTTATTTGATTTTCCTGTTGATTTGATGTCTTGTTTTAGGCGTGTTACGCAGTATTTGACAGCCCGGATCAGACAGAACGATACAGAATAAGTACATTTAAAATCGACTGTCAGAACAATTACTTGCATGGATGCTATAAAAGGTTTCTGGATATTGGAAATAAGTATATTGAAAGGGGGTGCAGAGCAAAAGGGGGTCAGCTTAACGCTGGTGAGAGCAGAATTGTGTCCGAAAGATTTGTAGCCATTGAAAAAATGCTTGAAGATATACCTACAGGTTGTGTCCAAAGTCCCTACGCGATACTCACTCCATTTGCTCACCGAATAAGCCTTTATGCACGCTACCACGTTTGCATATGTAACACAACGCTTTGCAATTCAGCTATTTCTGAGCGCTTTCGAAGAAAATTCACTATTTTTATGATTCTGAGATTTATTGTCAATTACTCGATTTTAAAATAAAACAAGCATTCCACGGGCTACATCAGTTTTTCATTAACAGTAACGCAGTTCAAATCCACAGTTTTTAATTTAGTGAAATGGGAGAAAATTTATGCTAATTTTTTGGAAAGAGAATTGTTAAATATTACAGTTTAAGAATACTACAGTGAGTACTGATACTTGTGTCCCTCTTCAGGTTTGCTGCTTTTGGGCACATTTTTTTCGCTTAAGCTTTCAACACTGCTCTGTCTTCTTAGGGACTTGAGATCAGAAGTACTTTTTTTCATTCGTTTCAATCCTTCTGGGGCTGTTTCAGGGTTTTCAATATTTGTTGGTACATGTTTTATCTCTTTAGTTTCTTTTTTGCCTCTGTTTGTTTGTAATATTTCTTCATCGCTCTCGGTCGTGCTGATTGTTATAACAGGAATGACGGAGCCGATTGAATCAGATTGCCTTGATTGAGTACTCGTTTCCGATGTTTGTTTTCTATCAATTTTTTTGTTTCCTTTGCTCTCTTCCTCAGTACGTTTTGTAATCGCGGGTGAAGAAGCAGCTTCTTGATTTTGTTTGTCTACATTAGCTTTCTTTTCAGAACGGTCATCTTCTTTCTCTATTTTTACTCTCAGTCCCTTGAAGTCTCGTAGACTCTTTGGTTTTCCATTATCAGTATTGACCTCAACATTGCTCCTCTTTTTATTGTCAACATGTTTGAAAATGATATCTTTTATTTTTAATACCTCTTTTGGTAATGTTTCGTGAAAATCTGTATCTGTCTCATCATCTACATTATTTGATGACTGTGATACGTTACCTGCCTCGGGAATAAATTCTACATCTGATTTCTTATCTAATGCCATACCAACTATTTTTGCAAATATTCCACCTAGAACAAACGAAATGGTTATTATTATTCAATCAAAATGTATCTGAAAACATGTATTGAAATTATATACTCACCTCTTTTTTTGGCAGTTTTCAGAGGTTCAGTGCTATCATCGGCTGTTATAGTTTTGCGATCATCAGAATCTACTGATTTACTGATAGGCAAAGTAGGTAATGCTTTCTTCCATCTAGCAAATGGAGTGTTATCCATTGCAGATGATCCACCACGTCTTCTAGTGTCAGCAAGCTGGAACATCTTCCTTCTTTCTTCTGTCCTTTCTCGGCGAAGTTGTATCTAAAATATATGGATTAGAATCAATAAGCGTTGCGTACACATCAGTATCCAATTATTACAGCTAATACTAAAATCTTACCTTCAAATCATTATTCGCTTCTCTAAGTGAGTTTGTAAGTGACGTCAAGTAGTAAATAATTAATATTAGCAAAACTAATAATGGGATGACAATGGCAGGGGATGCTATGTACTCTAAAGCAAAATTTAGAGATTTAGGAAGAATTTTGTAGATATTATTTGTCAAAATGTAGTATATTTTTTCATATTCAGAAAAGGGTCCGCAATGCCACGAAGGCCGCACCCACACGATGGTATAGCCCACTGGCAACACGCACAGGAATAGCATCGTCAACAATAGTGCTAAATAGAAGTTATTGCTTTTTGAAACCCTGAAAACAACTTCATGTGGTACATTACAAGTCATCACAGCCCAAGATCGAAGATACATCATAATCATCAATTTCACCACATTTAAAACAACAAGACCGGGGGAAAAAAACATGCCCATCCAGACCATGCCCTGATTGTTGATTAGATGAAGTATGTTTTCAGCAATTTTGAAATCGCCGTATTCAGGAAATTTCTTCTCTAAGTCCCAACACCAACACCGATTCATGTATCTTACAAAAAGAGCTCTGAAGAAATCCATAAATAATGTGCCCAAAAGCACGAAAACCTTAAACAGAACAATGAACGTTACAATTTACTATTAAATATTAACAAAAACAGAAATATGTAAATTTCTTACCAAATCCATCATGGTGAGCTTGACTAATTCTTGCCCGAACATGGTCTCCCAGCACAATTTGAGCAGTTTCTTTTTAGTTGTTTTAGTCAGATTATACATTTTTCTGTTATGATCATCCATGTAGGCAACGTCAACTGCGGTGGTGCTAATGTTGACTTTATCACTGTCAAGATTCTTGGGATACTCACATTTTGAAACGTAACACCTTTTTTCTACAATTTTACAGTTAGCTATGAAGAAAACTTGTGTTATGTTTCGGCCTCCACAGTTCATAGTGCAATTAAAAAAACTGGGGCACTTATGTTCTACTTCAGCTGTTAGCCAAACTGAATTGTTATTATTGCTGGGTATTGTATTCTCTGTTGAGTAATACATGGGTTCAGTAGAACCTTCATCATGTATATGTGTTGCTGTATTTGTCATACTACTGGAAAAATCCAATGTGGTTGATAAAATATCTTTGAAAGATTTTTCAGTCTCTGTAATGGTCGTAATTTCATCGATGGCTGTGGAGTCTGCAGTTGCAGCATTGCTTGAAGAAAACAAATCGGTTGTCATACTTTCTGTAGCATATTCTGTTGAAATATTTTCATTTGTGGTGCTACTATTACCGTCTTCAGTATATGGTGTGTCTACAGAAGTTTCTGTATTTGACGTATAATCGCCAAACGTGTTACTCGTATCGTTTTCGATCACTGCAGTGCTAGTTATATTAATATCAGTTGAATTGAAGTCATAAAATAGAGTAGAACTGTATGTGCTGCTTTCAGATATAATGGTTTGGTCTGTTTCTTCGTCATACGATGTGTAATCTGCGTCATCATAGGCCTCAGTCACTGGTTCACTTAAATCTAAGTCCGAATTTATTTCACTTATGTTCCTTAATAGCTCTAACTGTTTTCGCGCTAGTAAAATACTATTTAATGTTGTGGTTTCTATTACTTCCGTACTAATTATATTTCTATCTACTAAGTTTTCAGCTAGCAGTTTTTTTCTTAGTTTTTCTGATACAAGTGACTTTTCGAGATTCTTATTGAGTATTTGGACATCATTATTGTTTTCTTCATTTTTAGCATATGTAGGTTTGGTAGTTTTAATTGCTACAGGTGTTACTTCATTCGTCATTAAATTGACAGATATGGTTGGGAGTACATTGCATGGCTCACACGATACTCGTTGCTCCGAGCACGTCATCGGTAGATTTGAAGCCCAGTTCTCACTTATATTCAGCGTATTATTGGGAGTTGTGGTGGCGTTCATATTTAGTCCTGGCTTGAGTGCATTCAGTTCGTCACTCATTCCCTCAATTTTACTAAATAATGCGAAAATTAATGAATACAAATTGAGCAAGTTTAACAGCATGATTCTGAAAAGAAGAAAGTGAATCATCAAATTAGGTTCTACTCAATAGGTATGACTTTATAACTGTCTGCTATCTGATTGAATTTGTATCTCAGTGTTAATAGAATAGACACAGATGAAATTACCTGGCTAATTGTAGTCGCAATTGTTTCCTCGGATGATAATGCTCCAAAAACCCTAGCAGTTCGAAGAATACTGGAAATGTTATAGATATAACAGTGACAACTACAGTCGTCTCGTTCTCGCGCCACCAGTTTCTGGGCTTCGAGCTGTCGTCAGAGCGAGAGACCACTGTGACGACTGCATACGCGGACACGGCGAGGAGTATGACCACGCACATGTTGACGATTGCTCTTAGCGAAATAATTCGCCAACTGAAAATTATAATGCATGTAATCACGACCGGTGAAACCCGATCGAAACTGATATTGGACTAACCAACGAGAGATGAGAACTAATATAATGGGACAAAAATGAAACTACTTACTTCCGCAAATCTTTCTTTTTCTCGGCCTCCTCAAGCAATGCCTCTTTGAATCCCAAAATAACGGAGGCGATTCTGTTGTGGGCTGTTTCTGTGTTCCCAATCATGAAGTCCCATCCTGTAAAAAGCTTCCACGAAAATATGCACTCGTCTTCTTTTTCGGAGAGCTTCGACATCCGGGAGTTTTCAGCCATTCTGTCGAGGTAAACATTAGTGCATCAGCTATACCACTGGTGGTAAAGTTAGCTAAAAGGCAACCTAACAACCTACTAATAGTTTTTCCTTCTGAAGTATTTTTGAACAATTCAACTTGTTTCTTATTAATATAAAGGTTGCCATCATTTGGAGTTATAATCCAAGCAAAAAGCAGGAGCAGCAGACCATTCATTCATTTTAAAAACATACCTAGGTACCCGATTCTATTTTTAGCACCAACAAGTTGAAATCTAAAATAAGGTCGTACTCGTATCAAACAAAAACGTACAAGAGTCCCCTCCTCCAGCTATTTTAAACTTACTTCCTCAATATGGCGACGAAGCTGTAAATGTACACGACCAAGCCAGTCAGGAAATAGGCGAGGGGCATTCGGTACTGAGGCCGCTCCACGTTGGAGTAGTACCCGTAGAATATAGGGGAAAACTTGAGGACACCCTCGAACTCCCATAGCATGAGAAGGTTGGTTGCGTTACTGCGCTCCTCTTCCATTATGATCTTCCTCTCACCAGCTTGTTGAAGGTCTGCGGTGAGGCACTAAAATGGGCAGTTAGTTGGTAAGAAATAGAGAAATCTGTCTATAGAAATCTATTTGTTTTGATCGATTTGTTTTCTTTTACCTAAAAGAGCCGATCTTTCGGTGCTTATCGAAAAATAAAGTGAAAAAAATGTTTGATCTCAAGAAAAAAGGTTTTATCGCATTTGTGTGAAGATGGCGGATGAAACTTATCGGCACTGTATGGATGTTACGAATGCGCTCAAAGAATCTCTGAATGTCAACAACAAAGCCCCTTATTTCTTATGGTTCAAGAAGCTGATATGATTGACGTATGAGCGTTGTAAAGTATGATAAGTGTGAAATTTTCTCAGGTAAATACTATTGAAGTAAACTAACTTCAGGCACGATCACAAAGACCAGCAAAATGAACCCGATCACCAGGTTGACCCAGAATAGCCATCGGAGGAAGGTGAAGTAGGACGCGACGACGGAGCCAAAGTGGGACTCGATTTCCTTGATGCGGAGCTCCCAGGGGATTAGCAGGTTTGACGTGTTCGCAGCCTCACGCCTTAGCTGCTGCCATTTCTAAAAAAGCGGAAATAAGCGTCGTTATTTACTATCACTGACATCAGTCAAGTACACGAGGCAAACGGGCGCGGGCGGGTGTATCCACGCCGCCCGCACCCTTCTTTACGCAACCCGCTCTGTGCGCCCCTGTGTCCCGCAGGTGAAGTCCCAATGAAGCGATTTACCAATAGCTAAGAAGTGATAAATATTAAACATCGTAAGTGATTGTTATATTCGGTACTCACAGTGTTTAGCAGAATGTTGAACCGTGCATAGATATCTCTGGTACTCTTTGACTGGGCCAGTCGCTCTTGTAACTGACCCTCATGCCTCTTGATGTATGCTTTTGCCTATAAGAGTGATTTCATTAGTTGAGATATTTTTTCTTCTTATATCATTATTTCATAATAAGGTTCTTTGAAACTAACTAAAGCAGTATTAAACACTCGCTTTCTCTGCGGCCATAAATCATTCATGACCTAGGGAGTGTACGTTTGTGTGTAGTACGTTTTATTGCCGCAAAGGAAGCGAGTGCTTAATACTACTATAACTAACCTGATGAACAATTTTTAGCTTCCTCCTCATCCCCAAGGGCTGCTGTTTCACGGAACCGAGAACCTCTTTGTGGAGGTGAATGTTCTCGAAGATCTGCTCCTGTGTCACCACGGCTGGCTGGCCCTCCTCCATCGATATTGCCGTGCTGGAATAAAACCAGGCAATCAGATCCAAATCAAACCGTTGCCTTTGACTCCTGTCAGTAGTTATAATATTATTCTAAGTCAAGGCATGCATATCACAATATCATGTTGGTGCGCAGACAATAGAAATTATTCAGCTACTTGAGTTCAAGTAAGTCTATGAAAGAAATAATGGTCCAGATCTCCGATTCACGGAGCGGAGAACGTGAGTGTGAAGTCCCAACTTATACGGGTCGGAAATTCAGTATAATAAAAGTTAAACCAATACAAAAATACAAACGACTCACAAAAGTAAGTGTAAATTGACGACCTCTTCTTTGGTCAGTCAGTTAATGACGGGACGGATAGTCATGGACATCGGTTATGGAATCGTGCGGCAGGCTAGTTACTAGCAAACAACTTACTCCCCAGAGCTGGTAGTGAAGACAGAAGACCTCCTCCTGGGCCTGGTCTCGTCTGCGAGGAAGGGCGAGGACGGGCGTCGAGCGCGGCCCTTGCGCGAGCGCCGAACGCTGGCTCGACGCTGCCGCAGCACTGCGCTCAGGCTTGCCGAGTAGTCTTCGTCGTCAGAGCCCTCTGCAAATTGATGGCTTATTACAACGTAGTAGGATACAATGTTGGCACGGATGTATCGTGTTGCCAGTTTACATGGAAGTTGTTTGGGGGATTGGAGGGCGCTATTATAATAGTACATCATTTTGGGCACTATGGACGGAATAGACTATGTGTCAAACCTTATTTATCTATTCAGTGTGTCAAACCTTAGTGTCAAACAGATAACTGGCGCATGTCCTTATGTTGAGTAGTTAACAGGTGACTTTTATGAAGTTGTTAGTTTTAAGTCAATTAAAAGAAATACACTGGCAGAGTTTATACTAACAGATAGTTTTAAAATTGGTACATATTACACGATTTAATAGAGACCAAATCAATAAGTAATAGGCACAATTAATATTTGTTATCGTATTCTGCTTGCTTCTACACAATTGATAGCAATAACTTAACAATTCCTCTCGCCGAAGTTAAAAGTTCACAGATATTTTAAAATACTGGTTCCCAGAAAAAACAATTCCCATCTCAGTAATTATTCAGAATAGCAGGATTAAATTAATTTTACGACTCTGGCCATCCTTTGAAAGCGGTAAAAAGAAGACACACGCAAATTGCTGCCTGTTCAATTTGATGAATGCTGTGGTCAAAGTGAACTTTTGGCCCTTTAACTTAAAATCTAAATAAATATGGACATATTCATCAAGGAGGGGTTACTCCTCCTGAGCGTTTTTATTAACTAGCTACAAACAGTAGACATTTTTATGATTTTGATTACAAAAAAGTAATGACGCTTATTTGGTTCTGAAGTCTACGCGAATACTGCCTATTGATTAAAAATCTTTACGGATGTATTTCGCACACATTTATTTATAATTAAACGCCTAACGTTTCGAATGATTTACAGCATCCGTGGGCACTGGTAGATTAATGTGTTTAATCTTGAATTGACGTTCCTATCCACGCAGAAAAGGCTTACTGTGTCTTGAAATCTTGCAGTATGAGATGTTGCGTGGGTCTTCGAAAAAATAGGATCCAATGCCAGTGGAACTTTACAATCAGCTTATCTGTTGAAATTTGTATATTTTCTTATTTCCATGGCCTCACAATATAGCATGCGAGGAACAAAACGACGTACTTGTGACTGACGCTGTTACACTTGGTCAGCATTTCAGGGAATAAGCCGTAAAAAGTGTTTTTTGTAATAATTATGTTATAATTTTTCCTACCAGGTTGTTAAGTTATGATGAGAAAGCGAAAAAAGCTTTTGCGTTAGGTAAAGATAGGTTTTATATTATATAGAAAGAGATACTTAATTAATTTTTACCAAATTCACATGAATGACACACATTATCTTTATTTTATGAATCTCTAAATTAAGCAGAAGATTTTCAAATAAGTCCTATTTAACATTTGTCTGCAGCAAACATAATTTGCAGCGGTCGATCAGTGTGTGGTCTGAATACAAGAGTTTGGAGAAAATGGGATTCTAAGAGAAGAGATTTAAGTACAGAATTATAATGGCAAATAAACATTTCATAAGTGCATATTTACTGAAATATTTAGTGATTATAGAAAACTAATAATACCTATTAAAAAAGTTACCTACCCATAGATTCAATTCATTTGTTTTGATGACAGCTTAAAAATTCGCATGGCTTTTAGGACATAAGTAAGTACTTAGAACATAAATCACACAGTCGCAGCTCAATTATTTTTTGTATTCGCAGTCACAAATACCTATGTATCTAAAGATTCTATAACATCTCGGCTTAAAAATGGTTATGCATTAAAGTATTTAAGATTGCCTCTGGTCATTTTACAGTAATCATTCACAGCGTAGCCAATACTTTCTAAGACCCTTAACCAATGACCATTATAGTAATAGCCATTCTGACATTTGTCTGAGGTATTTTTTTTCCAAAACACGCATAATCATTTAAATATTATTTAATTATCGATCATGAAACCGGGCCTTAGAAAACAAAAAATACAATAAAATACGCTCATTTTAGCTAGCAGTGGGATCGCGGTATGACGCACGGTGCAGTTCTTTGCAGCTTGTTGTCTTGTTTTCATAGCAAGGAGGCCTGATTTTAAAAAGCCAAAGCCCACTACCTTAATCTACCTTATCATACAGAAGAGTCATTTCATGAAAAATTTTAACAAAACTCACCCCCAGCAGACGGCGAGAACTTGACCTCGTTGCTGAGTGGCGTCTCCGAAGGCAGATGGAACAGGTTGACCCCTGAAGAGGTCATGCTGCCAGGGTCTGCCCAGGTCACGGAGAGCCGGTCCACCGACGGCTGTGGCGACGCTGGTGCGTGCTCCCAGGAAGCCTGAGATAGTAATAGCTGGTTAGTGGAGCTGGTCTTATCAGTTAAGTATTTTTTTAAACTTTTGGATATGGTCGTTTCCTTTACATGGATGATCATGTACTAATGTATATAAGCATGTCTAGAATCGAAAAGACACACATTTATTTATTTATTAAATCTGTATTGCACTGCAAGTTGAACAATAGGCGGAAGGCATTATCTACCAATCAACCGCTTGGGAATGCAAAGAGTTCAGTTACATCGTGTTACAACGCAAATGTGCGCAACTTAATTTATAATTTATTTCGAAAGGAATTTATTCATAAGATAAGAACGATCAGGAATAGCGAAAATTCGTATAATAAGTAACCGTATTAACCTAGTGGTTATGGTTATTCCAGACCCCGATCCCAATACAACATCCCAACTGCTATCAACTTTTAAGGTTTATTGTCACGCCAGGAGAACTTCACTCGAAGCTTTTTAATTTATGGTTTTACTCAACTTTACGCTAGCAATTTGTTAATTGCGAATAGTGAAACCGGCGATTTTAATCTAAACGAGTTCAAATGCTAATTCCATTTTCATTATTTCCACTGTTGGTGGTCAGTGGTCACCATTACCGCTAAACTAGTTATAATTGTTTTCATGAATGTGGCGCTTTTTGGGAATAGTTTTCCGTAATTAATTTGGCCCTTTGATTGTTTCGCGGATTTTTTTCATTTTAATTACTTTACCTAAACTTTAAAAGCAGCTATTGGGACCGTGCGGAGTGTATGGTGGGGGAAAAGAAAACGATCACTGCGCATGCCGTGGCAAAAATGTGCAACTAAAAGGAGTTACTTGTCAATGTTTGTCGTCAAAGCTACGAAAATAGGTAAATAAATTTTATAATTAACAAATTAGAAACACGGCTGCCGTTTGCACTGCACATTTCGTGTAGAAGGTAATGGTTTATATGTATATAATCGATCTGTCATTCATAAATATCTTCTGTTATACTTTTTAGGCAAATTGAAAAACGGTAGTCGTGTTTCTAATTGTTAAAATGAAACGTATTTTATACATTTTTAGAGACGAAAAAGAAAATAGGCTTAGATATGTGTAGTGGTAGGTGTTTCAATTGATCGTAAGTAGAAGTTTTCTTTCTGTTAAATATTCTTATGTTGGGTTTTTTTTTTTTTTTTGATTCTATTCGAACTATAATTGAAAATGTGGTCGTGTCTATTTATGAATCTTTGTATAACATGTTATTTAGTTGAATATAGCTCGAAGGTTATTCAAATAAATAAACTTTATGTATACTTACTTTGATATTCAACACAAAGGTATATGAAATCACTTGCAATCTCCGCAACTTCATTCGCTCGTTTTCATTTTACTTTGTTCCCGTAGCCTTATATTTTAATAGATTATTCAATAGCCTTCTGCGTAAATAAGCTATCTTTAACAAATATTACTTTTCAAATCAAAGCAGTGGTTCATAATATTAGTGCGCGCAAACAAACAAACCTTGGTAAATAAGAATGGGTAGATGAAGAATCTGAGGCATTTAAGTGTGACAAAGATATTTAGGCAAATCTATGGGTGACAGGAGTTATTTTAAGCCAAGGAAGTGTTATTCTAAGACCAATTAGCTGCTTTTCAGCAAAGTTTGGGTCTGGTTATTTGTTTGTGTTGTACCCATACAAAACTAGTTATTATAAGAAAATGCGTTTTCCCCACTACTGCCTGTACTAACTGCCTCTAAAATACTATTTATTGTCTCTTTTTATTTCATATATTTACTTTAATTTAAGATAAAATAACAAAGCTTATCGGGCACCATTTGACAGGTACCCTGAAAGTTGCGTTTTTAGATGGCGCTACTGTCGTGCACGTTCCCAATAGTTTAAGTTTGGTTTTATTGTAACGAAAAACAAGAATAGTCTATGTTTCGAATTTCTCAATAAAATTTATGGTGATTTTTTCACTAAGAACTGGCAGCTCTAACTTAACAATATAAAAAATCGGCCTTAATTAAGTAAAAACAAATTCAAATATGGAATCTGAATCACAAACCGAAATCCAGGTATCGGTATCTCCGAGCTAAGCCGATGTGAAGTCCAACAGGTCCGATATTGCACTAAGCTCCAATGATCGGAACCGACTGGTCTAAAGCTGGGGACACACTGAACCATTAACTCCGTGATTTACGGCTCTCAAATGTGCCTTGCCTTTGTGAGCTCGTCACGAGCGGTTTGATTCGTTTGATCATCGGTTTTAGGGAAATTAGAGCATTGACCGCAATCGCGAAGGCGTTAGAATCGGAAGAAAATTTGATGGTTTTACTATTTTAATAAGGTACAAATACATTATAAATACCATTGCATTTTTATAAGGAAGCTCTTGCAATCGAATTCGAAACGTGCTTTTCGATAATGACAACTTTTTGAGTTAGATCTTCTGTAATTTCATGATAGTACCTCCAAAAACAAATACATTTCTTGGCTGAAGCTTGCTTCATTATGCAACGAGGCAGTCTGCTTCGAACTAATGTAATTATGTATTTAATTAGTTTGTAGTCCGGTGTCAACACAGCCTTATTATTGGAAATTAATAAGACTAGTAGCTCGCTATATTTAGGTGCGGTGGGAAATATATCTCACACAAATTGTACAGTCGAATACAAAAGCCTTTAGGTATTCTGATATTACTTCGTCTTTTTAGGGTTCCGTAGTCCAACAACGAACCCTTATAGTTTCTCCATGTTAGTCTGTCCATCTGGCTATCTCTGTCTGTCTGTCCGTCCGCAATTCAGCGCAGAGACCTTAAGTACTAAAATGAATGAAATTTGTCATAGGTATGTCTAATCTAAGCGCCAAAGCGATAAAATACAAATTTGAAATATGTATATATTTTATTCTTGGGGTACCGCTCATACACGTAACGTAGAGTTGTTTTTTTTCTCTTGCCTAACCCATCATGTGGCGTATTGTTGAATAGGTCTTATAAAATGATTATGAGATTGATAACATCACTTTTCGATAAAGTGGCCGTTTTCGTGACATTCAGTTTTAAAAGGCTAATTTTAGTTAGAGTCCTGTCACTGTAACGGTAGATACGTGAAAAAATTCACAGCACTAGGAAAACTATCACGGCTATGATATTTAGTAAACAAATTACGAAGTTATAGTCCATAAACGTAAAGCCAAATATTTTACGCTTTAAAAATATTTTCCTCCAAAACGCGTTTTAATGTGAAGCTGAAACTGTAGTCAAATATTGGTTTTGATTATCTTTTTATCTGTTAAAATATTAAAATTGTGAGTCAGCGCCATCAAAAGATATAACTGGTTTTGTCTCTTAATTTCAGATTTTTTTAAACCTTTTAAGTCAATCTTAATCATATTTTACAGGACATTATTCGAGCAATAAAATAGATTACATACACGGTAGATACCCTTCGTGCGCAAGTCCGACTCGCACTTGGCCAGTTTTTAAATACATCGTTAAGTGATGGTACTTAATTTTATACGTTTTTAATTTTTATTTCAACATAATCGACTTTATTTAGGATCAGACAGACCTATTTATTTTGTGATCACATTTAAGTTTAGTTTTAGTTTAGCATTTTACCACGCGAATGTACAAACTAAAACGATCGCTATCACGCAAGTGTATCCCGCTGTTCCTTTTATTCGACCGTCTTATTATGGGTGTTTTGATCTTTAACTGCCGAGTATAGTGTCTACTTATCGTTTAGTTAAATGTACACTCATTAATAACTCCGCTATAATACTACTACTCAAATCAGAATGTACACATTTAGAGTTCCTTCACATGTCACATTTCTGTTTCGGTGTTTAGATTTGGAAATAAGATCTTTCCTACAAAAGTACAAACATTCTCTGTAAAAGCCAAGGAGAAGACCACACTAACTCTAGTACGTAAAAGACCAACTAACAGGGAGACTTGTAAAGAGCTAATCAATCTGATTTATTCGTTGGATTTGAGTAAATCAGCGACACGCCTGAAGGTGTCGTGACAGACGCCAGTAAGTCTTCAGCCGCCAATGATGCCATCGGTGACTCTGATTAACTATGATGAGCAGGGCTGACACGATCTTATTATAAACTAACGGACCCAGCGAACTTTGTTTCGCCCCCGGCCCCGTTTTGCCCCGGTCCCGGCTAGAAAGTAGGCACTCTTAAATTTTATAATTTTTCGCGCATTTATTTTATTTTTAGGGTTCCGTAGCTGAATGGCAATAAACGGAACCCTTATAGTTTCGTCAAGTCTGTCCGTCTGTTTGTCTGTCCGTCTGTGTGTCTCTCCGTATGTCACAGCCACTTTATTCTAAAACTATTAGCATCACACAGCTGAAAGTTGGTAAGTAGATCTTGTGCACCGCTTTTGCGGTCAACAAAATATTGTGGTATTTTGGCTAAGTGGAAGAAAGAATCCCTAATTCATTTAAAGTTGGCACGGAACCCTCAGTGCGACTCGCACTTGGCCGGTTTTTTTTCTTTCAGGAGACCCCTCTCCTGACAATAACAAAAAATCATTATCGAAATCGGTCTAGCCGCTCACGCTTGATGCAGAGACCAAGGGAAATATAGATTGGTTTTATAGATAGCTTATTAATTATTGCAGAATTGAAGTCTGACTGACCGAATCATCGATGTATCAATCATCAACTGCATGAACTTGTTTCTCTAAAGTCCAATCGCAGTTATTTGAATAGGTACTCGTACTTACTAAGGTAGGTATTCGATATCCGCGCATTAAACTTCTAGGCATGATTTTTTATTTAATCTCGCACAAAAACGTATACAGTCATAGAATCTCTACGGATTTTGATGTCGACACCTTTTGTTAACAGGCGCGGTAGTCTCGACATAGTTCCCTGTAAAGCCACATGGCGCTCGAAAAATGCCGAAACAATATTGGTATTTTCGTGTATTTATTGATTAAGAAGAATGATTTAAAAAAATACAAAGACTTTTTCGATTTATTAAAGATTTAGCAACGTAAGTTAAAATAAGGATAGGTATTTTATGCAGCAGAAAAAAAAAATTGTCTACGCGAAATTTAAAAAATTTTGCCCGCAGGTCTAACATTAGCTATTGAAAAGTTTAATTATTTAAACCTGGTGACAGCCCTGAAGTTTCATTCCATTAGAACCGCCACCCCCTCGCGATAATTAACTGAAGATTTTTCGCGCGTCCTCGTTTGCCCGATTTTCACAATAACTAATCTAATTAGTGGTTCTACTATAATTTTGGACAGCTTGTTTGAAACATAATAGCGTTCCTGTTACCTATAAAGTTAATTGACCAATATCCATCTTTTACTTTATGAATTCAAACCTACAGAACTTAGATTTGATAGTAAATTGAAAACATGTATAGTACAAAAACATAACAATTGTCAAAAGAGTCGCTGTGTTTTTATTATTACATATGAATAATGGTAAATGGTTCTGTTTGCACTTTGCACAAGCCTTTTTAAACACCATTTATTTCGATAGACGCTTTTAGTTTGTCGGGTATGTGTGAAATTTTGTAAATTAATTGTCACTTCGTCAGATGACATTCGTGCCCAGCAATATAAAGTTAAACTTTGAAGGGTTCCCTGATTTTTATTGAAAATTTTAACAATAATCAATAATCAGTAGCTCGAGAACTCTCTCCCTTTTTCTGCAATAGGTAGATAGAATGACAAGTTACCTGCGGAGTCAGCTCGCATCGCGTGTCCACCACGATTCTTGGCCGTGGTTCCAGCTTCAAGATGCCCTTCTCTTTGCTCTGAACATTCGAAAAGTATAGTTAAAAGCTTAATAAAACATTATCCAACTGCTCGTGAAGTATTAGTTATGAAAGGATGATCGTTCTTTAAAAAAAGTCATTATTCAAAGAAGGTCGTAGGCGATTAAAAAGAATGAAAATATAGTTTAAAAGACATATTTTAGCACAGAAATCAACCAAATTTCATAACACAAACATCAACTTTCAAACGAATTCATTACAATCACTCATAACTACACTAAACCAGCTTTATATTTGAAGTAAAAAGTAAACGATACATTTTTACAGGCAAATGCTTTCTGGGAGTATAATTGTTTCGTGTAAGTATTGGATATCAATTATTTATTCATATTTTAGTTAGCTTTGCTCTTACAGTCTTTAATTTACTTAACTCATATGGAAAAAGCAATCAGAATTTTATTGCATCTATCGTACCAAATATCACCCTGGATTCACGCAAAAAAACCTCCCGTAAGAGTCTAGTTAAGGACATAACGAGATGTAGGTGTAATACAGGTAAACAAAGAAAGGGTTACCTTAACGTCCATGGCGCCGGGTCACAAACGACTGCCATCAAAGCAGAACTGTGACACTCGCCTGCTGACGCCTGAAGCCCAAACGCACTAACTCACGTTATTAAAATAACGCGACAACCTGACAAGATCATATCTACACTTTGCGCTATTAATCTGATGAACCTTAATGGTGTGTTGAAGCAGGGCAATTTACTGCGGCCGTGAATCGTAGGACACGATGGATTTGCATATTTTTTTAATTAATTACTTAGGGTAAGTGGGTTTTGCTGAATGGAATTGTTAATGTGTGCATTTGAGGTTGGTATGAAATTTGGTGAGCGGCTTCGTGTTTCTGGATAATTTCTCCAGCTAGCAGGAAGTATTTACTTTTTCATGTTGAATCAAACTTGCTTTGGTTAAATTGATGTAGAATTGTAGAAGTTATGAACATCAATGTTTCAGGCCAATGCTTGTTCTCTGCAGCTGCTGAGTGTTGCTTTTGTTTTACCGTGTAGCGTGACGTCACTAATATTATTATGTTTAGCTGACGAGTGAAATGTAAAATTGTAATATTTTTGTGCTCACCTATGTTAATTTTAGTGGAAGGCATGTAGCAAATTACGGATAATGATGATAATAACTAAATAAATACAAATTGCCAATTTATCTTGCAAAAATAATAAAGCAAATTTAAAAATATATGAGTTAGTGAGTTTTTGCAACAAACATCACGTAATTAGCAAGTGGCAAGCAATGTGCTTTTAAAAGGGGTGAGACCCGGCTCGGTTTACAGGCCATCAGTAGTCAATGCTTTTACTTTCAATCAGAAATAGACACTGCCAAAATCAACTTACTCAGTACAGTAATTAACTTTATCAAGTTAATTAACTAGCGTTCTCCGGCCATTCTACACATGGTTTGTTATGTAACATAGTTGTGGGATGAGATTCGGAAATGCTATGCAACAAAATGTAAACCCCAGCTTATATGACGAGTTAGTTAGTACGTGCTTACCGAGATGTAATGTTATGCGACATATACATACATACATACATATACATACAATACATGAATTTCACAGTACGCAGTACCAACAGTTTTTTTTTAGAAATGAATGATTTTTAGCCAGTAGTTAAGTAAAAAAATCTGTGCTTGGGGTCTGCTGTGCACATGTTTTAAGTCCATAGTAATAATCAAGAAAGTATTATTCTATTGTGATTATTTTTAACAATAGATATTTTGAAAGATATACAATGAACTAGTATTCAAAGGGCTTTCAAATCAGTTCGTCAATGTGTTTTATCTACTATATAAAAATTAGTCTGGTTTTCCTCCCTGACGCTATAACTCCAGAACACACGAACCGATTTCCACGGTTTTGCATTCGTTGGAAAGGTCTCGGGCTCCGTGAGGTTTATAGCAAAGAAAATTCCTATAAAACGGGGCCGGGGCGGGACGGGGCTAGGGGCGAAACGAAGTTCGCTGGGACCGCTAGTGAAGTATAAAATCGTGTAAAACATCACTGATGATATATTAAGGCACTAATTATCGAAATTGGTAGGGATTAATCTGAGGACAGGAAATCCATCATCATACTTTAAAAAATCATATGAAATCGCTGTCCGTCAAGCATACTTTAAACTCTCAAAGAAATAAGGTTTCAGTCAATTGTTGTAGAGACATCTATTCCATAGGCGGGGAATGATAATGAAGGGAAAGCTACCGTAAAAGCCTCGCCGGAACCTCTCACCACGCGATTAGCAAACTGAAGGTTTTTCCAGAGTTCTCAGTTTTCCGTTAGATGTCACTGTTTACAATCAGAGTTTTGCTTGTACCTAATAATGTGTTGCAATGTTTTCTAAGCAATTCAGTAGGTCGTCGACATCTTCCAGGATAATCTTGGCAGGTCGCCAGACGAAAGGACCTATTTATAACGGGCTTGCCAAACATCTATTACTTCTGCAGGAAGCATTCACGACCACGATTCTGCGACAGTTCAGAAATGTAGACTTTGAGTAAGCTGTTTATTTGATCGAAGTCGTTGAATGATCTATGGTCTTGATGTAGCAAGTTTATGCAGCCTCCCAAAGACTAAGTACACTTAATAATATAAATTGCACTTGTAAAAAGCAACTGTGATAGGTGAGGAATCGATCCCCGTGTCTTACGCTATAAGTATGCGCCCGGATAACGTAAGACACGGGGGTTCGATTCTCGTCTGTCACACTTGCTTTTTACAAGTGCAATTTATATCATTAAGTTTGTATAGTGACAATGACAACACACTATAACACCAAAAATTTAATTATAGTGACTATATGTACACGTTTCATTTCTGCATTCAAACTTTGCATTAATGTGTGGTGGGTATCTCTAGCTTAAGAGTAAGCAGGTACGCAGTCTATTACTTAAAGGTTGTCTGGACGAGCATAACCCGCTCGTTGAGCTTAAATTGACTAAATTTATCTACCTGAATAACCTAATTAATCACCAAGTGTTTCTTTTTCAAGATACTCTCAATTCACGAGAGCAAGACGCATTCATTGATAAAACCGTCAGGACATCGGCCGCCCCACAAAGAATGGAAGCACCACGTGATGTTATCGCATTTACGTCACGGGTCACTGACCTTTCTTATCACACGACAATTCGGTTACAAAATCAGCTTCCCTCATCTTGAGGTACCGGGAGAATATGGACCATTGAAGTTTTGAATCACCGCGGTTTGTAACCGATCGACGCAAGAATCTATTTCGAAGCTAACTCAGTGGGTTAGTAGGTCCAAAGTATCCTACCTCACTCGTACGAAGAGTTTAAAACTAAAACTACTTTAACCTCAGACTTTAACTAACTGGGTGCTTTGGTCCCTTGGGTGCTTAGGTCCCTTTTCTCTTATCTGCCCTTTAGCAATTCAATAATAGAAAGTATTATACACATTCGTTCATGAAAACTTCATCATAAGAGCAATCTAAAGCATGTCAGTAGCACGTAAACAAATTACAATAACAATTTAAAATTTTCTCGTTAGTCGATAAAAAATAATGTTTTACATTTTGTATAGATAATTAGAGCACACATTCAAATAGACAAAGATAATAATTGTACTAATAAAATTATTAACTAGCTAGAAGTATTAGAGGTAGTACCTACGAGTAGATTGCACAATAATAGTCAAAGTTTCAACGATAAATATTTAGATTCAGAATGTTTCAGCTTGTGTGTGTTCAGAATTGCATTTCAAACTGATTTTTTTAGTCTATGATTCTTACGGGTAGCATTTTTCAACTGAAACATTAAAACAATAATTTCCCTTTATAGGGTGCCTTAGCTGAATTGCTCAAAACGGAACCCTTTTAATGTCGTCATGTCTGTCTGTCTGCTGTCTGTCTGTCCGTCCTTATGACACTGCTACTTTATTCTGCAATTATTTGCATTACACAATTGAAACTTGATATACGTAGTGTAATCCTGTAAACCACCTTACGATTTTCATACAAAAAATTAAAATAATAGCATTTAAGATTACGTAAAAAAACTCGAACCTAAGCGATACCTTTTACAATATAAACTGAGGTTCCTTAATTATTTTTTTTCTAAAAAAAGATAAATGCTTACAAAGTGGTCAATTGGGCGTCCCCTCTAACTTTTAAACTATGCAAGTAACTTTCAAAAACTTTTGAAAAAATACTTCGCTATGTAAATCTTAACAAAACGAAAATTTCTTTGAACGAGATCAAACAGGTCGTTTTGAGTTATAGCGCATTTTCAAACAACCGCTAATATAACTTTGGTATTTTGGGTAAGTGGAAGTAAAAGAGGACCGTTAAAGTTGGCACGGAACCCTGAGTGCGCAAGTCCGACTTGCACTTTGCCGGTTTTTAACACTCCATGCATTATATCAACGGAGATGAGTAGAAGTTGAAGATTTCCCTAAATAGTATAAGGACTACAGTAGGTAGGTAGATACAGACAGATCACGAGGAGTGTCAAAGCGGTCACCGGAGCCCTAGAGCGAGACACCTATCCTGTGTGAGAGGGATAGTTGTCACAGTGACCTAATGCAGTATACACGCTGACCAAGCTAAGAAATCGAGTGTTGCTCACAGACAGACTATGCATCTCTTGAAAAGAGTTGCCTGTACATTTGTATGTTTATGAAATGGATACCTATGTGTAAACCACTGGAAAGTACTATGATCATTCCTGAGAAAATTGACAGGATCTTATATATTTTGCTATTGATGGGGACATACATCTGGTTGATAAAGTAGAGGATTAATTACTTATGAGCCGCATGTTGAGCTGGCGACTCTACATTCCACATCTTAGCTGGTAATGGGTATTATCCATGTTAGATACGTAGCCCCAGTTAAAAATCTCCTAAAACAAGAGTTAAATACTGAGAGATTTCGTGAATTCACAAAATTTCAAGGTCTTTTGCAGCGTTTTACAAAAAAGCTCTTTTCAGTTTCCTTAATTTCCTCTTGTTTTTTTTGTTAACACGTTCCGGGACAGTGAACGCCTACAGGCGTGAAAACAATAAAAAATCTATTGTGTCTGGAGTAGTGTCCCGGAACGTGTTAATTAAATAAATTAAGGATCTATATTTTCAAAGTTCAGTGTCACCCAAAACCCCCTTCACCAAAGTTGTCTGCTCTCTCACGCTCAAGAGGAGTTTTATGTCTTACGAATAACATCCTTCCGAGCCACTAGGCATTCTTTGTACTGCCGATTTTTTCCCCGAACGGCCGCACATGGAGCTAGAGACAAAAGGCAAAACTCTGCCTTTCAGGCTGGTGGCCACAAAAAACGTGCTATGGGCATGGGGCCACGTTAGCCTGCTCTAACGCGCAAAGAGTATAAGTGCAGAAGGTGCCGTTCGTGCAGGGGTTTTATGCCTATTTTTTGTTCTGTCTGTGTATTGTAAATAACAAAATGAAAAGAAAAAAGTGTACGTGAAAGTTAGGTTGTTGGATTGTTTGCTTTATTTTAAATATATAAATTATTGTTTTGTAATTTTGAGAAAATGAAACAATTCTAATGTAGTACAGCCAGTACTACTTATATTTTGACAAAGTATTATTTTATATTATAATTGTAATTGAATAAAATGTAATTGAACAGACAATTTTATGATGAATAAACAATTATCATGGAACTGTTATGGAAATAATTGTGTCCATATAACACCACGCATTTGCTTAGACTGTTCAACCTTTTCTGGAGTTATCTTGCATACCATTTAAAAATCTCAAAATCCTCTAATAACTTGTCAAACCAGAAAACAGTGAGGGTTCTGTTTCCTTAATCTTTGGCCGCGTGTTGTGAAACAGCCAGCGCCAGTGCTCGGCCGACCGGCAGGCGTCGAAGTCGCCTCGGTCAAAATGGCGGCCGCTATACGATTGTGTTTCGTTTCCCTCCTCACGACAGCGCTCGCACAGGACTACTACACCTCACGGGTCGGCTCCAAACTCGCCTCATGTTACAATAACGGACAACCCCAAGTGAGTTCTTAGTGTCTGTCCACAGCAATACCTAGCTAGGGCTGTCAGGATTCAGTAAGTACCATGTGTACCGATTCTCGACAGCCGGGCAGCCCTGAGCTAACTCAGGCGCGGCTTTAAGTTTAGGGAAGCTTTGACAAAAAGCTCTTTGATTCGGTTTATTTTGATCATATTAACACGACTTGAACGTGATTCAAAAGCTTACAAGTTCTGTAAGTCTCCACCTTTGAGAGATTAAGTATTTATGACAGTTTTGTCTTTCATCGCGTGGCTCTTTCGATGACCTCAATAAGTACACGGTTGAGTCTTAAGTTATTTAAGTATCCCTGTTGATTGCGATAAAATACCACTGTTTCTCTATCACGCATAATGTAGGTATGTAAGGCAAAGATAGCATTAGCTCATTGACCTCAAAGCAAGCGTGTTTATTTAGTACTAATTATACTCAATCACGGACTGCTTACAGTTTTGGCAGATCGTAAGGTTATCGCATCCATGTTGTAACTGGGCCCAGCGACTGTTTTCTCTAGTCAAGCAAGGGTATTATCAGAAGCTAACGGAACAAACTTATCGGCCATCCGCTGTGTGATACCTACATAATGGTTGAATTAATTGTTATAATTACGTATACATACTTATATTAACGTTCATACATATTGAGTATGTATACTCACAATGGCTGTCGCTCTTGGCTTTCGTTTAAGAAATTATCTGGATAAAAACTATATTATTTAATTATTTATACCACATATCTTTAAATATTTCATAATACTAGCAACCATAATTACAGGTTATACAGGTGTTAAAAGATTTATCATACCAACAATGAGTAGGTACCTATTTACCTTCTTGAGACTATTAATTTGTTTTATTACAAAAAATACCATAATCTGCCATTTACTTTTATACATTTAAAACTAATGGACGTTGTGACCATTCTGTTTTTATATTATCTTTTTGTTACCAGAAACTTCTGAAAGTGGTACCAATGGTGCATTTTGGTTTATTTAAAAACACTGATATTATTATGTCCTGAGTTCTGAAAACATTGCGAAGTAATAATAATGTAACATATACCAAAAACATAAGGTACGAACTACCGTGATACGAATTATAAATTTGAGTTTCATGACCATATTGCATTTAGTCGGGGCAATACATACATACATACATGTTGTACTCGTATTGATTCAAATAATTTATATTATTATTTTGAGCTTAACTTCTAGATCATCCTCAGACACAAGACTTGGTTAACAAAATAATTCTGGTAATCATTCCTTGATTGCTTACTATGTAATTTCTTTATTCTTTGAGTTTATCGGTCTGCATGTAGATACGTATAGTAATAATTTGACCTGCTTGAGTCTTCAAAGCTCACAAATTGTGTAAATGTTAATGCTCAATCAATTGAAATGTCAACTTTTGCTGGTCTTCCTACCTGTGTGTTGAGTTATGGAGCTGTAAACTAGGTCATCCATCAACGTTTCTTTATTTTGGACTTTTTAAGAGTACACGATTTTTATTGCAGCGTTTGCCCAACGTACCTATTTAAGTATTTCGTATTAAGGAAAATCTCAGTACTTAAGTAAACAAATATAACATACAGTCCTAATGAATGATAGAAGATTTACGCGTGATATTGAAATATCGACCTATTTTAGTTTGTGCAAAGTTCGTCACAACAAAAAAATATATGGCTTCGCTTAGGGCAGTCTACTCTTGTACGATGGCAAGTACGAAGAAAATTTAATACGTTACAGAACATACCTTTCGAATATACTTATACAGGGTGGAATTGCAAGGGGGTGCCAAATTTTTGGAGGTGAAAGGGACCATCAATATGAACAACTTTTACTATGGGACCATCGTTCAATTATTAATTTTATTTTCTGCCTCTCCATACATTATTGTCAATGTAGGTGACTGATTTTGTATGGGGAACCTGAAATTTTATTTAAGATTTTGACCATGACCCCATAGTAAAAGTTGTTCATATTGATGGTCCCTTTCACCTCCAAAAATTTGGCACCCCCTTGCAATTCCACCCTGTATACCTAAATATTCCCTACAATTTAGATGAATCTATATTTTCAGTTGAACCAAATGCACCAAATAAATGAAACGCATGTATTTGTTTTTGTGAATTTTGATAACTGTGAAGGTACCTAATTGAAATCAAATTCTTAGGGATTAAACTATTGAAGTTTCGAAGGCATGATAAAGTTTAGCGTAATTGTAAACAAAGAACTCTGGTTGTAGAGGGAGAACTCGGCGCTTAATTTTCAGCCGATCTAATACCACGATGAAAAGTACATTGGTTTCTCATAAAATGTGTGCTGAGTCCAAATGTAAACGTTTACCAGGGTTAAACCTGCTGAAAGTAAGGAAAAAAAGCTGTTATTATTATTATTATATTCGGACTCAGCACATATTTTATGAGAAACCAGTGTACTATTCATCGTGGTATCAGATCGGCTGAAAATTAAGCAACGAGCTCTCCCTCTATTGGTCCTGCATTACAATAGCTGATCCAAATCAATCGGCAATGTCTATCAATGGTGGTAAGAGTCAGACTGACGTAATACTCATGCACTCAGCATGACTAAAGCAGTGTTGACGCGGTGATGTGAACGGCCGACGACTCTTATAAATAGACCACCTATTTTGGCGGCAAAACTACCATCTGTGATGCCAAGCCGGTTTCCGTGTAGCAAGGCACAATGTGTAGACAGTAGGGAACATACAAATCGAAACTAGTTTTGATTCTGGTACTACTGAAAACAGGGCATGTCAACGATATTTTGGGATCAGCGACGTCTTGATTTCAAATACAATGTTTTCTTCTATTTTTTGTGCTTCGAAAAGTTTTTTGCAAATGCTATAATGTATAGATAAATAAAATTGACACCAATTAAGTACCCTTATTCAGCCTTTAAGGGAATTAGTGGACTTTATTGTAAATATACATTCATGACTCTACCTTTTTTTACGCAGAGGAAATGCTTTATCATGGCTTTATCATAATTAAGTATTTAGTACCTATAGTGATCCTGCGAGGCATACGACTTTGATTATACAAATACTTAAGTACCTGAATCTGTGTACATGCAGATGCTTACTGACACTTGAACTTGTTAAAGCATAATGAATGAAGTACCGGATTGCAAATCTAAGTAAACTATGGGGATACTGACACTACTATTATACTGTGTCGTCTCGTGTTATGTGGTGTAGTTAAAGTTTATACGATGCAGTATAAACGTAACGCGCTCTGATGTCAGGGGTTACACACAATTTTTATAATCGTGTAACTGATATAATTAGAATAATTACTTACCATGCCATAAACAATGTATACGTGTTTCAATAACAATTTTTTATTGACCGAATCAAGGATATCTATTTTTTCGACACAGTTATTTTTGGTTTTAATAATTAGTAAAAACATCTGAAGTCGGCTTGTGTTCACAAAATAATAATAACATTTATTTGCACAAATTATTTTCTACCTATCTTAAAACGTCACATCTGTAGTTTAATTTCACTCATGTTTAATCTTTGACAATATTAAAATAAACAATATAATAAAAGAGCTTAGTGCATCTTTTGAGGTCAAATTACGTCTTTTTTTGAAGTCGGTAAAAATAAGATCAGTTACGCGCTATTTATAAATAAAGCAAACACTTACCCTTATTAATTAATGATTTTGGTAAACGTGCCCGGGCGAGCATCGAACCCGTTATCGCTGGTGAACTAACAGGACGTGATAACCACTTATCAATGAGTTTATCTGGAAGAGTGCCGGCTCCAATGAGATCTGTTTCTATGAAAAATGTTAAAAGAATGGCCTCTTTTGTGCTTTAACTCGTCAAGTATGTGTGAACGAGACACAATAGAAATTCCATTGTTATGCGACTCTCGAGAGTCGTTTGATCCCTGACTGATTAATTAATTCGTAGTCAACTTCTTAGAAATTAAATTGAAGTCTGATTTTTTAATTCCTCCCCCACTAGAAAAAGAATAAAGTTGTCTTACTTTCCTTTCCTAAATAATAAACCTGCTGAGGCATTATGGTACCTACCTATGTAGCTGTCTTTTGACCCGATTCCAAAAAAAGGAGGTTCTCAGTTCGACCTATATTGTATGTATGTATGTTTGTTCGCGAATATCTCGCGGTTGTCTGGACCGAATATGATGTGGTTTTGAGTAAAATATTTGTTTCACTTAAAGTGGGTTTACAAACGAACAAAGAACTATAGCTAGAACAAGAACATTTTTTCTTGTTCTTGTGTTCTAAACGGAAGCTCGATTTCGCGTTTTACACCAAAATATCGAGCAAGTGTTCTTAGAATATTATATCTAACGAAATAGAACAACGAACTGATGCTCTAAGTAGAAGAATATAATGAAGTGGGGATAGAATGAGTATTCGCTCGTCTGATTTAAATGGACTTTAGGAAAAGGTTTTAGTAACTTTTGAAAAAAAAGTTTATTTCTTGTTACCTAGCAAAATTAAGCCTAGTATTTTGTTTTGTGCAGCGATGCATTCCCGAGTTCGAGAACGCCGCGTTCATGGTGCAGATGGAGGCGACAAACACCTGCGGAGACAACGGCGTCAAGATGTACTGCATCCAGACCTCTGCTGGGACCTCCACCAGGTAAAGAAAAGACAAGATCTTACCACCATCGCACCCACTTACGTCCTGATCTAATAAGTAACATCATCATCATCATTATCAGCCAAAAGTCGTCGACTGCTGAACATAGGCCTTGCCACGGATTTCCACAGCGACCGATCACAAACGTTCTGCATTCAGTTTGATCTACAATCTTTACAAGGTCGTCTGTCCATTTTATCGGTGGACCTCCTACGCGACTTTGGTCAAAGGGTCTCCAATATAGAACTTTTCTGCCCTAACGGCCGGTTCTTCGCGCTATGCGCCCTGCCACTTGAGCTTACTGATTCTCATAGGGCTATGTCCGTAAGTAAGTAACATAGTAAGGATTTAAAATTGCTGTCAAAGGCCACACGAAAACAAATGATGTCCAACGGTTAAGTTACTTAGTAGACCCTTTAGAAGAAAGGTGGTGAAGCAACCTAGCCACACATATTCATGAAAACACCAACCAGTAGGTCTATCGAAGTCACTGCCGCCGAACCCTATTAGAGCCAAAATTTCTTGCACCTCGCATAGACGCTATATGTGTCGTGTCGTGTGTGCAATCGGTTTTCATTTAAAAGTGTGTAAAGTACAAAATTTTTAGAAACGACCAGAATTTTATTTTTTGTGACGATAGCTCCAGTCATAAATCATACATCCTTAATACTTACTTCGGCGCAACATGTTCTGCTTAAAGCATTTTCTTGCAAAACAAGCTAAAAGGCTAGGGATTCCCAGGTCAAAGATAATTAGACTAATCTTATATCCAGGTCATGTGACTACTGCCAGCCAGGGTTGTTCTCCAGCTACTACTTAACAGACCTGCACCACGAGACCGACAACCAGACGTGGTGGCAGTCGGAGACGATGATGGAAGGCATCCAGTACCCTAACCAGGTCAACTTGACCTTGCATTTAGGTAAGCAATTTAAACTATAGTATAGTAGGTACAGATAATTACAACTGCAGTTTCTTTATTTGATACACCGTACATAAAGTAAGTATTTTACCCAATGCGGGTGCGTAAACGTAGGAAGGATTTAGTGCAATTCTCTATATAACGTGTTCTTTTTGTTTTCCTAAAAAAGAATATAAATCAGATTACATTAAATGTCAGATTAGATTATATTAGAATCAGATTACAATATAAATCGTGTTAAAAGATGTTTGTAAAATACACTTTTTCGCATTTTTTTCTACTTTCATACAAAAAAATTACCAAATTGCACTCGGAGTGTCCTACGCGCAGCCAATTGCAGCAAACTTGTTATGACTATTTTCAAAATAACTACGGTCGATTCACTTTTGTCCATATCGCCGATTGGACGACTCAACTACTGTTTAATTCGCTTGTTTTTACTAAAATTTTGTTTTAACTAAAGCCAATGGGACTAATGAACGATTTACCTAATGGTTGTTTAAGCTATTGTCTGTTTCTGCTAAGTACGAAATATACAGGGTGTCCAGAAAGTCAAGGTCAAGCCGTAACCGGGTAATAAGCTAGGCCACGACAGTCACAAGAAAAATAAATGTAAACTTATGTTCTTTTAGAGTAATGGACTTTTGGAAAAAAACTTAAAATTTACACCTTGTATTGGTTTGTCGACTACTGTGGCCACAAATAAAAACATCTTTTTATTAATTAAATCAGCAAGTGTTATACCATTTAGAATCTAAACTAAGTGCGCCATCTTTTGTAGTAGGTAAGTTGCCGTAGTAGTCCCCATTTTTTGTTCAGTACAGTAAGTTAAAGTTGGGTCTTGCAATAAGTTTGAATTATTGGTTGGACCTAAAAGTATCATGGAATGAAAATGGTGATAGCTGTGCTTAAATTTTAAACTAACGTTGACAAAAGGGGCTATTCAGGCATACAATGCAAATAAATATCTGAAGAAAGTTAATATTTGTGGCCACAGTATTCGACAAACCAATACAAGGTGTAAATATTAATATTTTTTTAAAAACTCCATAACTCGAAAATATAAGTGTATAAAATATAATAGTAGTAGTAATCACGTAGTAATATAAGTAATAGTAATATTGTAATAAAATATAATAATAAGTGTGAATTTTTATTTTCTTTTTCTAGTGACTTTAATGACAGTTAGTAGAAAAATAAAATAAAAATTCTAACTTAGCCAGTTCAATCTACCTTATTATTTTCATTCATTATAGTTGAACACACCGCAGTATATAACATGAAGAGCCAAGATAGAGTATAGCTGAAGTAAAAGTACTACACCACACAGCGTTGATTTTACTGGGTTTTGGGAGCTCCCATGAATGCTGTCCATGGATTTTGACAATATAATTTATTTCTGTAACAGGCAAAGCTTACGACATCACGTACGTGAGGATCGTGTTCTACTCGCCACGACCTCAGAGTTTCGCCATCTACAAGAAGACCAGCGAAGAGAAGGACTGGGAACCTTACCAATATTTCAGGTGGGTTTCAGGATATTAGAATAACCTCAGCTCAGCAGCAGCTATAATTTTTATACGTAAACCTAAAAATTGGGGATTAAGTATAAAAAATGCTCTAAAGGAAGAGGTCTTATTAGTTCCTTCCCTTCTTCAAGACGCAATAAGCTATCAAAAGGCGAATCTATATTTTAATGCTTAGGAATTTAGATTTTGTATAATATGAAATCGTATCGTATCAATCGTATAAAATAAATTTGTCCAGTGCCTCCTGTCGCGACACGTACGGCGTGCAAGAGCAGAGGGCGGCGGAGACAGGGGCGGAGACCCGCGCCCTTTGCACTAGCGAGTACTCCGATATATCGCCCTTGTCTGGCGGCAACGTGCTGTTCTCGACCCTCGAAGGGCGCCCGTCGGCTTACACTTTTGACAGCAGCCCAGAACTGCAGGTAAGTTTTGTAGCCACTGGAAAAGATATAACAAGTATATATGAAATATAATCGGACTAACATCTCCATACTTTGGTTACAGACTAAATTTACTTTACTAATTAAATGTAAATGTTTCATGTCACATAGGCCCAGATACATTGGTGTATGAATATGCACAGTGTTAAAATAACCGCGAGAATTTTGAAGCTGTCAGGGACGGCAATTGATCGTCAGGTTACCTGTGCTTTAAACAGACTTCGCACTTAAATTTTTTGTTAAGTACTGTCATAGAAGAACATAGAAGCATGTGAAATAATGATTTATCAACTTGACTTGGTGACATAAAACATTCCATAGATTCTACTGCTAAGCTACTGACTTTTAACAAGCGGCACACAGCTCGTCACCATACTTCATTTTAAACCCTTCTCAATTCTCCCCAGGAATGGGTAACAGCAACCGACCTCCGAATCTCCCTCGACCGCCTCAACACGTTCGGAGACGAGATCTTCGGTGACGTTCAAGTACTCCAGTCGTACTGGTACGCCATTGCTGACGTGGCCGTGGGCGCTCGCTGCAAATGTAATGGGCACGCCTCTGTCTGCGATACTCAGGATCTGCCGGACGGGACCAAGACCAGAGCTTGCAGGTGGGTTAACGCTGCGTGTTATAGATAATGATTTGCTTAAAATTGGGCCCATATAAAGAGTTTGAATTGATACAGATCATAGTAGTACTTTTACTCTAGTGACACTTCGTTTATCTTCTAGATGCGAACACAACACGGCTGGTCGTGACTGCGAGAGATGCCTGGACTTCTACAACGACGCGCCGTGGGGCCGCGCCTCGCCCACCAACGTGCACGAGTGCAAAGGTCAGTACTGCTGGTGCTTTCATCGATTGCTCATGCGAATGTATTTTCCTTTATATAGGCTGTCCCAAAAAATAGTGTCATGCCGAAGTCTAGAGGTAGAGCATACCTAGGGCTATCCGAATCACCCCCTTGTGGTTCCACGATGTCTGATAGTTTTTGAGTTATGTTTTTTTTCTATTTCTGTATTAGGGCACTTTTTTAGTCACTGTGGTGTGTATAGTTAAAGTACATTATGCCTGATTTTCAGTTTAAATAAATATTAATTTGGCATAAGAAGTTAACATGTATACTCATAATGCGAAATACTTTAAATCTGTGTACGCCTATGAGGCTTCTGGGTGCGTATTGCGATGTTACATTGGCAGTTAAACAGCTCTGTTTTTAACGGATCAACAAATTCGTATTGAGATTTTGTCAGCAAATTAGCATTACACGAATGAAATAGAAATGTAAACTTTTTAAAAGTTGATTCTCTACGCGAATTTGGCTACTCAACTAGTTGAGTGGGAATTGAACTAAGATTTCATATAGTTTCGTTGTTCACCTCTTATCAATGCTTATTATCATTCGAAAGACTTGAAATTCCTTTTTGTATGAGCATTGCTGAAATATAAAGTTTACGTCAATGATGTTCGTGGAGCTTCATCTAACTGAGGCCCTAAGGCCCCACCAAACTCTTCTATTTTGTGAGCGGTGTGAAAGGCTGTGCTTAGTAAAGGCAAATCAAAGTAGTAAATCCACCAAAAATGGCAGCTGAATGGTTTTCTGAAAAACAAGACTATCTGCAGTATACACTTTGTGTATTTTTTGTGATGACGATTGCGTTAGACTTGAACTTGCAAGAGTATTAGATTTAATACGAAAGGTACTTCGTATTATTGAGCTATTTTTTGATGACGATTGATTGATGCTATACCGGACCCTATTTTATCAAGTTGTCTTGTTTTACAATTCTAATGAAAGCCCTATTGCATTTTGCGAATGCAGTGTGACTATGTATGGAGAAATAATATGCAAAGCGAAATACGAGCTGTAACGATAGTTTGCCTAGCGACTTCAGATATTTATGTTATCTCCCGTAATTGGAATCGGATGTTTCTTTTCGTAACGAAATAAGTTAATAATTTACCTACAAATTGGACTGTCCATTGAACCGAAGGTCTGTTTAACTTTGATCGAAGGCCTATAATAAAAACATCGACACTTCCTACTGAGTATTCAGGTTACCAGGTTTCAAGATAATACTAGAATTACTTTATCAAAGCTTAAATGTGTCTTTATTCTTTGTATGATGGGACCTTTCTCTGAATTCTTGGAATCATGAGCAATAGTGACTTCTGTCTGACCGTCGAAGATAGATACCCTTTGATGTGAGAGCATTGTCTGAAGCCCCAACATTCCTTTCATCTGCATCATACAAAAGCAATGGATTCTTAGTAATGAGCAGAATTATGCTGAATACCATATCATTATTGTGTTTTAGTAACATTTTAGTTTGGTAGATTTAATTGCCAAATGCGAGTAACAATATTTTATTTTACGATACAAGTGTATCTTTAATATTTTAAGAGTTGGATATAATACGAATTCATGACCTGATTCATCATCTTTCTTTATGTATTAATTTTGATGGTAAGCAAGAACATGAAACGATTTATACTTTCATACCCCGTCCTGAACTCTATAATTTCTTTACCAGGGGTTGTCTGGAAGAGTTCGCTTATAACGATAAGACCGCCTAAATTGTACATTTCCTCTAAATGAATTTGTAATTGATCTATTTGATGTGCAATAAAGAATCAATCTATCTATCTATAATCTCACTGAAATTCACAATCACCAGCACTTGTTCTAAAAATGTTCAGTCCACGTTTCTATCTGCAGCATGCAACTGCAACGGATTCTCGAACAAATGCTACTTCGACAAGGAGCTGTACGAGAGAACCGGTCACGGAGGCCACTGCATCGACTGCGCAGAGAACAGGGACGGGCCCAACTGCGAGAGGTGCAGAGAGAACTACTATCAGGGATACGGAGACATCTGCCTGCCGTGCAACTGCAACCCTACTGGTGAGTAGAATTATACATATAGGCAATCTTCAGGAACTTTTTTAAAAATTCATATTTAGGTACACATTATGTGAAAATGTATAAATGCTTAAGGATAAACGGTACCTATTAATTCTTATTTTAGTCATTTTATAGGCCTTGTTTTACTTTACGTAGGTACGCATTGTGATTTACTTTTTATTATTTACGTTGGCGAAAAGTAAAAGACAAGAAAACTTTACAAACCTAGCCAACCATGGAAACATAGAACGCATTTTGCTGTACTTGAACTGATTCAGTCCGATTTTTATAATAGACATGGAATTATTCCACTTCAAAACTGAACAACAACAAAAATGGAATGTAGGACGGAATCAAATATAAATAAGTTTTACACTATCATCCAAAACTATAAGTTTCAATCTCTTCAGGATCCCGAAGCCTGCAGTGCAACGCCGAAGGCCGTTGCCAGTGCAAGCCAGGCGTAACTGGCGACAAATGTGACGCGTGCGCACCGAACCACTACGAGTTTACCACCATGGGCTGCAAACCTTGCGGCTGCGAGGAGGCCGGCTCGTATGCCAATTCGCCACAGTGTGACCCTGACACTGGCGTGTGTCTGTGCAAGCAGAACGTCGAGGGAAAGCGCTGTAGAGAGTGAGTACTTATTAGAATATATACTGCAGGTCCTAGCACAGATCAGAGGAAACGTCTAACGTTAAAGTCATTTCAGTAGCACAAACAAATTTTATCTAGAACAATTCATTTTACTATTATTAAGGGCTTATTTAGTTTGATAAATGGCTAGGTTTAATTCATCATACCAATTTATTTACTTTACTTTTTACCAATTTATTTACAAAGGTTGATAAATATACGTACCTAATTAGTTTTAAATTGGTGATGTTTCCATCATTCCATTGCTACAGTTGATTGTATGAGACAGTACTTTGACTACCTACCTCTAATCTTTCTTCTCTTTCTTCTTCAGATGCAAGCCCGGTTTCTTCAATTTAGACCTCAACAATGAATTTGGCTGCACGCCCTGCTTTTGCTTTGGCCACTCGTCCCAATGTAGCTCGGCTCCGAAGTACCAAGCTCACGAGCTAAGCGCTCACTTCATAAGAGATTCCGAGAGATGGGGCGCCGAGGATGACCAGAGAAGACCCGCGCCTCTGATGTTCAATGCCAATACTCAGAATATAGGTAGGTGAAATGCTATTGAAATATGTACCTAATGCTTTTGATACTCTTCAATTTTAACTGGTAGACTGTTTACTCAAATGATATTTTTCGTTTCAGCGGTACAATCCAAAGGCCCAGAAATCCTCTACTTTTTGGCGTCTCATCAATTCCTTGGAGACCAACGACCTTCTTACAACCACGACCTCAAGTTTACTCTTCGTCTTGGTGAAGCGAGGGGATATCCATCTGCTCAAGATATCATTTTAGAAGGAGCCAGAGCTTCAATATCTATGAACATCTACGCACAAAACAACCCTGAACCTTCTGACCAGGTATGTGATATTTTATAGATACGGCTGTGCGATGCAAACGCCCTAATATTTTAAGCATATGCGACTTATTTTCCCTTTTCGATAAAATGTACCAACATGTTATTTCTTGGATGCATTCCATAACTGAGTTATTTTTGTTGCAGGCTCAAGAATACAGCTTCAGATTGCACGAAGACCCTCGATACGGATGGACTCCTACCCTATCCAACTTTGAATTCATGTCGATCCTTCAAAACCTGACGGCTATCAAGATACGCGGTACCTACAACAAGGGTGGTGTTGGTTACCTGATGAACTTTAAATTAGATACCGCCAAAGTCGGCAGAGAGAGGGGCTTCGCTCCAGCTAACTGGGTGGAGAAGTGCTCGTGCCCGAAGGCGTACGTTGGAGATTACTGTGAGGAGTGTGCCCCAGGGTTCAAACATGAGCCCGCTAACGGCGGTCCGTACTCGGCCTGTATTCCTTGCGATTGTAATGGTCATGCGCACATCTGTGATACTGCAACTGGTAAGTACTGAATATATTTTAGATTATGATGAGATTTTTTAAGAGTTTTTTGGAGACTTAGGCCGACTTGCGCATGATGATTGAAACCAGGAATACGCTTATCCTGGATTACATTTTATTTCTGTCTCTATCACGTCAAATAAACAGATAGAGACAGAATGATGATTCAATCCAGGATTAGCGTAATCCCGGGTTAAATCATCATGCGCAAGTTTTTCAGAGAAGTTTCTTCAAAAAGCTCAATTACTGCTTATAAAATGATTCAGTATGATGAAATTGAGTTTATTTATTATGTAGCCAGAATATTATGTATCACACTTTTCACAGGTTTCTGTATCTGCAAACACAACACAACGGGCAGCAACTGTGAGCTCTGCGCCAAGGGTTTCTATGGCAACGCCATCGCGGGCACATCAGATGACTGCAAACCGTGTCCGTGTCCTAAGGACAGTGGATGTATCCAGCTGATGGACTCCAGCATCGTGTGCACAGACTGCCCTGAGGGATATGCTGGTAAAATATTATTTTCACCACTGTATGCACCTCCTAGTTAGCCAGAATTTACTGTGAAAGCCCCTGACATGGATAGAGGTAGTTGTAGTCGGAAATGTTCGGTCCACATAACAGCTTAAAACCAATAAAATAAAACACTTGACTATTTGTTTTTCATACGAAAAAAGAAGACCACGAACGTCGTGCAGAGTTCGTTTTTTATAGCATTAGAATAGCCATTTGATGCTGAAAACTAAAATTTTACATAGTTGATCATTGTCGTCAATAAATCAAACGTGTTATATTGAATTATCTTCTCTTTTCCCAGGACCAAGATGTGAGGTCTGTGCTGACGGTCACTTCGGCGATCCAACCGGCCAGTTTGGAGAACCTCAGCAGTGCCAGGAGTGCCAGTGTAACGGCAACGTGGACCAGAACGCAGTGGGCAACTGCGACAGGACCACTGGGGAGTGCCTCAAATGTATCTACAACACCGCAGGAGAACATTGCGACAAGTGTCTAAGTGGTGAGTTAGATTTATAGATCGCTTGCGTATTGAAACTCATGGGAAGGCCCAAGGAAGGTTAAAGATATCAAAGGCCTGAAACCTAATTAAACCTAATTTGTAGAAGACAGTGGCACTTAATATCTGAAGGATTTATCCGTATTTGATTGTCGAATGATCGATCTATAGATCACGCCGTGCTGTTGCAGTACTACTGGGTTATAGCATCTCCATCGATGAGCATCATACTATTATTTTCTATTGATGAACGACAAGCGAGTCTCAAATATCGTTATAAAATTATTAGTTTACACATAAATAAATTAATAAATATGCGCCAGATAACACACCAATTGTCTTGGTTTCGAAGTAAGGAATTTTCTTCCTTGTGTTACAAATACCAAGACAACACCAAGACAAGGGGGCGTCTACCATAAATACTTAAATACATATAAACATCCATGGCTCAGGTACAGATGTTCGTGCTCATCACATTAACATTTGCCCCTTGCGGGATTTGAACCCGCGGCCGCTGGCATAGTAGTCAGGAGCGCTAACCACTACGCCAAACGCGTTGTCAAGGTCAACACATAGGTAAATGGGCAGATGAATATAAAATAGTGTGCTAATTAACATTTCCATTCTTCAGGGTTCTACGGAGACGCTCTGGACCAGAAGAAGAAGGGTGACTGCAAGCCCTGCGAGTGCCACGAGGCGGGCACTCTTGAGAGTCCCGAGGGGCCTCCGCTATGCGACGGCCTCACTGGCTACTGTTCCTGTCGCCCGCACGTCATCGGGAAGAATTGTGACAAATGCGAGGTAAGAGAGAATCCCATTACACATGCTCAATTTACTCGTGACGCTAACGTTTATTATAACTAATCACAAAAATTTATGTCACTGATGTCTCTCCTACAATTCTACTTCCTTACAGTTATGCTTTCATTAGTAGCCTACTTTGCCTAAACTTGGAGTATTCCAAGTTTTTTAAGAATTTCAATAAGAACAATTGCTACCTCCAACCTACCGACCTGCTAAATATTAGCATTCAATCGCTTATCCTCACAATAATTGAAAGAAAGACAAGCTATTGCCTAACTCAAAGAATTTCATCAATAGTTTAGAATAATTTTTAACACTTACAGTGTCATATTTTATCAAAATTGGAAGAGCAGTTGGCCCGGTTAACCAGAAAGATGCTAATTCGA
Organism: Pyrausta aurata; assembly: GCA_963584085.1. Classification (NCBI taxonomy): domain Eukaryota; kingdom Metazoa; phylum Arthropoda; class Insecta; order Lepidoptera; family Crambidae; genus Pyrausta; species Pyrausta aurata. Next base: position 10,721,468 of record OY757251.1, read on the forward strand.
GTCCCGCCCGTGCGCAATTTTTGGTTTCTTATATCATGAATTTCATCAATACTTTTCTCTAGGACGGGTACTACAACATCGACTCTGGAGAGGGTTGCAAGCCATGTGACTGCAACTTGGAGGGCGCGTACAACGCCACCTGCAACCCGTACACCGGCCAGTGCTACTGCAAGCCTGGCATTGATGGGTAAGTGCTTTGACATACGACCGGCACTTACTTACACTTGCACTTACATACACCAGCATTAGTTCCGACTGTCACCGTTGGCCAGAAGATCCATGTCGCACTGTACGATAGCTGCCGTCTTGTCGACAGCAAGTCTGTGGCTCCCGTGTTACTTGTGTCCTCCATCACATTTGGTGCTACTTTTTCTTCGGTAAGCTGCCGTTTTTAAGAGAATAAATAAGAATCTACATCACAAATAAGTAATAATATATGTCTAAAGGTATACATCAAAATCCAGTTCTCTAAAAGATTCTTTAAATCAAACCGATTGGTCAAAGTTAAATTAGCACATGTTATTATACCACATAATATTTCTTTGTCCTATTTTGTGTATGTTTTAAAGAAGATTTTATTTCTCTGAGCATATTTAACATATTAGCGTATTATAACGTAAATATAATGATACCAAGGTAAAGTTGAAACAAAAACAAGTAACCTTACGATGGAATCGATCAACGACCAACGCCGTAACTTTCCGGCAAACTACCATTATTCATTTTTATCCCATCAGTTCACAAATTGTCCAGAACTATACTTAATAAATATCTTTGTACGTGTATTGTACAGAAAGCACTGTGAACACTGCCGCGCGTACCACTACGGCTTCTCCGGGGCTGGCTGTGTGGACTGCGACTGCGACGAGTGGGGCTCCACCAACTACCAGTGCGACGTGGCCGGCCAGTGCTCCTGCCAAGAGAACGTTGAGGGCCGCCGCTGCGACAGGTAGTCAATAAGACACATTAATTAACATGACCAACGGCTTTGGTAAATCATACACTCTGCGACTTTTAGCAGCGATGCAGTCGTGATGCTGCGCGTTAGTATCAATGCAGTCGCGATGAAGAAGATGGACATTGAAAAAATATGTCCTGTTTATTGGAACCTGCATCGATAATAAAGTGCGTTAGCATCGATGCTCTCGCGCTTTTGCATCTATAATAACGCACGACTGCGTCGATGCAAATTTAAATCTGTTCATTGCGTGGATCGCGATGCTGTCACGCATTTTCAAAACGCCTCCATGTGGTGTTTTCCTCGATTAAATTCATTGTAGATATTGCCCTTGAAGTTTAATTACTACATGCCTGTACACACTGTATAAAAATTGGAAGTGCAATAAAAAGTAAAAATAATAGAAATATCAGTTCCTATCTAACCAGACTTATCCGTCCAGGTGTATGGAGAACAAGAAACGTCGTGCCGACGGACAAGGCTGCGAGGACTGCCCTCCGTGCTACAACCTCGTGCAGGATGCCGTCGACGACCACCGGCGAGAGTTAAGGAAACTGGACGAGGTACTTCTTCATACTTCTCATCTGTTTTACATTACAGCTTGCCTCTGATAAGCGTAGAAAGAATATAATTACCTTGGCACAACCTGGACACTCGGAAGAAATTTATCATTTTGGACATACATCGACATGCGTTTGTGAGCGTGCCTTAAGGGTTGTCAATTTCTATCATACCGGTCATAGATATTTTTACCTAAATAATCAGGTATCTAAACAACATAATTTATTGGTAGGCACTTACCTAATAAACATTGTGTCGGTGATAGGTACTAACGATAATTGCCACATGATTAGAATCAATTACAATGGTTGACTGGTAGAAAATGCTTTAAGCATTAAGTCCGTCATTTGTACTTTACTTTGACAGTGCAATAATGAATAAAATAAATAAGAAAGCGTCATTGTACAGTCGCCAGCACATCAGATATACATGATTGTTCAAAACTAACCATTTTTAAAACGGCATAAAATACCGCAGATAAAAAACACGTCATCTTAGACATACCTCGAGTGCTTTTGTCACTACAATATGACAAAAGGTACATAAACCGTGACAAAAAACACAAATTAACAAACTTGTTGCAATTCCACCAGATACTCGCAAAGATATCGAAGACGCCAACAGTGGTTGAGAACGAGGACTTCGACAAAGAGCTGCAGAGAGTAAGAGGGGAGATAGAGACGCTGATACAAGATGCGCAGACGCAGTTGGGCACACCTGGCGCCAGCCTCACTGACAACCTCTCGGAGCTGGCGGATAGACTGGAAGATGTCAGGTAAGAGTAGCATGTGGTTCGGTCAGTCACACCAGTCTAATCAACAAATAAACTTGTTATACAGGGTGTGGCCTGCAATAGGAGCAAAATTAAAATAAAGGTTCTTTGTTGTAACCAGTAATCGGTTATGTGGTTGTGGTTCAGTATTGTATAAAAAGGTTTTAATTTATAATAATAATAAAAAATATTTCCTAACAAAAGTAATCAAACCAGCAATATGTCCCGTCATAGAAATTGACATGGTCATTTGCTACAAGGAGTTTGCGATTTTGATATACATACATTGGTTAGGGATTATAACTTAGGATTACTTCTTACATCTCTAAGTTAAAGCATTTTGAAGTACTGTGACCATGTCAAGGTAACTAAGTGTACTTTGTAGATTAATTGATTAATCATTTTGCTCCTATTACAGGCTACACGCTGTTTCGAATCCTGATAAAACGCATGCTATTTTTAGTTGCTAACTGAAATATTCAACCTCTTTTCAAAATTCAAGATAAAGTTCTACCACACTTTTAAGAATTCTAATCGTGATTTGTCCGATTTGTACTAAAACCAATAGGAATGGGATAGAGGCTGATCCAGGATTGCGAAGTCCAACTGAAAAAAACCCAATGTCAGTTCAGATTATCTAGCTTAGTGTGGTTTAGGCATGGCCATAAAGAGAGATGATATCGATATTCGGCTATGTGAATAAATGATTTTCAAATGTACGACTAATCAATCAAAGAGTAGAACAAATATCGGTTAATTAAATAAAAATGTCTGTCTGCCAAGACACACAATATTATTCAATTCAACCTGAGATTATTCTAAGAATTTATCTAACAATTAAGTAATCTTTAATGGAAAATAAACATGAGTTCTAGAGTTAACAGCCAAGCAGGACACATAAATAACAATCTAAATTTTTTAACTCACTTCCAGTAAGTGTCATCCTAGTTAAGTGTTTTTTTTATTTATTTGAGTAGTGTGCTATAGATCTGCCTAGCGTCCTGCGCGCTCCGCAGATCTTAGCCCACTGAAGCTTGCCTGCGATCTTGTGAAACAAAGCGCATCTCTAGCATAATGCACACTTAGCAAAGCGATCGAATTTAGTCCAAAACAGATCAATAAATAAAAGATCAGAAGCGTCGCGAATCAGTACAGTCACGCGCAATATAAAGTATTCACACGTACGCTACATGTTGTAAAACTGTAATAAATTTTGCATGTAAATCCTTGAAAAGAGTTTCAAAATCGAACAATCCTATGCTCTACAATCGTGTAAAAGTCAATAACTCAGCTAAATATTTTACACGTAGAATTAGGTAAATAAATAGCAATTACGATAGCACATATTTCATCGTGAACTCAAAGATTCCAGGTTCATTGATTTGCATCATAGAGAAGTGGTACATAGGATAGTTACAACAATAAATATTTATGCTGGTTATGATCCTATTATTATAGTAGCACTAATGATGTAAATAACCTAACTTATAATTATTTGTTATGACGACGCGTTTGGTGTAGTAGTTAGCGCTCCTAACGACTATGCAGGCGGTTGCGGGTTCGAATCCCGCTAGGGGAAAATGTTTAAAAGTGATGAGCACGAATATTAGTATAAGTCATGGATGTTTCTATGTAAGTATTTATGGGAGATGCTCCCGTCATTAATGTTGTTGGTATTCATGGCACAAGGAAGAAAATTCTTTAGTTCAAAACCAAGACAATTGGTTTGTTGTGTGGCGCATTTTTTTTTCGATTTGTTAGTTATGATTAAATAGTATGAGAGACTAATAAATAGGTATATGAGGAGCCAGCCTGCTCACGGCCACGACGCTGTTTCCCATAGTTGGTACTTTTCCCAACCAGAAGCAAAGCCTTGGCTTGGCCTCGTGTGCTTTAGTTATTTGTCGTATCGGTCGTGTGAGATTGCTGTTCCATCGGGCTATGAGAATGAAAGTGAGTGAATGGAATAGAGAGTGACACCTGTGTTTGCCTTGCCTTGTGCACTATAAATGTCCTAGTCGTTGTGACTGGCCACCGTAGTCGAAATCGACTAGGGGACTATAATTATTTGTTGTTTAATATCAATGCCCTCTGGCATGTTGAGCTGGCGACCACCCAGCCGAACATGCGCAAGGGCACTAATTCAAGTCTCGCGAGGTATTCCTTAAATACTAACAATTACGTAAACTGCACACAATAAAATCCAACTCTGCAAGCCCGCCGGTAATTCGACACGTCTTGATTGCGTTGTGCCACAGAAGATATAGTAGGTACTGTTTTGCGTTATAATTACGAGTAAACATAGTGGCGTGAATGACAAAGATGGCTGGGGCGAAAGTAAGAATATATGTTTCTAAAGAAGAACCATCCATTTCTAATGGTTTCGTATTACCTACTTCCAGGAATCATTAATTATTGATTGATTTTTTTTTGAAACATCTCGTTTAAATCAAAAGAAGAAATTTTTTTAGCTTTGCGAACAACGTATGTATATAATGCTTATGAAATCACACTTTAATTAAGGTTTTATACCTAGCGATTTTCGCAAAACATCTTACACTTCATATTGTCATTGTATTATTATTTTTACCTTTTTATTAGTAAACTAGAGCCCATTTAGCGTCTGTTTCGCTCCCTGGACTGAAGTTTACTGAGGTATTGTTCTGAATCCCAATAACATTATACAACCGTGCACATTACAATATGCTGAATAATGAGTGCATGCGACAAGAAACTGATATTTCATGAACTGTTATGTTTGCTTACTCCGCCACAATGTCGGATTGAATAACGAGTACGTACTCACGGGGAATTATGCACCATGTTACTCAGCTTAGGTACCTTTTCTCACATTACTGTATTCATAAATTAGACGTAACAAATAAAAATATCCTCCAGGTACAGGTTAATTCCTAGTTTGATTGTAGATCGCTGATTGATGATGTACCATCTACAACATCTACTAATAATTCTTATCGAGTGTGTACTGTAAATTGGGACCCGTAAGTTGAATTGCACGAGAATTGGGTCTTTAAAAACTATCACTAATTGTTTTCTTTTTGAGTAGAGAGGAAGCTGTGTAGCGTCAGTCCAGCTGAACAGCTCCCACTCTACTGAAGCCGTTTTATTAGAGTCTTTGAAATATTGCCACAATTGCTAATTATTTATTCAGTCATACTACACCCATGTACCTACATAACTGTTTAGGTGTATCGCTGTTTTCACTTTTTCATACACTTGTACTAGCTGCTAAATCTTGCTAGAGGTATCTTTTATCTGTTGGGTCCATCTGCGTTTGCATCCGCATAAGCATTTCGCATTTGTTTGCAAAACGATACCGTCGAGATTGCAACTAGGTATTTCATCTAGCTAATTATGAATGTTAGAGCGAGACATACCATATGCGAACCGTTGCCTTACAATCTATAGATCCGTAGGCCCACCAGAGTTTCGCATACGAATGCGTTTGCTGGACCAACGCCGTAATGATTACATAGAGGTGTCCAAGAATGTTTAAGTTCAACGAATGTCCCTACAAGCAGTCACATCTATAAAAAGAAATAAAGCTTCGCTGTAACACAACAAAGTCACACATTCATTCAATAAGCGTCGTTCATAGCGCATGCACTACTTGCATATATATGCAGCGATATCTATAACGGCATTCAAACACCCGCACGCGCCGATCACTAACCGCACTCTCGTCTTCCCCCGCACCCCTTTGCCCCGCAGGCGAGGTCTCAATTTCGCGGACTACTTAGGACCACTTCAAATGGGCGATTTTAATACGCATACATCGGGTATTATTTGGCTGATGATACCTCCATGTTTGACGGACGAAAATAATTAACTTGATGTTGAGGTGATAAAAATAAATGTTTGTGAGGAAAATAAATGTTTTATTTTATTTTTATGCTGATTTATAGTATTTAATTAATTTATTAAATTTGGCAAAACCAGGATATTCAAGGTGCTTTAAAACTACCTGATAAGGATGAAGAGAGATAATAGAAATCAGAACTAATGAATGACTATCTCCTAGAAAAATAGGTAGAAAAACGTATTTTTTTAACTTTTCATACTAAATTATTCCGACCCATGTTTCTACGAGAAAGTTGCACTGAATCTGAATAGTTCCTTTCCTTACTAAAAAGTAGTATTAAAAACTTTGTAGGAGTAAACTCCATTAATGTTTCGTGTGTGCGAAGCCTTATGTTAGTTACAATTTTAGAACCGATTTGACTCGAGCGACCGTATCGGGTTTCAGTCATCAATGTACTCGCGACCATTGGAAGCTCAATTAACGTGCGTAGATTTATTGGCGTCAAGCGCGAATCCTGTCTATGAATCTTTATTCGTTTGTCGTAAAAGCACTTGTTTTTGTAAGCTATTAAATAAGAAAACCCCTTTTTGATTGTTATTGCTGAGTTTATTGTGCGTTGATTTTGTGAGATATTCCGTAAAGATGCCTAAAGTGCTCCGTCGGATTTGCATCGTAACTATCGGGACCTACCTACGTACGTCAGAATTTAAAATAAAGCACTCACTTCTGTATTATTTATTTAGACTTATGGATTTATTCGAGTTCATAGCCTGTTCAAGGATACAAAATCATAAAATTACATTCAATACTACATAGGTATTGTATCCACGCCACATAAAAAACATATTTCATCTACCCATTAAGTTTCGAAAACTGCTAAGTCATCCTGGAGCTCTATTTTTGAATTACTCGCGTCAAGGTGGCGAGTGATATTTAATGATTAAAGTCGAATTTTGGAATGAAAACCAGTTGTAATCTACACAAAAAGGATTTGAAAAATCATTGCTAAATTTTTTGAATACTCACTTCTATATTTCGCGTGGTTTTCGTTGATTTTTTACTCGTTTTCGAACGAAAATCACACGCCATATCCAAGCAAGTGATTCAAAAACAGTGCCCCTGGAACATGAAAGACCGCAGTAACTATTAATAGACATTTCGGTAATCTTGTTCTTTTTTCAGGAATATGCTGTTCAAAATTGTAGAGGAGACCTACGAAGGCTTGGAGGCAATCGAGAGGAGCAGAGGAAACGTCTCCAAGGCAGAAGACACAATTGAAGCAGCGCAGAAAGAGATCAACGTAAGTTTGATATGGCTTTTTCAAAGCCACAATGATAAAATGAATGATTTTAGATCTGATAATAAGCTGGACCAGTCTTGTCTAATGTGTTTATGGATAGTTGTTTTAGTATTGATGTTAAGTTATTGGGATATTAATTATTACAACTGTAAATCTTCCTAAAAATAAATAAATGAATAGAATAACTCCTCACACTATTAACCTAAGTTTTGCAAATCCCAAAAATATACTCAAAACTGAAGAACAATGTTTTTTTTATTTTAATCCAGGCATAATATCATAAAAGCATTTTTTAAGTCATCTTAACACGTTACGGGACAGTGAACGCCTACAGGCGTGTAAACAATAAAACATCTATTGTGTCTGGAGTAGTGTCCCGGAACGTGTTAAGTAAGAAGTAGAAGCGGTCTTTAGTAGCATGGCATGTGAGCTCATGTTCGCTTGAGAAAACATCCGTACGGAGCAAGTTCCTCATTCAGCTGCTGGCATTAAAAAGAGTTATAGTGGTTCTCTTCCTCTCCTTGCTCTGGCTTCCTCTACGGAAATAAAACGAGGGACTGCGACAGCGCATTCTTATCTCTATTTTACACTCACGGGCCTTATGGGGAGGCGTAGTGCTGCACTGCACAGTTATCGATAAGAGCGTGATGAATGACTTATGGCCGCAGAGGAAGCGAGTGTTTAACACTACTATTGTAAAACTCTTTGTACGGACGGGTGTATCCACAAACTCTACATTCAACCGTGACTATTTTCCAGAGCGCCCTAGAATACCTTGAAGGGGAGGGTGCAGCTGCCCTGGCCAAGGCGCGAGACCGCTCCGACCAGTTCGGCAAGCAGTCCGGCGAAATGTCCAAGCTGGCCAAGGAGTCACGACTCCAGGCTGAGAAACTGGAAAACGAGGCCAGGAACATCAAGGATATCGCGGAGAAGGCCTTCAACAGCTCGCTATCTGCCAATAAGATCGCTAAAGACGGGATTACTAAGCAAGCCAACATCAGGTTAAGCATTTTGTTCTTTAGGAATCATTTGACATAATTCATGGATTTGATTGGCTATAAATAAGTACCTTCCTAACTGATACTCTAAGTTTAAAGTCTTGCTATCCCAAAGAGTTACCTAAATTACCGTACAGACAGGTAACTTTTCAAATAATAAGTATCTTCTAAATATATGACAATACCATGAGTACCAAACCAACAATACGGATTTCATAAATTTTCTTATTTTAATCATGCAAATATTGAAAAAAGTTTAGTCAACCATAAAAGCGCTCTTTGGTGTTTGCCTATCAATATGTAGTTATTATCTGGTCTCAAAATAACAAACTTCGATTGCAGCAACGAGATCCAGATATTGAGCAACGAGCTGAACGCAGCGAAGGGCAAGCTCAGCAGCATGGCTGAGCTGGCTGAGCAAGCGCTTGATAGGGCCAAACACGTCTACGACGAAGCCCTAGGCTTATACGCTGAGGTCAACACCACCCTGCTGCCAGACATCAAGATTGGCAACCTGAAGCAGGACGCTGCTGAAGTCAACAAGACTGTAAGTATCTCCTGTGATCAGAAGCTCTGCAGTATGGCTGAGTAGGTTTTAGACCGGGCCAAACACGTCTACTATGAGGCCCTGGGCTTGTATGCTCAGTTCAACACCACCCTGCGGTGGGCTTCATGATGGGCAACCTGAAGCAGGACGTTGCTGAACTCAACAAGACTGTAAGTATCTCCTGTGATGAGAAGCTCTGCAGTATGGCTGAGTAGGCGCTTGACAAGGCTAAACACGCTAAGATGAGGCGCTGAACTTGTATGCTGGGCGCAACACCGCCCTGTGGTGGACGTCAAGATCGGCGACCTGAAGCAAGACGCTGCTGAGTTCATCATGACTGTACGTAACCTCTGTGATGGCATGTTAGGCATTTTTTCCACTACACCTCCATTTAGTCAAAATCTATAGGACGGTATAGTGAGAGAGCTAAATTATCTTAGATCCCAAAAGTATCAATTGTTGAGAGAAATACAAATAGATCCTTGGAAGTACGTATACGTTCATAGATAGGTGCTACTAAATATCGATAGCCCTTTTACCAAATAGTGGTAGGTCGAATGGAATGGCAACAAAGTTCCGAGTGGTTTTGCATTTTATATTTACTATTCTGAGTGGGTTATGATGATATAAAATTAGTGATTAACAAATACGTAAATTAATGCAAAAATAATAGAATGTAATTAAGTACTGACCACAAGTACCTATCTCTTAATAAGCTACAAAATTTAACTTAGAAAACGTTAAGGATTTGGCACACTGGTTGCAGTCTGCGGTCCTGTCCATACAAAATGGACCGTACGTGGGCAACTTTGTATGGACCGGACCGCTAACTGCAACCGGTGTGCCAAATCCTTAGACTTTTTCCGTCACTAACAATGCGGTTTTCACACAGATCGATAGCAAATCAGCAGAGCTGGATCGTCTGATCGCTGAAAACGAGGAGACTCTGCACACTCTAGACGCGGCCGTCACCCGAGGCAGGGAACTCCTGGACCAAGGCCATGATAGACAGGATGAGCTCAACGACCTCCTGGCCAAGCTGGATGAGCTACAAGCTCAAGCTAAGCACGATGTTGAACTCACTAACGCTACTCTAAAAGAGGCCAATGAGATCTACAAGACTTTGAAAGGTTAGACCAATGCTTCTTGTTTGTTTTAAAATGTTTTTTTTTAGAGAAATGTTAAGATTATTTACAATATTCGACGTGTAAAAAAAACGGACATTTCATTTTGGTTGCCCTATTTCCTAGTTGGGTGGTGGGTGTTATTCTCATAGAAAAAGGTTTACAGAATAATGAGTTTTTGTAAAAATAAAACTTGTCACTACGCTAAGTAAAGTACCAACTTATCACTTGGTGCATCAAGTTTCAATTTCCAAAGTTGTTACTTCGAAACTAAGACAATGGTGTGTTGTCTGAGGTTGTCTGGATGTATATTTATTTATTTTATTTGATTAAATATCATACTTGAGCCTATGCCCAGCACTGGGATGTTTACAGGCTAACTTAACTTTTTTACTTTGGTTAAACAACTAACCAAAAAATTATTGCAAAAGAAGAAACTTCTTATTTATAACACAGTAAGTAAGACGCATTCTTGTCACAGTAGCACGATCACGCTGTTTCTAAACGAAAACTTCTACTACAGAATTCAGTGATCAAGTGACCGAGTCTCGTCATCAAGCAAACCAGGCTGCGCAAGAGGTGCCGAACATCCAGGAGAAGGTGGCAGCGGCTGAGAACAGCATCAACAGCATCACCGAAGAGCTGACGGTGGCCAGCGACCGAGCCAAGGAGGCCAGGGATCTGGCACAGCAGGCGCAGAAGGAATACGCTGAAAAGGCTTCTGAGGTAACTGGCAGACAGACTGATTTTGAGAAGATCTCATTCTTCTATATACCTGATTGAGAATTTCCAATCGTAATAAGTGCTTCCCTATTTTTTTTCTAATGTACTCAGCCAAATAAAGTAATTGTTTACCAATGAACCCTTTCCCGAAATCCGAAATCACGTTGCTATTTACCACCTATGTTTAATAATAATAATAATAATAGTCCCCCTAGCCGATTTCGACTACGGTGGCCAGTCACAACGACCAACCGACTGCGCGGGACATATTATAGTGCACAAGTGTGTGCGCAAACACAGGTGCACTCTCTATTCCTTTCACTCGCATAGCCCGATGGGACAGCAATCTGACACGACCGGAGAGAGATCAGGCGCAGGACCAACGGCTTAACGTGCTTTCCGAGGCACGGGGGTGAAACACCGCCAACTTCCAAACTCCGGTACATATTTTTGGCCCGACCCGGGAATTGAACCTGGGACCTCCGGCGCAGCCGTCTCTTTAAAATGCGACCCAAACCTATGTTTACCACACGTGTCAAAATGACGTTGATTCCATATTACAATTATGTCTACTGTCCTACAGGCCGCTCACGAGATACGGAAGAAAGCGTCTACATCTAGAGCCGATGCTTCCAAGCTTAGAGACGAGACCGACAAGCTCTCTAGTAAGTTTATATGTACCTATTAATACAACAGATTATTAACAGTAGGTAGTTTTTATAACAACACACTAATATCCATTTATTTTTATAGCTCGTGTCCAAGGAACGGCTAAACAGATCGAAGACCTGGAGAAGGAAGCAGCTGAGAACAAGCAGCTAACTGGTGACGCTAAAATGAAGGTAAGACGAAAGTCGAAGGATAGATGTAAGTACCTAATGCCTACTTGCGCTAACAACCCTGGGTTATTATTATTCAGAGCCTATCATGTCCCACTGCAGGGCAAGGTCTCCCTACCCTTTCACCAGTCACCATGATTTTTACCCAAAGCTAAAATGTTTTAATAATTAGGCTATTATTCCGTCAGTCCGTCAGTTGGATCTGTAAAGAACGGCGTATCGGTATAACTAATTATTTTGGGTTTAATTACTTGGGAAAAAAATTACAAACACAGTCTTAAACTGTCAATTTATTTCCTACCTCAATCAATCTTCTCTACTTATTAATGGCTTTTCTCCATGAAGGTGGGCCAAGCCAACACCGACGCGAGAGAAGCCGAGAAGCAAGTGTCGCAAGGTCTGGAAGACTTAAAGGTCATTATGGACGAGCTGCAGAATCTGCCGACCCTGGATGACCAGGCGCTGGACAGATTGCGTGAGTATCTGCTTTGATATTTTGGAAACGTCTTGGTGTTCAAGGTTACTTTAGCTTTTTGGGGCTCAGCCAGTTTGATATTTCTCGATATAGTGCCAAAAGAAAAGTTTCGATGTGGTTTTGATATTAATCGGTCGCAAACTGTTTGGATATTATTTGTTATTATTTTTATAAAAGGTTCTAACAAAATTAACTGCATCCCTTCTGGATTCTACATTTTCATGTATGGGAACGATATTGCAATCGCAAAATTGCAATCTTCCTATGACTTTCCCTGATTTAAATACACTTCTCAAGTGAATGGATACACGATTTTATCATCATCAAAAGTAAAGATAAAAAAAAATTATAGTCTTTTTTACTTTTCAGAGGAAAGCTTAGATGCAGCTGAAAAGGCACTGCGGGCAGCTGATCTAGATGGCAAGATAAAGTCACTCACTGAAGCAAAGAACAATCACCAGAGGTAAATATTTTTAACTTATTCTTTTTAGTAAAGTTTACGTGATAATTCATCGATGAAACATTTATACCATTTACGTTTTTGTCAACAACGATGCATATTAGACGTACTTTGACTAAGGGCCAGCCAACCGTAACACAACCACACCACATCGCAGCATCAAAATGTAGTCAAACAGTAGTACGTGTGAATAGTGTCGCTGCAGCTTTTTGCAGTTGCGTTGTGTTTCTGACAGTGTCGATGTGGTGCTCGGTTCTTTCTCGGCCATTAACTATCGCGGGTGACTGCGTTATGGTTGCGATGTCGTTGTAATGTCGTTGGTAACACACAAGAAGTCGATATCGACTGCCGAATGTGGTACGTGTGAATGGTCTATTCATTTTATATAGAAAACTAGCGAACCCAACGAACTTCGTTTCGCCCACAGCCCCGTCCCGCCCCGGCCCCGTTTTATGGGAATTTTCTTTGCTATAAACCTCACGAAGCCCGAAACCTTTCCAACGAATGCAAAACCGTGGAAATCGGTTTGTGCGTTCTAGAGTTATAGCGTCAGGGAGGAAAACCTGATTTATTTTTATATAGTAGATATACCATGTGGTGTGGTTGTGGTCGTGGTGTGATTGTGGTACGTGTGGGGCTCTAACGAATCCCCTCTTCTCTCCCCAGATGGATGAAGCAGTACCAAGAAGAGCACGAACACCTCCAAGGAGAGGTTGAGAACGTGAAAGAGATTATGGAGCAACTGCCAGTTGGTTGCTTTAAGCGCATTGTGCTTGAGCCGACCGAAGCGCCCAGCCGCCCAGCCTACAGCAACTAGACATTAGGTAACTTAACATTATAATCAACTAGTGGTCCCAGCGAACTTTGTTTCCGGCCCCATCTCTCCCCGGGCCCGTTTTCTAATTATTATTATTTTTGGGGTCAAGACAAATCCAACAGAGTAAAAATAATGAAAATCGGTCCACCCGTTCTTGACCTATAAGTGGTGTTACTAACACGACTTTCGTTATTTTAATAGGTTATTATATAAATAGAGACTAGCTGTTCCAACGATCTTAATTTTGCCCCCCGACCTGTAACTTTAATAGTTATCTAAAAATCAAAACAATCTTTTTTTTTACGAAAATTTGCACGCCTAGATTAACGTTTTTGGACGCCTAGAGCAACATATTCAATTATCATCAAATTCCGACGATATCACATATCTAATTGTAAAACCTCATTTTTTAAGTCTGTAAAAATACTTCCATCATTTTAATTGACCTTTAACCTGCAGGTGGCAGAAACTTTGGCTGATAATTACCGGGAGCGTCGTAAAATTGTTGAATTTGAGCAGCACTGACACCAGAATCACCTCCTCGCCGATGCTCGACGTCAAGGACTCTATTTTTGAATCACTCGCGTCAGTATTACGAGTAAGAAAATCTTCTTTCGAAAATCAAATAAAAGTTAACGGTAATCAATCACGCTTAGTGATCAATTTATTTACAACTTGTCTCTACACAAGTAGTAAACAAATTGAGTTATCTATTTTTGAATCACTGCCGTGTGGATTTCAACTGATTTTGAAATCGAACATTAATCAAAGAAAATCACTCACTCGCCATATTCACGCGACTGATAAGAAATAAATAATACCTATTTACTCTAAATGCAAAAACTAGCGACGCTCCAAATACCTTGTGCCTTTAACTGTTCCATAAATAAGTTAAGCTAATGATAAATGGCGTAAATTGGAGTCATTATAATGTTTAACGTAGGTAGATACATTTTATTTCCTAAGTGTTAAGCCTTATTCTAACGAGCTGTATGGTGAAATAGACCGATGAAACGTGTAAATTTCTTGAATCTCGTTTAAAACGCCCTTGCGTAATTAAAGCTCTAATGAATTTTAAGATTTTGAATTGACTACTGTAGAAATGCGGGAATTAATATGATATTGGTAGTATAACAATATTTTTTTTATATTTACTTGCGTTTTGACCGTACAGCGATATCTTACAACCATCTTCTTGCACCGGATATTATTTATTTCTCAATGGCCGTGTAGTGTTTTGAATGAATTTATCATGAAATGCGAAATTATAAGAGTTGCCAACTTCTAATCTGTCCTGCGCATAGAAAGTAGTATAGTATAGAATGACAAACGCGGATTTTCAGCGTAACCAAAAAGTTACTTTACATGTGTGCGTTCAATAGTGATGTGTATCTTATGGTGGTCCAAGTTTTATCGACGAGGTTACGATAAATCATGTAAATTGAAACAAAAATAATTAAATTAATGCACTTTTAATTACATAATACTTTCTATTTGATAAACAAGACAACCTCATTTTTGTTAAATTACATATTTATTTATTTATGTATGAAGACATTCTAGAAACACTTATACACGTTCCAACATAGACCTTACCACAGCACAGCTTCGGGCCAGTTATGTGGGCCAGTGCTGAGAAGAAGCTGTGCAAGAATTACGGTTACCTAAAAAAATCAGTCAAAAAATTTATCGATACTGATGACGTCATCATTTAGTCAAGCCCTAGTGTAAAGAAACGGTTTCTTATTTTACTGAAAATACCTGAATTAATCTATTGGAAACTTTGATATATGGCTGCAAATCACAAAGGAAGTCCTAAATTTACTGTACAATTTGGCATCGGAGTCGATTTCACTCACAAATTTTATAAAATTTGGATTTCAATTTTTTATCAATGATTCATATTTACTGGTGGAAAGTATGATTTTCGGGATTGTATCCTCGGCGCACTTCACAGTTGCTGAAAGCACAAGTCATTTCATCTGAAATTGTTATACAAAACTTAAATTATAATTATATCCATTCATAATTTTTCAAAAATTCCAACGACGGAAACTTGACGTATCCACTAAATCCATTATTTCTTAGAAAACGGTCTCGCTGTCATAAGGTCTTTCGCTGTCAAATCCTATAGAATTTCACTAAGTAGCACGCTCTTTTTAAAGCGAAGATTTTTTCTTTCTCTATGTGTAAAATAATGTGAGAACGAACGAACGAATGAACTATTATCATCACCACACCCATAGAAAGTAGTATAGTATAGAATGACAAACGCGGATTTTCAGCGTAACCAAAAAGTTACTTTACATGTGTGCGTTCAATAGTGATGTGTATCTTATGGTGGTCCAAGTTTTATCGACGAGGTTACGATAAATCATGTAAATTGAAACAAAAATAATTAAATTAATGCACTTTTAATTACATAATACTTTCTATTTGATAAACAAGACAACCTCATTTTTGTTAAATTACATATTTATTTATTTATGTATGAAGACTTGCTAGAAGCACTTATACACGTTCAAACATAGACCTTACCACAGCACAGCTTCGGGCCAGTTGTGTGGGCCAGTGCTGAGAAGAAGCTGTGCAAGAATTACGGTTACCTAAAAAATCAGTCAAAAAATTTATCGATACGGATGACGTCATCATTTAGTCAAGCCCTAGTGTAAAGAAACTGTTTCTTATTTTACTGAAAATACCTGAATTAATCTATTGGAAACTTTGATATATGGCTGCAAATCACAAAGGAAGTCCTAAATTTACTGTACAATTTGGCATCGGAGTCGATTTCACTCACAAATTTTGTGAAATTTGGAATTAAAATTTTTATCAATGATTCATATTTACTGGTGGAAAGTATGATTTTCGGGATTGTATCCTCGGCGCACTTCACAGTTGCTGAAAGCACAAGTCATTTCATCTGAAATTGTTATACAAAACTTAAATTATAATTATATCCATTCATAATTTTTCAAAAATTCCAACGACGGAAACTTGACGTATCCACTAAATCCATTATTTCTTAGAAAACGGTCTCGCTGTCATAAGGTCTTTCGCTGTCAAATCCTATAGAATTTCACTAAGTCGCACGCTCTTTTTAAAGCGAAGATTTTTTTCTTTCTCTATGGTCCTGCGGGCGTCGTCTGACACAAGCAAATTTTTTGACATTTCGCGTAGACAATGCTGAGACAAAATTGGTGTTTAACGTGTATTTATTGACTGAAAATAATTTTTGAATGTAGTTAAAAAAATCAAAATATATTCAAATATTTATTAAAGATATAGCTAACTCAGCTAAAAGGATATTTGATGCAGAAAAAAACAGAATATTGAAATGGTCTACGCGAAATGTCAAAAATTTTGCTTCAGACTAAATACTACAGAAAAAAATATATAAAAGAAAGTGCGCTATGTTAAGATGGAAGTAACAGACCTATGGGCCACTTTACCCTGTAGTACGTCAGTAGTTCACAATGTTATTCTTTTTTTTAACAAAATAGTTTTTGATACACAATTTATGATTATAGTGATAGTAATAGGCAGCAAATGTTTGTTTAATAATATGTATTTCAAAAAGTGCCATAGTTTGTAAAATAAATTAAATTGTACTTATGGTACAGACTGCATTTACACTTTGCATTTTTGTACTTTGAATAGTATAATAGGACTTAAATATTATAAGCTTTTGTGTTTGAATAATATTATGTCAAAATTAGGCACCTATATAAGACAAATAGTCCTTAATTCTCCATTCGAATTGGCGTTATACGAAAATCTATCGTAGTCACGCTAATACCATAACAATGTTCCGTTTATTACAACATACATGAAATACGTGTAACAGATATTTTAATATTGAAAATACGATGTAACTTTTAACTATAGTCCCTTTAATTAACATTGTACCCATAAATTATTTTCATATAGTGCCATAATCATTTTGGTGCAATTGTAAATATTATATGATTAAATGTAAATATACAATTAAGTACAATAATGCTTTCGTTACTCGTAGTTTGAACACTTTAATAAAAACAATCGGTTCAAATATTCCTTTTATATTTTCGCCAAAGAAATAAAAATATTGTCTGTATTTAGCTTTTATTTGCATTTTGTGCTCTTCTGGATGATTTTGTGAGTTATGTTATGCTTACTATTACTAATATAAACTAGATTATTTATTTGTATGAGGTGTATTTTTTTAAATAATACCCCAACCACACCCCAAACAGTGAGTTGTTACTACTACGTAAAGAGAACTATGAGTTGATCACCGTCTCGTTAATTCATGCAGCACAAAATTTGCAATGACCCCATCTTATTTTAGCGAGAAATACATTGTCAACGAAAGCAGTCATGGCACGACGAGATGGTATTTTTTAAATACCATTCCATGACTGAACATAAGCTCTAGAAGTAAGTACCGAAAGTTGTGTACAGATGGCTCGACCGTCCTCATTTCTCAAAAAGGGCAAAAAGTTAAGGGACGCTAGCGCCAAGTAGGTTGCAGTGGCAGACATTCAAACTAAGTTCCGTGTACCAAGCCACGGTTGATCCGGTATGGTTATGGTCATCGTAGCCTAGTACAACTGACGTTTTTGCAATAAAACGAATCCTAGTTCTAATGTTCTGCTTTTTAATACGTAATATTTACAAATCCTTAGTAAGTTGTATAGTCATTTTTTCGTTCTCAAAATCGATACAGAGTTCTACATTTGTTTTCTGTATTTCATTGGTTAAATTCACAAACCGAATAGCTACGCTAAACTAAGCTAATTGTAAACAATTGATCGTTTTGAGTTCAAATTGTGATCTAAATAATTTTCCTCTGCCTTGAATGACTTGTCAAAGTCAATTCAATTCAAATATTTTATTTTAGAATAAAATTCCATATAAATTGTTAGCAAGCCTTAGTTTTGGTTAGTAAACATAATTTAAATTCTTTACAGCATTTAATAATTTCACCAATCCAGATATCAATATTAGATAAGCATAGCTATCCAACGCGGCAACGTCAGCATTATACCTCATATAGCCTCCTTGCCACAAGGAAATGGTTTCGTTTTTGTATAGGTTAGTCTTATTATTTATGTTAGAGGTACATGTCTTAGTTTTAACATTTTCTTGTTTGTTATTAAAGCAAGCTTGATATAAATTGGATATTGGTTCACTTATATATATCGTCCCCGTCGTGGCAAAATTAAATAACCAACAAAACCAAAGTTCCGAGATATTTGAGTTTTTGTGTTTTTTTTAAACAAAAATGGCGATAACATTCCAAGCCGAAGGAAATTTACTGTAGAGATTTTGATATGTTATGAAGCTGCTTCAACTTCATAATTTAAATAGTCTATCATAATGCTACTTTATATTATTTTAAATATAAAAATAAAAAAGTAATTATTTAGTTTTGCCACAAACGTATTTTATAACAAAATTGCAATTATCAAGTTTTTGTACGTCACTTTTGCAAGTTTTGGCACACAACCAAGTGATACTTTTTTTTTATATTACCTACATCATCCCACTGTTGGACAAAGGTCTGCCCTAATTCTATCCATTTGTCTCTGTCAGCGGCCAACAACACCCAATTTCTCGCAAAGCTGAACAGATCGTCACTCCACCTCGTCTGGTGGTATCCATCGCGTGACGATTTGGGCCCATCTATTCGGGTGCATTCTACACACATGCCCCGCCTACTCCCATTTAAGCTTTGCTGTCTTTTCGCCTACATCTGCTATTCCAGTTCTAGAGCGTATTATGGTATTCCGGATCTTATCGATCCTTTTAATATGGTGAAAGGAACGCCAGGGTACATTTCTTCCAGAAGCCACCTCAAAGGAAATGGACCTGGTTGAATCCGGATGGCACGACGAGAAATGAGATAGACTTCATCATGACTATCAAGAAACGGTTATTTAATGATGTCTCCGTGATCAACTGAATAAAGACCGGTGGGTAGTGTTTACCGGATGGTTCGAGGCACATGGAATTTAATGTCAAATTGGAAAGGTCTCGCTTGATGAGGTCCACGCTCTGACCTACTCATGCCCATATCCAAAATCCCGAGAGCTTTCAACTCGAGTTGTCAAACCGCTTTGAGTGCCTAAAAAATTGTGTTTCAGTGGACGAAATAAACAACGAGTTTATGGAAACTATTCAAACGGTGGGGTCTAAGATTTTTAGTCCTGGCCGTAAAAATCGTCCTCTAAGACTTTCGATCCACACTCTCGACCTTATAGCAGAACGTCGATCTATAGCATTGAAGACCTCCTTTAATGTTGAAAACTACAGTAGGTGAAAAGATGAATATGGAAGTCCCTACGACACGACATTAATTCTTCCTTTAACACGAACAGTGTTAAAGAACCGATAGATAGAGTGAAAACAAGGCTCCCAAGCAAGAGACATGTCTATTGGGCAAAGCCTGTTGATGAAGCTTAAGACGGAGGGCGGCAGTGTAGCGTTGACAAAAGCAGATGTTTTGAGGGAGATCGAGAAGTTCTATGGGCAGTTGTACACCTCAGTTGCCGAACCCGTTAATAGCTACGGCCGGACACCCAAAAGCTATCCTGACCCGACACTACACCGAAGACATCCCGGACATCAGCCTCTACGAGATAAGGATGGCCCTGAAACAGCTTAAAAACAACAAGGCACCTGGTGAGGTCGGAATCACAGCAGAGCCTTCAAAAGGGGGGGAACACCGGTACTCAAAGTCCTTTAGAGACTCTTTAATTCCGTGCTGCTTGAGGGCCGCCTGAGTCATGGAACAGGAGTTTGGTGGTATTATTTTTCAAAAAAGGAGACAAAAGGTATGACTGGTAGAGAACGCCATATGGCGTTAAGTACACCTTTTGTACAAACTCTGGTTGTGCAATACAGTATAAATAAATAAATAAACAAAACTTACCACCTCAGCCCTGAGCCATATCAACAAGCTGATTCAAGAGTTATCACAAATCGTCTCGCACGTAGGTTTAATAAGTTCCAGCCTCCCTAACAAGCCGGATTTGGCCTGATGGTCGTTGGGGCAGAAGAGTTCTACATTGGAGACCCTTAGACGACCTTGTAAAGATTGCAGTCTTTGTGGGAAATCGTGGGGGAGGCCTAAGTTCAGCAGTGGACTAGTCCTTTGGCTGATTATGATAAAAATATATAATACAATGTTTTAATGAAAAATTAAACAAGAGCACTTATTCAATTTTGCCACAACAAATTTTTGTAACAATGTTTCCGAGTCAGTTGTGGCAGAATTCAACAAAGTCACTTATTGATTTTGTTGGTAGGTATCTCAAAACCCTCAATTGTAGTTATTTAATTTTTTTGTCATTTATTCAGTTTTTCCACGAAACTTTTTTAACAAACCTTGTTGTAATATGCGGTCAATAGAGTTACTAAAATTATGATATCTTCGCGAATATCATACATATTACAACGAAAAATAGACCAAAATGTAGCTTACACTTTATATTATTTAAAAATAACAAAAAGTTAATTTCGGCAAACGTGTCAGTTATTTAATTTTGACACGATGGGGACGATATTATATATATATATTATGTTATGAAATATAATTTGTATTTAGCTTTTTTTAACATTTAGGTCTGTAACATGTATAGAACCGAAATAAGAGGCACGCACGGGAATATAATAGTACCTACGTACCTGCGCTTGGTAAACATAGGTATAAGATACAACGGCAGGTAAGTAGGTACTTGTATAACGTGCGCGATCCCCTGAAACTGAAACTGGATCGTGCTGCCTTCGGAGAGCGGTTAGGGTGACCAAACTTTACATAAGCTTTCGGATATACTTTTAGGCAAACTTTTGCTCGCTGTTAGGTACTAATTGATACTTTTTTATTGGAATGAACCCGAATACTAATGCTACCATTACAGTATATACAATTTAATATTAGGTTTCTAACTAAGGCTTTAGACTGAGTATTAAGAGGTGGGGAAACCCCCGGTTCTTAATCTGCAGCGTGGCAAAAGGCAAGCTTTCACAATACCTTCCCTAATTTGTAGTTTTGGAAAATACTCCACCGCGAAAAACCTGTCTAACATTAGATGATGAAAAGTTAAGGTGGGTGAGAACTGATGATTTGGATGATTTAATAACCCTAATAGGTAAACGCCTTCATTGAGACTTTGCCGGCAGGGCACAGGAGCGGGGGGGAAACGAGAGCGCGGTGCGTGAGCGGCGCGGGCGGGTGTATTCGCACCGTTCACACAACCCGGAACTGATTAGATTGTAGCAGTAGGAGCTAATTTTTAAACAAATTCGTTTGTTTCTTAATTGCGTAAATGTTTTTTTAATGTGTACAAGACATACTTACTTACAATTTCTATTTGGAGACACGTAAATGATTTTTAGTTATAAATCTAGTGAAAAAAATAGTTTAAAGATATTGTAGTTATTTCCTTATAAAATACACGAGTACCTTGAGTCCTGTACTCGCCTACTTATGGTTACCCTACGGGGCCCGTATGCAAACGTGTAACCCCTCAGCTCCCGAATTTATGGCCGGCATTCCGCAGAATTCTTTGTTTTTCCGAAAGTAACGCCTTCGAGACGAATGCGACGGGCTTGATAAATATACGAAACATCCCACTCGACTGATTATAACACTTTGGAATAGAAAATATGGAATTAAAGTGCGTTGAATATATTATTTACCTATTCACCAAAGAAGCTTAACATAGATGTAATTTTGTCCATTAACACGTTCGCGCAAGCAGGGTGATTTTATTGTAGTGGCCACTGTGACGCATATTTTTCTCATACAAAAATGGGAACGTTTACAGACGTTCCGCTTTATCTAAGCTATTAAATATGACAAATAATGTCACTGACGTCAATAGACGTCAACGTCAATGTACGATTTGTCACATGATAAATATTTCATTGATGTCAGAGAACTGCAACGTCTAATCACGTCAACGTTGAGTAGCGTACTGCATAGGAAAACAGCATTTGTTCCATAAATGTCTAACAACGTCTTATCACGTCGTCGTATAATGACGTTCCACCGCAGCCTGTCAGTATATTTATAAAGAATAATGAAGACCGTCAAGAAAAGTCAACGGTTATATACGTACCGCGAAGGAAATACTAAAATAAGTTATTATATACTCAGCAACGTCATTCAACGTTGACTTCAATAAACGTAGTGCCATAAAAGTTAGTGTTAATATATATTTAGCAACTACAACATCTATCTACGTCGTCGTCAATAAACGTTCCTTAATATATCATACATAGACTGACACACAAATCCAAGATGAATTCGTTTAATCACGTCAATGTAATTTTACTTTCATATTTTTATTATATATATTATTTAAAAAAAAAACATTAATAAATATGTTTAAATTATAAGTTAGTAAATATACGAGCGTCTACAGACAGCAACGTAGTGAGTAAATATTTGCTATTGCATTAATAATAATTGTTGTTATTAGTGCTAGTTAAAATGAAACCACTTTTTTTTCAAATTAAGCTTTTATTTTTAATCAACTTAGTATTAACCAACATCATGTACTTAGGTACTTAATTATAGCACATAAATGTGCTTATATAATACGTAGTTTGATTTCGGCAGCAAAAGCAATAGAAAAGTATGTATGTAATAATTTTTAATCACTTTCTAAATCACAGTTATATCACTTATTGGTAAATTCCCTTATTTTTAATTAGATATTAATAAGATAAAACGTGAGTCTTAGACTTGAATTAGTTTTAACTAAACAGTCATTAACTATATAAGTTATAAACTTTCTCTTTATTTGGAACAAGCACTGTGCTCTGCAAGTCTTTTTGCAGAGCACAGTGCTTGTCCATAAGCATTTGTTCTTTCAACGATATAATCGATAATATGAGAGGGTAATACTTTTTTTTAAATGTCTATAACCGGCGTGTCTGGGCTGAGATCAAATTGTACTCCGGCAGATCTACTATCAAATTCAAAATAAGGAATATCAGGCAAGGTCTGCTCCCATTCTGCTTCAATAGGTTCAGGAGTGCGTACAAAGTTTGACCTGGATTGATGAACTGTCGATTCTCTAGGTGTTGTTGAGTTCACTGGATCCCTTATGGGCAAAGAATTTGACGTTTGTGGCATTGGGGTAATTTGTGCAACTACGGGATCTGGAGCAGGTACAGAAGACGACTGATATGGTAATAGGTTACTTACAACATCCACAGGGTTTTGCCAAGACGCAGGAGCTGTTGGCGCATGAGGCGACGGGCTACTTTCGGCATCCACAGATTTTTGCAAAGGCACAGAAAGCTGTGCGTGAGGTATTGAGTCATTTTCAGCAACCACAGGATCCGGCGTAAGTAGAGAAGGTGACTCATAGACCAACAGGCTACTTTCATCGTCCACATGATCCTGCGAAGACACAGGAGTCGGTGTGTGAGGCAACGAGTTATTTTCTATATCCAGATGGTCCAACACAGGCACATTTTAGGCGCAATTCATGATGTTGTTTACTTCCAGTACCTAGCGAAGGCACCGATGGTGAGGCGGGGGATGACGCATTGCTTGCAGGTTTTGGCGGTGACATACTTAGCGTTAAGTCTTCATCAGGTAAAGAACTTAGACTGATAGACTCAATATTGCAACCTATATTATTCCGTATTGTGACTGAATCCAGTGAAATTTCAGCAGAATCATCATCGCTTTTATTTGACTTGCACATCTTTTGGTTTATTTCGCAATTTTCGAGAATATTTAAGTTTACGTGTCTTGCGAGTATCAAATATATATACTATCACAGCTATTAGAGTCAATATCGTCTTCATAATCTGGTTCAATACTATCTGTAGAATCACTAACAGAATTTAACTGGGATTCCGTACTTTTAGAGCTTGCGCTGGATACTGGATCATAATCTACATCGGAGCCATATTCTCCGTCATCACTATATGGATCATGCGTCTGTTCATCAGAAAACGAATCAAATGTTCGCGTAGGCACTCTGATTGTTCGCTTCCTTTTTTCTATCTGTAATGGAATATATGAGATGAGCTCAATATCAGCTAAAGTTAGGGCTAGGCGGGTAGATATTTTTATTGGCAGACATATCGGAGACTCAATAAAAATATATAAACTTGGGATAGCAACACATAAATTGCTCTGATCCCAAAGCACCGAAGCAGCTGAAGCACTTATATATCATGGAAGCCAGAAACAACAGCGGCAACAAAACACACAATCACGAGTCAAGGTAGAATAACGAATATAAATAAATAATAAATATAAATATTTTCCCACAATTACACCAATTACCTAGCCCCAAACTTAGCGTGAGCTTGTGCTATGGTGACTAGGATAACGGATAGACATACTTATATACGTTTATAAACATCCATGACTCGGGTACAAATGATCCTGCTCATCACACTCACATCTGCCCCTTGCGGGATTCAAACCCACGACCGCTGCGTGTTATAGTCCGGTACGCGAACCCGGGATTTCAGAAATGGTGACACCATGAAATCCAGCACCACGATAACCACCCGACTACGGAGGTCGTCTAAGAGGGTACAACATGGTATAAGTAGTAGCCAATTGTTAATTCTAATGTTAGAAGCCATGAAATTATAAAACAATAGCCAGCGTACAGCTTTGTAATATTACAGAAATCAGCTGAGTGCTGACAATAAATGCAAGACCAATGCCAACATAATCAGACGTAAATAGGTACAAATTTATAGTTGCAATGAAAAGAATTAGGAACATAGGGGTTTGTTTTGAAGATCCAGGCTCTGATAATGGCTCCTGTACTTTAGTCAACTCCTTTTTACACTGCTTATTGCTCTTCTTAATATGCCTCTTTTTATTCATCTAAAACAATATATTTGTATTATTTTTCAATAATATTATCATAGCCCGAGTGTTGATATAATATAATCCAGTTAAAAATATAATAAACATAATGAAAAAGTACTTACTATTCTAAAAATTCGTAACAAGTTCCGAGTTCAGTAGAATGCACACTTCCCCGCGCAGACGACTTATCACGCACCGTCGAGCAGGCATACTAAACGTATGGCCAAGCGCCGCGTAAAGACGTTGTGAGTCGCGCGGGTGGGGCTTTGTACATGTGTGCGTAGTGTTAACTTGGCAGTGGGAAATTTCGATACAATACAGCGCTAGAATCTGCAGAATTAGTTATGTTGTGGAGGAATGACATAACTATCAGAATTCGATATCAAAATGTACCCTATACTTATGGTCCTAAGGCAAATAATAAATATAAATCGACGTATTCAGACGTTGTTCAACATTTCGTCGTCGTTTTTGGCCGTACCTATACGTTGCTTGCGCGAATGTGTTAAGACTGAGCCAACATGACAGGTTGAAAGTGTCATAGAGACTGCGAATCGGCTGGTTCAGGCTGCGGCTTCATCATAAACGGAACAGCTCGAGTAGTCGCAGCATTTATCCATGATGGCACTTCAAAAAAATGAATTGGATAGGTTGACGTTTAACTCCGATACTTATAAGTATATACATTTTACTCCAGCAGCTCGTGTACTTTTGCTAGAGCTCTGATACATATAATTATCCTATTACAAAAGAGGGAGATCTAGATCTAGAAGTTTCCACCAAATAATACGAAGTACCAAAATGGGCAAAATATTCGGCCGTAATTCGAATACATTTCACGTAGTACAAAATTGAAATTCTCATTACCCAAACTTCGCACCTCTTATTTGCGAAACGAAACATTTGTTTCACCCAAAACTCCAGTTTCGCCCTTCACCAAGGTGCGAAAGAAAAATCATGTGAGCCAAACTGTGAGATTGGCTATAAGTAGCGGAACGAGGTAGAAAAACAAATTTAGAACAAGTAAATTAGCGAATATCTCACTGTCGGGGGGCCGAGCCCTCGCGGCAAGCAAAACTAAATAAGTGGCCGAAAAATGTGTCCGAACCGGCCGCTGTGCGGAGACCCTTCGGAGATGGGCCGATTGCGCCTTGTTTGGACATGTCATTTAATTTAATTTAGATATATACATTTGCAACTGATTAGTCATTTGGACACTCTTGGGGTATATCTTATCAGCTCAACAGCTTGACCACTTTTAAACTGCTTTTGTTTGAAAATAACTTTGACGCTAGCAATAATGTAAACAACGCGCAACGTGAAGGATTAAACTTAAGCGCCATATACCTACATAGGGCTATTAAAGAACATCCTTGTTAAATGAAATGTTTCGGCCTCTGGTCTCTCATGTACGTTAGCATATCAACCAAATATAGAGACCAGATATAACTGGTCTTAGCCTCTGGAAAAACACAACGGTTAATCCGAAAAGTTTCTTAATTACATTTGTCCGAAACTACTCCCAAAAGGAATTAAGCGCCACGCAAACTCGCTGAAATCCGCCTCAGATTATGAGAACGAAAAACTAGACTGCTCTATACATACGGCTCGTTAAATAGGTTAAAATATGTATGGAAAGTTTTACAAACACTTAATCATACGTATAGATAGATATGTATAATACATTATTCAAATATAATTTTTGAATGTAAAGAAATATCAGCTTCGTTGCTACAACAAAATTTAAACGTTCAAAAAAGAAAAACAAAAGTACATAAAAAATCAAATTAATAATAAATGGGCGACCAAAAATATTTCGTCCCCATAAAATTCTTGATTAAAAATATCAATGTACACTATGGAAAAATTTAACCGCGCAAAGGGGACGAAAACTCAAAAGAAAGTCATTAAGGCCTCAAGTAATGAAATAACGCGTAAAGTTGCCAGTTCTCGCACGAGCGAGTAAGAAGGCGACTAAATTGTACTTAAAAAAATTAATTAGGCAGCGCCTCTCCCCTGGCCGACCCCTGGAGCCCTATTTTTGAATCACTCGCTTGTATATGGCGAGTGATTTTCGTTCGAAAACGATTTTTTTTCTATGACTTTTGACACTACGTCGAACGAAAATCACTCGCCATCTTGAAGCGAATGATTCAAAAATAGGGGCCCTGGAGACCTATTTTTGAATCACTTGCGTCGAGATGGCGAGTGATATTCAATGTTCAAAGTCGAATTTCGGAATGAAAACCAGTTGTAATCTACTTAAAAAGGATTTAAAAAAATATTGCTCAATTTTGTGAGTACTCACGTCTAGATTTTGAGTGATTTTTATGTGTTTTCGAACGAAAATTACACGCCATATCCAAGCGAGCGATTCAAAAATAGGGGCCCTGGTAGGTTTACTTACGGGAGCTTCGAAGTTCAAATCAAGATGAAAATATAAATTTCTGAGAGAATGAATCAATAGATTCAGAAAACCATTAACATTGAAAAGATAACATTGTAACAAAACGTCATCTATACTTCTTTTTGTTATTATTTTATAAAGCTGTTTTTTTGTTTGTTTGAACTGGCTAATCTCCATAACTACTAGGTACTGGTTCATTCAGTAAAAACTTGGGAGAAAAAATCATTACGCTTCTACCTATTGGAACGGAGTAAAACGCGCGGACGAAGTCTTAACCAAAGTATTAATTAACATCTGTCAGGGTTGCTATTGAATTTTTTAGGCATATCCAGGAAAAAAAGAAAAAATGAAAAGTAAAGTAAAATAATAAAGCCCTTTTGACATTTCACGTAGACAATGCTGAGGTAAAATTGGTGCTTTAGTGTATTATTATTATTATTATTTATTGATAGAGGAGAATGTTTGAATGTAGCTTAAAAGTACACAAAGACTTTCTAAGATTTATTAATGATAGATAAATTTATAATAGATTTATTTAAGCTACTTAAGTTAAAAAAGGCAGAAAATCAGAAATTCTTAATTATCTACGCGAAATGACATTTTGATTCAAATATAAGTTAGATAAGTTGAAAGTATTAGTACTTATAATTAATGATTGAGCCAATTGAAAATAATATTATGTTTTGGGCGAGTATTCAATTCAAGTTTATTCGATAGGTCGTGTAGATATTAAAATAAACCTCACGACACGACAAAAAAAAACCTTTGCAACCCTTAATTTTTCTCTAATATAATATTGATTCGCGTCACTCGATCGCCGTTTTGTCAACTTATTCAACTTTTTTTTCGAGTTTGGGGCTACTTAATTAAGGGATCTTTCTTTCCTCGTTAAGATTGTTTCCTTGTACTATCGGAGTTGGCTTGGTAAAGGCTAAAATGTCAGCAAAATCGAATATACTTTAGGCAAAATATAATATTATGTAGGTATATTTATTTGCGAATGCAAAATGAAAATTCTCTACATAAAGGACTAAATTAATGCTTGAAAAGATCATTTTGAGCGCTGCTGCATGGTTAAAGTATGCTGACTTTATTCTTTTCATGAAAAAAAAATCCTAGATTTTCCAGATTTAGTTTGAATCATTTTTTATATTGTTTCCACGACATCGTTTTTTGGGTTTTTTTTATCAGGATTTTAATACTTGAGATGCCTTCCAGATGTTTCCGCCAATGGATAGTTTGTAAACAAGAAGCAACCACGTAACGTGAAGGATTGAAATGGTTTATCAGGATTATCAAACGACAGGTTCAAGAGCTCTATTTTTCTAATCACTCGCTTCAAGATGGCGAGTGATTGTTTGAAAATGAGTTATTTTCGTTGACTTTTAATTCATCCTCGAACGATAATCACTCGCCATCTTGAAGTGAGTGATTCAAAAATAAGGCCCCAGATACTAAATGCAAGTGCGCATAATCATCGTATGCAAATATTTCGAATTTAAAACCTTTTTCAACATTATCAGATCTCACCTCACATGTCTTTACTTGGTAACAATAGCCACGGTCAATAACACAACTCCGTGCTTAGAAATCTAGATGGAAACAGTAAAACTGCCAACACATAACTCGGTTTGAGCGTTTGAGCAAAACATGCGGAAAATCACTAGCGAGCCTGCTGAAGTATTCACTGAAAAAACTGGTAATGAGGGGCCCTTATTAAACTTTCATGCGTAGGGATGCGCTGAAAGACGTCGATAAAAAAACAAGTTTTGCTAGGCCACATTCATTTCAAAAGCCGATGGATTGATGAGACATAAGAAACGGCAACCACAGCGGATGCCGTCAAAATGCCCCTGCCTCAAAATGTCTGCCTTAGTCTACAGATATTATGTAATATTTAGTAGTAAAAAATATTGAGATAATCAATCTTTGCCGCTATTTAAATAACATCATCTTTGTAGATAATACCGTCGACATGGTAGCCGCTAGCTGTATAAAGCCGTCATACACTACTTTTATGCAGCGCAAATGGAGATGACTGGTGCCTTTCACACGTAGTCGTGGCCGCAAGTTTTGAAAAAGTAGATTTATAATTGCCGCTATTCACTCGCAGTAACGACACTCTCATAGTTAATTACTTAACTAAAAATTATTTGTCTAGGTTATAGGTAGAATGTTGTTGTTCAGAACTTCAGAGTAGGTACTTTTTTTTTTCATTTCAGGAGCTACTTCGATAATTTTGACTAGAATATTAAACTGATAAAACTACTTTGAGTATGTTTTATGATTTTCTCATTTAAGTTATCGATATTAACAATTTAAAACCTCCCATCCGTCACATCACTGACTGCATCGTGCACGCGCCCACAGAACAGCTCTAAGTTGCCTGCAATAAAAAATCAACTCTAATCCCTACCCACAGGGTTGGTTTCAACCCAGCTAACTTTAGAGACTATTGTGTTGGAGTTGCGACGAAGTCTGATTGGCAAAATGCAGGTGAAACTGCCGCTAAGATGGCCCCCGGCTGACAGCAATACTCTCGCAGTCAAGTTGGATAGAACAAAAGTACGGTGATAGCACACAGTTCAAAGTGGAGGTACTTTGAACTGTGTGCTATCACCGTATACTCAACGTTATTAGAAAGTATAGTTAAATCTACACTAATATTATAAAGAGGAAAACTTTGTTTGTTTGTTTGTTTGTTTGATTGTAATGAATAGGCTCATAAACAACTGGACCGATTTTGAAAATTCTTTCACCATTCGAAAGCTACATTATCCACGAGTAATATAGGATATATTTAATCTACACTAATATTATAAAGAGGAAAACTTTGTTTGTTTGTTTGTTTGTTTGTTTGATTGTAATGAATAGGCTCATAAACTACTGGACCGATTTTGAAAATTCTTTCACCATTCGAAAGCTACATTATCCACGAGTAATATAGGATATATTTAATTTTGAACAAAAATAGGGTTCCGTAAGATATTAGGGTTTTTCGGACACAAGGTGTAAAAAATCAACCAAAACAGTTACTTATTTTGCGTACCCTGCCTAAACTATTAAAGATAGAACCATAAAATGTTCTAAGTAATTGTAGATCTACACTTCTACACTAATATTATAAAGAGGAAAACTTTGTTTGTTTGTTTGTTTGATTGTAATGAATAGGCTCATAAACTACTGGACCGATTTTGAAAATTCTTTCACCATTCGAAAGCTACATTATCCACGAGTAATATAGGATATATTTAATTTTGAACAAAAATAGGGTTCCGTAAGATATTAGGGTTTTTCGGACACAAGGTGTAAAAAATCAACCAAAACAGTTACTTATTTTGCGTACCCTGCCTAAACTATTAAAGATAGAACCATAAAATGTTCTAAGTAATTGTAGATCTTATAAATATCTACAAAAAAGTCAGCGACATACTATACCTATCTATGTCGGGTGAGGCACAAGAACCATTTTTTTTATTGAAAAATCTTGATTATTTTTTGGACTACATTTAAACGCGTTTATTTTACTCATGCTATTAATCCTTATCAAAATTAATTATTTCATCACTAAGTACAGTTAATGTAAATAATATTTGGTCTTTAAATGATTAAAATTGGACGTTTGATTCTGAAGTTATAGCGATATTAAATTGGACGTTTGGTTCTGAAGTTATAGCGAAATTAAAATACATATTACGATTTCTGCTGCACGGCCGGCCCGTTGCGAAGTAGGCTTTACCAAGGCCCGGTGAGCGTGTGGGAGGGGGAGTTTAGATCTATGAGTAAGGTACCCGCGCGGCGCGATTTTCAGTAAAAATTTCTTTCGCACTCACGATAAACAAATCCCTGGGCCAAACATTCATATTAGTAGGAATTTATTTACGAAAAGAATGTTTTACGCATGGGGTCGGGGCTCCCGAGCATCAGTATATTTTGTTACCAGAAAATAATGTAACGTCAAATGTTGTGTATAGAGAAGCTCTACAATAATAGCTTAAGTTTTCTATCCTAAAACAACGGGTTGCACTCCGGGACTTAACAACTAACACCCACAGAAAGAAAATCTGTTCAGCCTGCGGATAGTGACTGCTTCGTCGAAGTTAGTGTCGGTGTCTGTGAATTGATATGGGAATCATTTGTTTGCTGACCGTGTCTTTCCTGGGTAGGCTTTTTGCAGCGGTAACCGACATCCACGCGGGCGGAGCCGCGGGCGACCGCTAGTAAACTTATACATTTGATACTTATCGATTAAATACTGTAACGATAATATTAGATGACATACTCGTGCATACATGCTTGAGTGGCAATTCTTTTATAGATTTCTACATATCCGAAATCCGGGATACAATTTATTTTCATCCACAGAGCGAGGCTTTCTCGAGTCTAGTCTAGTGATATGAAAATCTCTATTGATTCTGATCACCATAACACACATCTTTTAGGTGTTTTGTAATCGAAACACTGCATGTACTTCTTTTAATTTACAATAAGATAATACCAGGCAGAGGTTTGCACCTTTATGTCGTAACTATAAATAAATATGCGCCAGACAACACACCAATTGTTTGGTTTCGTGGTAAATAATAATCTTCCTTATTGTGTTACGAAATACCAGACAACGATTATGACGGGGGCGTCTCTCATAAATACTTAAATACATATAACATTCATGTCTTAAGTACAAATGTTCGTTCTCATTTCACAAACATTTGCAACTTGCGGGATTCGAACCCGCGACGGCCGGCGTAATATTCAGAAGCGCTAACCAATACACCAAACGCATCGTCAATAACCTTTCGTATGGTGACGATTGTTTCTTGAATACGGTCCTTCTTTCAATATAATTTTCCATTTGCTTAATTCAATAAATGTACTCAATTACAAGAAGGCCCCAAATCAAAGTAGCCGGCTAAGTGGGATGCCAGGTACGGAACCAGCGCTGTAAATAAATCAGGGTGGGGTGTCCAGTTCGCCTGGGGAACCCTAAATCCACTGTGGGTGTCACTAAATCATTATTATTGTTAAATCTATCTCTGGCCATGGTTGGACCGGCAACTATTTCGAGATTTGTTGAGCTGAGTGCTATAGTAGTACTTATGCCCGCTAGACAAATAATAATAATAATTAGTATGAATAATGTTGTTTTGAGCCAAGACTCATTACGACTCATAAAAGTTGGATCAAACGAAGTACTGGCTATGTGGGAACAATAATGAAAATTCTAATACATTTTGTATATCAGGCACTTTACTCATACAATCGAATGCTTTGTATTCGATGATGATACTTTCTTCTAGCTAAACACATAGTCTGTTTTACTTTACTAGTCCAATATGGTAAAATAAAGTAATATCAGTGTATTAAATTAATTAACTATTTGATTAAAAGATGTCAGTGTTAAACGTTGAACTTTGTAGGTTGTTTACAATATGAGACAAGCAAATTAAAACGAACTTTACGACGTAATAGCCTGGCCCAGCATGCACCTACAATAAGGTGCTAGCCAATTCCATTTTTTTCACAGCCGTTGATCATTCCAAGTGTTAATTCATGCTCCGCGGGGTTAAAGTTAACCCTTGCGCGGCCGGCTCGTGATCATGAATATTTAGCGCCATTTGCAGGCCGGTAACGAATAGTCACCGGTCATCATAATAATAAATTACCTTTCGTATTTACCAGTAACAAACTAACGTATTGTTAGGTGTGATGCAAGTTAAACTGGACCTTGGGCATATATACCTACTGCGTGTGGCCAGCAGTCCAATTCCACTATCAAAATCGAACTTAACGTAAACTAACCGGTGACGATAACCAACTAAACGTCACATTTCCTATTCCACTAAAGCGGTTCGGTTGTGGTTTAGCTCAACTTTATCGTTCGACCGAAGATTAGCCGATTCATATTCTACTAATGTTTTGACGTTTAGGTCGACCGAACCGCAACTGAAGAAGAACTTTACGAATCCACCAATAGATGACGATTATTTCAACCAATCATTGAACGTCTGTTAGTGGTGCTCCGATGTAATTTTAATAAATCGAATGTTGCAAGCATAGATTATAAAAAATATATCGAGTTTGTTATGAATCGATTCACCACGTTACGATTTACAATGTTAAAATAAAACCATTAACTCGTCAAGGATGTGTAAACGAGACACAATAAAAATTCCATTGTTATGCGACTCTCGGCATTCGTTTGATACCTGACTGATTAATGAGAAGCAAGAAAGTAACCATATTAAACAACCGCTCATAATACCATAGATATGAAGCAATCAATAATTATCGACAACACGACTTTAAATTTGAACCATAGCAGATTTGATGTGTAAACCTTTAATGAGCACTTTTCTGCCACCGTTTTACAGCTCTTACTAGATGGCGTTAAGGTCAGTTTAGGAACTTTTATTTTCACGTTGGCGGAAAACCATGGACAAAGAATAAAAGTGCGTAATTGAATATTGTAAAATGCGTTAATGACTCGACTTATGTATTAATTAGGATACTATTTTTTTACCATTATTATGTCCTTTATGTACTAAAAGTTCTCATTAATATTGTTTTACTGTTTATTATTTACGTTGGCAAAAAGCAATAGCCCTCTGCTATAATTCTTGGATAAAGTTTTAAAAGTTAGTTCCTAAAATAACGCTAGTGCCATCTCTCGATGATATAAACATCTAATGACAAGAAAACTGCTCATTGATTTTACCGTCTGCCAAGTCAATAGGTAAGTTATTCTGTAAATAGCACGTAAGTATTTTTCAAAATAGATAACGGAATGTTTAGGGTATTTATTACTTGCCAGCTGTAAAGCTGTTTAGGATAACACAATAGCTAGCTAGATTGGCAACGTCACACAAGCGGTAAAGGTACGCAAACAAGAACAATAACTTTCAACCCCTTCCCTTTGTCTTTTTATCTACCTGGGATTGCCACCACGTGCGCCACGCTAGCTAAGAATACGTAGTGTACATGTTATACTTGTACCACAGAATACTATATTGCGTTAGGTAAAAGACTTAGGCTTCATTATACTGATTAAAAACCAACTAAAATAAGAAAAGAAAAATATTTACCTACAGTCAAGTTACTGACAAATACTTGATCATGAGGATCAAGTGAAATATTGCAAAGTTTAAATAATTTAAATACCTCAAGAGCCGTCGAAAACATTGATGTTTTATGATCGAATGTTTACAAAATATTTTTTAAATCTGCAACTTACAAGTATTTCTATAAAGCTCATTTTTTAGGGTCAATTAGGGTGTTATTTAAAATCTAAACCTGTTATTAATGAGAAATAATATTTAAAAAAAACAAATTGCACAAAATCAGCTAAAAAATAAATAAAACGACGCTAGCGACACCACAGGTTGCATTTCCAATCTTTATTAGGGTCCTAAACGCTCAAAGAGCTTTCCAATCTCTTAATACTCTTACTAATCTGTGCTTGCCTGTTTGTTTACGCTGCGTTTCGTCTTGCGTTCAGCTTAAGTTCGGTAGAATGAATAGTGGAATACTGTTTTGTGTCATATTTTTGAGCGTAACTCCAAACGAACTGCTACCTAAACTAAACTCAAACGATTCGTGTTGTAAATAGTGGAATTGACCCCCTGTAATAGGAGCAAAAAATTTAATCAAAGAATCTACAGACCTATTCTTAGTTACCTTGACCTGGTCATAAAGCTCCAAAATGCTTTAACTAAAATATATAGTAACCGAAAGTTATAATCTCTAGTCAATGTATATCAAAATCGCTAACTCGTTGTAGTTAATGACAATGTCAAGTTCTATGACTGGACTTATTTGTGTGCAATACATTGCTGGTTCCATTTATTTTGTTAGAAAATAACAATAAAAATATTTTACAATTTAAAAACTTTAAACCATTTAATATGGATTACTCGTCACTTAAAGGGCGTAAATTTTAATTTTTTGCTCCTATTACAGGTCACGTCCTGTATAATGTTCAATGATAATGCTGGCGTTGTCTGAGCTAAGAGAAAAAATAACAGAAATGCCGAATTAAAAATTTGCAAACGTCATGTAGCTCCAACTAAACCGCGTTTTTAAGAAAACATGGAATACCTAGTATACGTAAATTATTTTCTACCATATATGAATATAAGACTTTGAGTAGAATCGTACGGGTGTAATTTTTTTAGTGTAGGCATAAACATATACATATAAAGTTAACATTAACATAATAAATAAACAAAAAAATCACCGAGAAAGAATCCCGCCTTCGTTAATCTACAGCCCGATGAAGGCTTCTCCTGCGGGCGAAGTCTGAAACATTTTTCTTTACATTTCATTTAGACTGTTTCAGTTTTTTATTTTCTGATGCATCGAATTTATTTTTATCTTACGTAGCTAAATCTTTAAAAATATTTGTATTTTTTTAAGCTAGATTAGACATTCTTCTCGATCAATAAATACACGTAAATACCAATGTTGTCTCAGCATTTTTCGAGCGCCACCTTTACAGGGAACTATGTCGGGACTTCCATAAAAGCTTCCAAAGCAGTCAGGCTTCACTGGCCACTTTCAAAATTACAAATACAAATACAGTTGTTTATTTGCCATTTGTCATTGTCTGAGTTCCTCATCCTTTTCCAGAATGAGGCAACCCGCGTTCTAAGCACCGCAAAAAACCTACACCTGAAAGGTAAAGATTGGCGAAAATACCATAAGAGAAAATTTAACTACTAAGACTGTTACCATAATTCTTATTCACTAATAAAATTTCATTTCAAACATTCCTGACGCGCTGCAGTATCGCGGCAAATGCATAAGAATGCGAAATGTGAATTAAAATCATACATATTGCAGCTCTATTTTTGAATTTTTCGCTTGGATATGGCTTGTGATTATCGTTGATTATTGTTCGATTTTCAAATGGAAATCATTTGAAATCCAAGTAGTGATTCAAGAAAGTTCATTTTTTTAACTACTTTTGTCTAAATTTAGCTTGATTTTCTTTATCTGTTGATTCAATATCATTTGGAATATTGTCGAGATTATTACTCGGAATATTGATTGCTTCAAGACGACGAGTGATTTTTGTTTGGAGATGAATTAAAAGTCAAAGAAAAAACTCGTTTTTGAACGAAAATCACTCGCCATCTTGAAGCGAGTGGATCAAAAATAGAGGCCCTAGACTTCTCCAAACGCTAAGTCTAACCGCAACACATAAACATTGAATTGCTCCGCAAATGCATCAAAGCGCAGTCCAAATACAGTAAATCAAATCACAACATCTCAACAATAACAGTCGAAATCGATCGTTGGGCAAACGTTCATCCAATTAGAACTTACCCAAACAGTTAGATTAACCAAATATTGTTTACAATACGGGCCAATCTCCATACATCCGATATTAGGAGGGGCCCGCGACGCCCGGGGCTCCGGCAAACACGGACCTGCTACCAATGGGATGTTGATTTGCATTAATCTGCAATATAACTTAGTATGAATACCCTATATAAGGTGTGTTTTCGATACTTGATCAAACGAAATGTGCGGATACTAGACCCAAAAATATCGACAAAAATATAATATTTTTTTGTCAATATCCAAAATGAAAAAAAAAAATTTTTTAGTATTTTGTTAGATGTGGTTGTTTTTTTATCTTATTATCAAGATAAACTATTAAGCTTTTAAATGAGACTACATTGAAAGAAATACACCGTTTCAATAAAAAGAAACGACGAAAAAGTTATAAGAAGAAATTCTATTTTAATAAAAAAGCTGAGAAAAAAAATTTTTTTTTTTCGATAATTTGGGTCTAGTATCCGCACATTTCGTTTGATCAAGTATCGAAGAGAACACATTGTATTAAGGATCATTTTTTAATTTTCGTAAATGTAGGCCCTTCAGAAGAACTTCTAACGTTTTATCGTATTATTGTTGACTAATTCAATCATTTAACAAAAGCACTCTACAAAACGATATTACCCTGTTAAAGTCCGTTTTTCTTCACAGTCAAATATTGTAAGCAATCTTGACATTCCTTTTGAACAAAAAATATTCCTATTGAAACAAGATAAACACAAAACTTACAACATACTAGCTAATTCATCATCCAACACTGAGATCTTTTTAAATTAAATACTAAATTAGTTTTATTTGCTGATAATATTTTAATAGTTACAAAAAGATTGATTACATTTTTGGACTAGCAAAGATGAATGGAGTTTAGCTCAGGATGAAATTATATTTCAGGCTTAAAATTGTAATTACTAGTCGTATGGTTTATCACACAGCATAGAGCATCCAATCTACATGCGATTATGATTTCATAGATTGGCTCAACAAGAACAAAGATGTGGTTGTCGTAAAGTAGAAAATATATTACTTTTGTTTAGGCTTGAATGTAGATAAAGAGCTAGAGCTAGAGTAGAATGTAGCTGTACCTATCTACCTACCTAAAACTCATTTTATTATCACCACTTTGCTTGCAAAAAGTACCGCAATTTAGAAAGCCTCGCTACCAGCAATGTGAGTTAAAACTATTCAGTGCAAAGCAGAAAAAAACCGTTATTAGGGGTATGTCCATTTTGCGCTCTAGGCACCTTTACAAACAAAATGATTGATTGCTTTAAAAAACCGGTTAAGTGCGTGTCGGACCCGCGCACTGAGGGTTCCGTGCCACCCTTAACTGAATTCAGGATCCACTTACTTTCACTTAACGAAAACATCACAATATATTGCGACAGCAAAAATAACTTTGTTTTTCATAGTGTTTCTATGAAAGACAAAGTTATATTTGCGGTTGATAAATATGTGCAATATCTCAAAAACTACTGGTTCGATCTCCTTCAAACCAATTTTCGTTGCAAGTTTTTGTTGAGATCTACATCATATATTTTATTCAAAATTTTCACTTTCTTAGTTCAAAAGTTAGATGAGGGGGGACGCCCATTTTACCACT
The DNA here is from genome assembly GCA_963584085.1 of Pyrausta aurata. NCBI lineage: Eukaryota > Metazoa > Arthropoda > Insecta > Lepidoptera > Crambidae > Pyrausta > Pyrausta aurata. The sequence continues at coordinate 10,760,053 of OY757251.1, forward strand.
TTGGAAGCGTCTATATCTCAAACCTTAGACTTTTAGAAAAAATGGTTTTAGAAACCTCAACATCATTTTCAAAGACCTATCCATAGACACCCCACACGCATAGGTTTGAGTAAAAAAAAATTTTAGGTTTTAGTTTTATGTATGGGAGCCCCCCCTTAAATATTATTTTTTCTTACTTTTTGTATCTGAATCGGAAAGCGGTGAACAAAATACACCTACCTACCAAGTTTCAGCTATGTGATGCTTATAGTTTCAGTATAAATTGGCTGTGACATACGGACGGACAGACAGACAGACAGACAGACAGACAGACAGACAGACTTGACGAAACTATAAGGGTTCCGTTTTTTGCCATTCGGCTACGGAACCCTAAAAAGAATAATACAACACAAGATTCTGAATTATATGAGTTGTATCATTCATCGGTCGGAATGAAATTAGTAAAATGTCGGAAAAACTGTTCTAGTGTCAAAATCTTAAAGATTTCCTGTGCTATCACATGCTAATAAGTCCTTACTTCGGAGTTTTCTAAGTTTTCAAAGCCCTATCGTTATTTATAATTTCGATGCACTCTTTACCTTATACTGTATGTAGGTACATTTTTTGGTCGCGACATCGTAATATGTGGCACTTATACAGGGTGTGGCTTGTAATAGGAGCAAAAAATTAAAATATAAGCCCTTTAGTTAACCAGTAATCAATTCTTTATGGTTTTAATTTATTATAATGAAAAATAAATTTATTTATATTTTCTAACAAAATAAATAGAACCAGCAATGTATTGCAAACAATGTGTCCAGTCATAGAACTTGACATTTGTCATTTATTACAACCATAGAGAAAGAAAAAATCTTCGCTTTAAAAAGCGTGCTACTTAGTAAAATTCTATAGGATTTGACAGCAAAAGACCTTATGACAGCGAGACCGTTTTCTAAGAAATAATGGATTTAGTGGAAACGTCAAGTTTCCGTCGCTGGAATTTAAAAAAAAATATGAATGGATAAAGTTATAATTTAAGTTTTGTATACCAATTTCAGATGAAATGGCTTGTGCTATAAGCAACTGTGAAGTGCGCCGAGGATACAATCCCGAAAATCATACTTTTCACCAGTAAATATGAATCATTGATAAAAAAATTAATTCCAAATTTTACAAAATTTGTGAGTAAAATTGACTCCGATGCCTAATTGTGCAGTAAATTTATAGTGTATTCATTCTAGATTTCAATGTATGGGCGAAACGGCAAAATTTATAATTTTAGTTTGTTGCTGCTGTGTTATAGCTCCAAGTGAGTACATTATAGAACATAACTCTCCCACCCCCCCAACCCGCCGCTTCACCCCTCCCCCCCTTGATAAAGGTCCCAAATTTCATATTTCCTCTATTTTCAGGAAAACTATACAAGCTAGGACAAAATGGTCAAGGACTAAATTATTTGTCAATAAATTACCTACAAATAAGTATTAACATTCATTTTGATACGAGTTATAGTTTTTAAGCTATGGAGCATCAAAGAGTACTAAAAATGATCGCTTAGCAGAAATACAACATTTAACACAAAATAAACAATATAATTTATAAATTTTCACAAGAAATGCGTTTCTGTAGTACATACCTATCTAAAACAAATCAGTATCGTCATTGTTATCTTCTAAGGTTTGACGAAACTACTAAGGCCCCAATGTCTGCATATGGTGGAACAACGGAATGCACCTTTAACACATATTTTTCTGTAGCCTTTATTGCAGCTTCATGATATTGTTTTCAGTATCAACTGTAGAGTTTGATCAAAGTATGCATTGAATGCTGACAAGCTGAAGAAGGTGGTCTTTTCATAATAACACCGTATTGTTCTTGAGAGTTGGTCAAGAAGTGAAGTTGAAGTACCTAAATGTTTCGTAACACGATTATACTTTTTTAGGTTTGCTTAGCCCCATACTATGCAAGAATATATTTTTCTCCTGCCTTTTTACCTCCTCGCGTTAGGCATCAGGAGTTATTGTATCTTGCAAGTCGATGTTATATGTTATTGAATAGACTGAACCTTTCCTGTGCCTTAGAATGCCGATATTATGTAGTACGTCGAAAAGACATTGTCGTAGTGGTTGGGCAAGACATTGATCTGTTGGTTCTTTTACTGGTACTGACTCCACCACGTAAGAATATATTCTACTACATCTGCATTCTACAACAAAGGAAAGGTTTAGTCTTTCCTGTTTGGTAAAAATACCTAGTTGAAAGATACAATAAACGTTTAAAATAACCCGGATGCCTCACGCAAGCAGATAGAAGAGGCAGGAGAAAGATATATTCTCGGATAATATCATAGTAGGTCCACTTTTACAAAAACATTGATCTGAAGAACAATACAGTGGTGATATTATCAAAGTTTCCATCTTCAGGAGCTGCTTGTCAGAATTCAACACATAGGTAAGTACTTTTCATCAAGTTCAATTATGGCGAGCAAATTCATTCAACCCAGAAAACTGAAGCTGGAAAAAATTAATAACTTCGTACCCTAAATACCACATAGGCACCAGCTCCACAGCAGATACTGAAAATGGTATCATGCAGCTGCAAAAAAGGCTACAGAAAAGTATGTGGATGATATGTCAAAGCTGCATTCCGTTGTTCCACCATATGCATACATTGGGGCCTTAGTAGATTCGACAAACCTTTAGAAGATAACAATGACGATATTGATTTGTTTTAGATAGGTAAGTACTACAGAAACGCATTTCTTGTGAAAATTTATAAATTATATTGTTTATTTTGTGTTAAAAGTTTGTATTTCTGCTAAGCGATCATTTTTAGTACTCTTTGATGCTCCATAGCTTAAAAACTATAACTCGTATCAAAATGAATGTTAATACTTATTTGTAGGTAATTTATTGACAAATAATTTAGTCCTTGACCATTTTGTCCTAGCTTGTATAGTTTTCCTGAAAATAGAGGAAATATGAAATTTGGGACCTTTATCGAGGGGGGGAGGGGTGAAGCGGCGGGTTGGGGGGGTGGGAGAGTTGTGTTCTATAATGTACTCACCTAGAGCTATAACACAGCAGCAACAAACTAAAATTATAAATTTTGCCGCCAAAAAATCTAGAATGAATATACTTCCTTTGTGATTTGCAGCCATAAAACAAAGTTTCCAATATAATAATTCAGATATTTTCAGTAAAATAAGAAACCGTTTCTTTACACTAGGGCTTGACTAAATGATGACGTCATCAGTATCGATAAATTTTTTTGACTGATTTTTTAGGTTACGTAATTCTTGCACAGCTTCTTCTCAGCACTGGCCCACACAACTTTCCCGAAGCTATGCTGTGGTAAATTCTATGTTAGAACGTGTATAAGTGCTTCTAGCAAGTCTTCATACATAAATAAAAGAATTTGTATTTTTTTTTAATTGAGTTGTCTTGTTTATCAAATACAAAGTAATAAGTTATTAAAAGTGCATTATTTTATTTTTATAATTTATTTTTATTTATATTTTAGTTTCAATTTACATGATTTATCGTAACCTTGTCGATAAAACTTGGAACACCTTAAGATACACATCACTATTGAACGCACACATGCACACAGACTTTTTGGTTTCGCCAAAAATCCGCCTTTGTCATTCTATACTATACTACATTCTATGATTACAACGACTTAGAGATTTTGATATACATTGACGAGGGATTATAACTTTGGATTATTATATCTCTGAGTTAAAGCATTTTAGAGCACTATGACCAGGTCAGGGTAACTACGTATACTCTGTGGAATCATTGATTAAATTTTATGCTTCTATTACAGGCCACACGCTGTACAAGTTTTAACTTTACTTACAGCTAACTTACTTGGAAATAGATATTTATATCAACAGAGGTAAAACGTTATCCGAGAGAATTCAATATTTCGACGTGAAATGGAGTGAGCGCGTCTGCACACAAAATGTACTCGTAGCAGTGACCCGCTACGAGGCTACGACGCAGGCTACGGACTACGGAGCTATGAAACTCTCGTAGCGCGGTTTCGTGAACTCGGTATATTCAGTAAAATGTTGGTATTGTTTATTTTCATTATTTCATATATAGTATCGAGACTAATTATTATAATCAATGTGTGAAATAATTATTGTTTTCTTTTTTCTTTTGTTACGCAATCATAAATATACGATACGTTACTGACGTAACTACATAAATCGTAAATTTTTGCCACTCACCTAACTGCATGTTCTTTTCTCTGATCTCAACCTTACGACCTCGATGGTCTTACTAGAATTTTTCATCTTTTACTGTAGTTATCAAGATGAAATGGATTCATTTTTGACAAAAATATGAAATACTAGCTTTTTCCCGCGACTTCGTTCGCGTGGACTTCAAGTTCGTCCCGTCTAGTAGCGCAAAAAATGTGTTTTTTTACGACCTCACATTAGAAACCTCAAAAATTGTAGCCTATATGTTATTCTGATGTATAAGCTATATTGTGGTAAAGTTTCATTCAAATCCATTCAGTAGTTTTTACGTGAAAGAGTAACAAACATCCATACATCCATACTTACAAACTTTCGCCTTTATAATAGTAGTAGGATGATACTGCTTCCGTAAACCAATCTTAAATTCATAATTCATTGTCAACTTACCTTATTAAAAGTTCACGTTTTCAAAAATACAAATAGGTACTACACCTATAAAATCTGTCATCTTTTCGTAACTCCGAGTCCTCGTCTAATTTTACCTAGCGTAGTAAAGATGGCGGCATTCTGACAGGTGTATTACCGTTTAGGTGAGCTGAGCGGTTAAGCGCTTTGAGCGAAGCGAGCGGTCGGAGCGATGTGAGCAATTCTCAGGCGCTCTTTAATCCAGCCAGTTGACGTATTGCAGATTACTTTGCCCTCTGAAATGCGCCTATGAAACTAAGTCGAGTAAGCTCCTCAGTTTCAACGCTGATTTTGCGTGCCTTGTGATTGTGGTCTATGTTGCAAATGTGCATTCTATTTTACTTGCTCAACAAATGACATGAAAAGAAAATGCAGGGATTAAAAATATAATATTCTCCTACCGATTTTCGGTAATGGCGGCATAGATAGGCTCTGTGAGACTGTGGGCAGTTTGACATGACCGATGAAAGATCGGCGCAGGACCAGGAAGTAATCCAGACACAATAGAAATTATATTGTTATCACGCCTATAGGCGTTCACTATCCGTGATAACGTGCTTTTCAAGGCACGGAAAAAATGTGAGTATCATATCATTATCACTTAGCTGAATTTATTGCAACAGCCAAAGTCTAAGTAAAAAATTATGTGTGTTAATGTTTGCTCATAGTATAAGTCATAAGTGTCACGTTCTCACTTATAATGCTAGAGTCTCAGTTGACATCGATGTTACATCGATGTTTATCTATTTGTATCTGGCCTACATAGTATCATGGTAATTATTGTACTACTTATTTTCTTGTCCTATCTTAGCACAACATCAGTAGGCCTAATATGCAAGCCTCGATACCGTTTATCACCGTTGATAAAATATTTTTATTTTGTGCATGACATGCTTTCACACATTTTTTGAATTTGTAAGGCAATACTTACTGCTTTTTTAAGCAAATGAGTAAAGGAAAGGCAGTAAAACCTAATTTAATATGATAAAAAAAATACGTTTGTCAATTTTGTCGGCTGCCGCGATAAACAATAAAGAGGCGCGCATCTTAGGCCCGCATTCTAAGAATAAATAATGTTTAAATCATTCATGTCAATGCCAATGTCTAGACGTCTTACGACAATGAAAACTACACTTTCAACCTGTCTATTCATGTGCTAATTTGACCGACTTAGATTAGCATCTTGAGATAAAAAGGATAACGTTGTGGGCTAAGGTTATTTTTAAACGCCTGCTACGAGAACTGGAAAGAAGAGTAAAATAATAGCCCCCGAATACAAATCCGTTCCGAAGCAATTGCCCACTACCTATGCACTTACCATAGTTTCAGTTTTCGCTTAAAATTCACTTACAGAAACCAATTTCAATAAAATAAAATTAACTATTATAAAAAAAAGTAAAAACCGACTTCAAAAACAAAATACACTAAAAAGTCTTAAATAAACTCTTAAAATTACTCCATTTGAGGCAAACCATTTCTTTTTGGAGTCGGTGCCATCGCATTGAGAGATGTACAAGCATAGTAGAATGAAGTTCTTTCAAGAGTTTATTTAAGACTTTTTAGTGTATTTTGTTTTTTAAGTCGGTTTTAACTTTTTTTTAAATTTCTCGCGCGTGATGAAGAAAAATGCGCCATTAAAATAGCTATTCTGACATTTGGTTATGGTATTTTTTCTTTAAAACTCGCACACGTAAGTACTCTTTGCACTGGTAGAGACATTTAACCCTCAAATCAATCGCCGGAGAAGTTGAGTTAACTATCGATACCGCAACTGAGCCATACTTTCTTTGATAATAATGATTAGTAATTTTAACCGACAAAAATGTAAAGGTGAATAAAACAACGAATATTTACTAATATTTCTATTTTCAATTTATTGTTTATTGGTTTTCGAAATAAGATCGTCTCCTTTTATCATTAATCATAATTAATTAAGAAGTAATAATTGCAAGAGAAATGTCTAATGTCTACTTTAATTTATTACCGACTGACTTCCGCTTCGAAGCTAAGTAATAATACTCGAAGTATATTTCTAGTACCCAGTACTGGTTGTCAAGTATGTACTCGCACTTGAGTATTATTCTTGACTTTGAGATGGCGGTTAGTTCTTGAACTAATAGTTCGGTCTATTTATTAGTAATTATTTTTCTTTTATTTACAAATAAAACATTGGTAAAAAATCTTTTTATCGTCTTATTTATTGTAATAGGGGGCTGCATCAGTGTTTATCATAATACTATATGACATTCGTTTATTTACACTCAACTTTCTTGGTCAAGTTATTTTCATTAGTTTTACAAGAAAAATTATATCTTTGTACATTATATTAGGCTTGTTAGTTTCCTAAATGTTTATAAATATCATTAAAAGTGGTGCTGACTGCTCGTACTAAAATTTCATATGACTTACTAATATAGCTTTTCAGTGAGATTTATAGCAGCAAATAAACTGTTATATTTTTGATTAATAAAGTTTGGATTATTGCGAATTTATTGTTGAGTATCTACAATATTCTTTAAAATTTCCATAAAAGCTTTAATCAATTTGTTTATTCTTGCACTACTGTTAAGAAATAAGTGCTGCTTATTAACAAGATCTACCAACAGGGTTTGTTATAAGCCACTTTTATAACGCAAGGTTTATGGTTTGCAAAATGAGTCAATATGAAATTTGTTTGCAAACTCCTTTACAATAAATAAGTTACATCGTTTATCTTTAAGATAGTTTACCTTAAATTGCACCTATTAAAGCAGTGTCCTTAACCGTGTGCTTTAAGTAGAGATACATCAATTCTGAGTCTACTAGCGGAGTACCCAAACTATATTTTAAATTGAGTCTTTTCATTATGCTGTTGAAATAATGTTATATTAAGAGGACCGTGTGCAGGCGTAGCGCAGCGCGAGTTTTCATACATTTCGAACACCAACGGTCGACATATGCTTGCGGAGGAAAACGTTTTCCTACCCGTAAACCTTTATGGAATGAGACAAATTTGGTCTCATTCGTTTTCATACATCCTGAGCTTCGGTTGTACGACTTAGTTTTTTTGTATATAGGCTTGATTAGTTAAAAATTTACGAAATTCCGAAGAGTTTTTTTAGTCCAAAAAATGAATGTTCAGGCTCTTATATTTTCTGAAACATACGATATAAAAAAATAAAGACGTAAGAGCATAGTTTTTCAAAACATGGAAAAAAAATTTGTCAAAATCAGACAACGTTTAAGGAGTGGAAAACGTTTTCTCTTTTTGTATGGAAGCTTGCGCGCACACGATCCTCTTAATAAAACAATTCGATTTACTATACGCGTCTGCTGAATTGTAATAATTGAAAATAATCCTCGATCATTCAACTTTTAAGTATCATAGAAAGTCAAAGTTAAAACAAAGTATGAATAAATCTTTCGTTCTTCATTACAAAACAATCGGATACAGTTTTATATTTATTTTGTAACGTACTCTTAATAATAAGGTCTCGACTTTTATGGTTTCAATATAGAGAAGTGTCATAATCAATGGAAATTTTCGGAAATTTGCCATTCTTCTATAAAATAATAATACTAACAATAAAAACCGAAATTGATTGAGCTTTTTGAGAAAAGAGCAAGTTAGTAATCACTGTACCGTCAATCAATGAAAATATAGCTGTCAATATTTTATTAAGCAATTTATTTAAATTAAAAGTAATATTAGAACTATTTAGTTCAAGCAATAGTTCATCTTTTTTTTAAAACCGTCAAGCAAGAAAACTTGATATCACGTCACAAAAAAATACCATAAAACTGAATTTATCACTCAAAAATCAGAATTATTAACCCTTATTTTGACAATTCTTTTTAATTTATTTTTAAACACTAAATTTTCTCGGTGTCCCGTAAAATCTTCATTAGCAGTTTTCTATGGATCGAAAGACTAGATCGCAGAAAAATCTACATTCTGGGCATGTAGGGCTAATGGGACAAGTAGATTAGCTGTACAGTGATAAGTTCTCCAACAATACTCCCAAATGGAAAAAAATACATGACCTTACTTCGGTATTTATTGTTGTATAAATAGTAATAGTGAATGGTGATTTATCACAAACTTGTACAATACTAGGGTTAACTTAAAAACTTAAAGCAATGACTAGAGTTACGGCCATATTGCAAGAGCTGATTATAAGTTTGTATAGCGACTAATTTTAATCTGCTTTTGGAAGTACTTTACTTCGTCAACCAGGGATAAGTGCAATTTCCAATTTTGAAGTTAAACTGAATAATATCTGGAGGCCAATACTCGTGCAGTTCGTAAACGAAAAAAGTTCACAGATCGAATTTTCTTTTACAAAGAAAATACAGTTATTGCTTATCCCGAGTCACGATATGTATTTTGATTTCTTTTAAGCGGTAGTTTTATTTACGTGGATATATTACTTGATTTTTTCGGTAAAACAGTGATACTCGTAATCGAATTACCACACGAAATAAGTTCGATTATGCGAGAATCAGCCTCCTGGTGAGGATAAAAAAAGAAGTCGAATGCTCAGGTATTTACAAAGATTTTGAAACATTAGTACAAAAGTTTAAATAATGGAAACCGTTTGATTTTCATTTTAAAGATTTGTGTGTGTTTAAAGTGTTGTTAAACTTTGAAAGAATGACATGATATTCCTAAAGAGGTAGGTTTACCGATTGTCAAAATAGCCAAGAATAATGATGTTCGTTGTAATGCTACGCTGTAGGTCCCAAAACCACATAAGATGCGATGATCTTTCATCACCTAAGGTCTTACGCAACGTGCCAGAGAGTAGCTACTGTTAGGAAATCGCTTCTAAGACTGTGTTCAGGCAATAAACAGCGAAAGAGAAAATAAATAACCATTTTGCTACTATTTTTACTGACTTCATTATAAGTCAAATGCATTTTAAAAACATTTACATAAAAACACATTGTCTCATTCTTTCTTTGCGCTGTCATCATTTGACAGAAAGTGACAACAGTGTAATAGCTAAAATAGGTTTAAAAGATGTGATCGCGAATCTAGCTACCGACTGACACGGTGCACGAGTAAGTAAAAACACAAAATCTTTTTACAGCTTTTTTATCACCTACTTAAATTTGTTTACGAATTCGTTACTACAACTCTCGCATAATATGGCCTGATAAAGCGTTCTTCGGTATTTTACATATGTTGTAAATTCACAAATCCCTAGCAGTTACTTATTATAACTAAATTACCGAAGTCTAAATTGCACGTTTTGTTAACTTTACTCATTTAACACTATATTTACAAAATTTCTTTTAAAAATATTATTTATAATTCGCAAACTTTTTATTAATTTTTTTTGTTTGTTTCTCAAGCGATTTGCCACTTTTGTTGGATTCATGCAACATGGCGATATGTAACTATAAAATATACAATAAAATAATAAATAAACCAATACATTTCTTGGAAATAATATGATTAAATCTTTGGCATCGTCAACTCTTATTCTTATAAAGTAAAAATGTGTGTGTAGCTATACAATTGCGACCAAATTTTTTTGGAATAAAGACTCTTAAAAAATATGAAAACAATAGAAAATTCATAACAACATTTCTTTTGGTATGAGTACAAATTGGATGCATGAATCCATGAGCGTTGTACTAATTCCTTCCAATTTAGTAACTATTATGTAATTTAACTATATTCTAGATGTAAATCGAAACGTGATTTATTTACAAATGGTTTTTTAATACTATTTTGGCTAAATGTCACTAATAACTTCTTATTCTAAAATTGTGCCGTTTTGTGAAA